>JABTTQ020002925.1:0-551285 GCA_016081115.2 Rehmannia glutinosa
GTTACGTAATGCTTCTCAAATCCATGGCTTGCCTAAACACAAGTCTTCAAAGTCAAAACTCAATTCTGTAATTATTCAAAGTTTCAAACCTCATGGTATTTTTTATAATTATTAATTTAACACACAAATAAAAAAGGGGGAAAATCAACTTGCTAAGTGACCAAATTCATTAAGTACTTACACCACTCACCACAACACACCCGTCTCATGGCCTTATTCACACTTTCTCCGCCACCACTCCCAAGCTCCACCACCCCACCACCACCATCATCCCTTTCCCGATCCACCGCCACCGCCACCGCCACCGCCACCGCCACCGCCAGTCTTCTTCCGCCGGCAGCTCTGCACAAATGGAGGACAAACATCTCTCCCTTCACCAGTTTTTTGAGTAACCAAATAAAACCAAAATTGCAGAGGCCATCAAAGAAGAGCTTCGAAGCATGCCCTTGATCGTGGTGCTGAAGCTACCCTGAAGATCAGCAATTAATTGATCAGGTCAATATAAGTATTAGCTTTCAGTTTATTGGAATTTTTTCTTGGTTATTAGTAGTAGCATATTGTGACAATTGGAGTTGAATCAAATCGAACCGAACCGGAAATTTTTTGAGAGTTCAGCCATCTGCTTATTATTGTCAACCTGAGCCTCAATTTATCAAACATAGCTGATAGTCACAAACTTTTTCGAGCTTAATCGAGCCTAAAACGAGCCTAGTAAATATTAATTAATTATAAATTCTTCAATTTATTACAAAAACATAAGGTATCTAAAATGAATGATATATTTATTAAAAGCCTATGATTTTATTCAAACAAATAAATTTATTCAAATATCTTTATTTATCATAAAGTAAATGTATAAAATTCAAATTAAAGCCTAAATTATTAGTCAAATTTATACGAGCTTAATTATTAACGGTACTTAATCACGATCTCTGCTCATTTGCCTAACGAATCGAATATCTCTAAGCCAATTGCCTATTTATTTTAACGTAGTCTCATTAAACGAACTCGAATGATTTTTTATCGAATAATTCGACAAATACCTCACTAACAAACTGGGTTCAAGCCATGTTCTGGGGCGAATATCGCGGCTTTAAATTTAAGCACGCTATTTGTTTTTCTTCTCAATTTTATCCTTAGTCAGATAGCTCGAAACTAGAAACAGTTAATCCGGGGAACAAAAGAGCCATTGAAGTCTAATTTGCTCAATGGGAAGTGGGAGCTGATTTACACAACTTCACAATCCATTTTGCAGACCAAGGTATTACTTTTTGATGTGTTTGTAAATCTTCTAGTTTTATATGACTTGGTTTTGAAAGGTTCGACTTAAACTATAGTAGCCATTCAATGAACTTATAAGACGATATTGAGACCATGAGTTAATGTGAAATGAGTTTATCATACCTCGCTCATTTATGATACAAAGTTACACAAACGAACTCGAACACATTATACAGATATAAATCATGAAAATGAAAATCAAAGAGATCACGAGTTTGCATGAGTTCAAACAACATTAGTCATTAGAGCCGTGTTCACAATTTTCCACGATACAATAACACTTAGACAAATAATATGAAGATAACGTGGGTTATTGTTCACCACATCAGAGCCATGGTCCTTATCAGATTGACACAATAACCACAAAACTTTTCGTGGCCGTGTTTTGTTGTGTTCGTGGTCAACCCAATAATCACAAACAAAATTAGTAGATGGAACGTGAAACTGTTAACGACCGTTAATCTATTAGTGACATATTATAGCTCAAACATGTATCCTCACATGACATATTCGCCGCTAATGATACGACAAGAATACCCATGACTTGATACTTTTATGTTTATTGGAATGTTTTTAAATTATGGTCGCCTAACGTAACGTATTAACATGCACATCGTGATTGATTACCAAACTTTACCACTTTTTTTTTTCCGACGCATCGCGGTCGCCTTCGCGGTCAATATGAAAAAATTTGCGTTTGTGTTCGCGGTACATACAATCATTTTTCATGTCGTGGTTCGTGGTTTTGAACTTATCGTGGTCGGTTGTTATTCACATCTAAAATCTCGCCGTTTGGTCGCGGTAAGTACAATCCCTTTCGGGTGATATGTTCGCTTGAACTTATCGTATCGCGGTTGTTATTATGTTGATACTCTAAAACACAACAAGATTACACGACTTGTCAAGAGAGCATTCAATCCAAAATTAATTGTATGTCGTTGTTGTTGGAATATTCTTGAAGCAAAATTCCTTATTTGATATTTTAATAGTAAAGCCGTAGATTTATTTCTTTACATTTTCAATAAGTAAAGACCAAATTTTTTATTTGATGAAAGGTCATATTTATGACTATAATATGATTTGTTTCTCACATTTGTAAAACACAAATAAACACAAAACTTATAAAATTTTCATATACATTCCAAAACTCTTACAATTTAATTTTCGGTGATATTTTCGTGCAAAATTTTCAAATACGAAAGTTATCCTGCTTTTCTGCCTTATCCTGAAATACACGCCCGTGGATGAGTCTCATGAAGGATATCGCTCAATAACACACCCGAGCTATTTTTATCTTGCTTTACTTTGCAGGTAAATTTACCGATTCGGTTTTTCGATTCATATAATTGTACTCTAAAATAAACATTACTATTTTTCCTACAAAACTTAAAATGCATTTTTTGAAAAAAAACTTCTAGACAGCTTATATTACCGTATTATCAATAATAGCCCTGATTTTTTTTCAAATATACAACTTTATTTAGAATGCAATTTGGATTTAGCAAATCAGCTTTTTATCTCAGAATTTGAATTATATGGTTCTCTGTTTCGCCTCAACAATTTAAAAGTTTTTATTGTTGCCGTGAGTTGGAAGATATCCATTTAAACGTAGAATCAACTTGAATCATCGGGCTTATTGTTTAGTTTAATATATAAAATTGATGCCTTTATTTTATCAACACAAAATATAATTATGGACGGAAATATAAAAAGGTCGAATCGCCTTTTTTATTAATATGCCGAAATGATGAACTTGGTTGGCTTCCGGCTTATAGAATTTGAATTTGCAAAGTTATATATGGGTTTTATGTTGTTATTTTCCCCATAAATGAGTTCTATTTATACTAATACACTTAGCCGCCTTAATAATCATTACATCTATAATCCTAAAATAGACATGTGTCCTCTTCTTCTCAGCAAGATAGGTCGCAGGTTTGTCATGTGGTGGAAAATGCTTGTTGAATTGTCCCATTAATGCTCGCTAGGTGACTTTCGTCTCACATCGAAGCGTTCAGATAGATTACGTAATAGATGCTTAATCCCCTTAAAGTTCGATTCGGTTGTAAGCTCACTCGCCCACCGCCCGATTGATGGGTGGTCCTTTCGGGCTAAGTCATTAGGTATGAATTGCCACGTGGGTGTACTTTGTCCATCTCAAACTCGGTCATCAACGGCCCCCAAGTTCAAACCGGAGAGATCAACCAAGATGGGTTGGAACTTGAAGGAGAGAAAGGAGAAGTCAAATAGTTTTGAAGCGGTTGATAGTCAGCCTATCATCACGTCACGCCCGAAACGAATGGATTAACTGGCAATGATGGCCGCATACATGACGTCTCTTGATTGAACCATCATGGCACAGAACCGGAGGACATGGCCGTAATTTGAAATGTTTTAAAACGCCGCGCTTTTTCATACATACGGCGTGTTTTCGGTAGAAATTTTGCTTATAAATACACTTCCATTCATCCTTCATTCTCACTTTTCTTCGTGATTCTTAAGCATACCAGAGAGTTGAGACCCCGATGTTAATTCAATTCCCGAGGAGAAAAACACCCAAAGTTTCCTTGTAATTTTTAAGACCTTTTCCTTTCCTTTTTCCTTCCGACATGCCCAGTTCAAGAGAGGATAGTCAAAACCGAGCACGATTTGAGCACAGGTTGGAAGATCCACCCGAATGGAGGTTTCTGTGAGAAGGATAACGTGTTGATATTTCTAGTTAGGATGAGGCTTTGGAATAGTCCTCCTAGATAAAGAGGTAGAAGTTTTATAAATGCAGACTCAGGTCCGCCATTATTAGGATGGTGGCTGGCTCCGAGGAGTTGCTTTAAGAAACGGCAGGTGTTGGTGAAACGTTGGGGCCCGGAGTTCGGGCGCTACATGGCCTAAGGGGAGGGGCCGGCGGTCTTGTGTAATCATGCGGATCGTGCGCTGAGTGGGGTTAAATCACGGGACCAAGTGGCGTTGTCGCGGGAGGCCACGAGGCAAGTGGTATGGGCGCGATGCGCTCCTTCAACTGGCCCGCCGCAAAGGAGCTCGCGCGCACCGTAGGCCCCAAAGAGTTCCTAAATGGATTGGGATTTAAACCGACCAAAACTTTGGCCGAGATGATGTTGATGCATGTTGTGTCGGATGACTCGCCGGCGCCACCAAATTAAGCTCATGGCGATTTTTGGTTACCCTATCATGAGTAGATGCTCCGAGCCGGCCCCTGTGGTATATATATTGATATGTACGCCTACAACATCACATTTGGGATTGAGATTTCTCACTCCATAAGGTGATCACAAATAGTTTAGGAGATGGGAAACATTTGTCCCCAGTGCACTCGATGACCCTGGGAAAGCACTGCTTTGATAGTCCTTCTCTTGCTAAAGCGAGAGTATAAAATCCTTGTTTTGATTAAATAAATGAGTTGTTTTGCAGAGTGACTCGGGGCAGCGTGAGAGTGAGACCATCCCGGTGGTATTACCTCCGCACTCCGAGTTGGATATCCAGACAACTGACTTGGTTTAGGCCTTCCACGATCTCTAAAAGTGGAAGGATAAATAGTTACAAGTTTATGTGGACCTGGATGACTCATTACAGGGATTGAGCCATTTCTTGCTTCATCCTCGGAAGATCGCAGCCTTAGTTTGTTAAGTGTATTTATTTTTGATCTTATTTCGTTTCGAGGAAAATTCTAATATTCACTCCTTGGCTTTCTTGTGCAGTGAATCAACTCTTCTCGCGTCGTCTTTCTGATTTACCTGCGAGAGAGATTGGACGCGTAAAGCATTATATCGGCATGCAGTGGCTTAAATATAAAGTTACTACCCTTTGAGGTCGAACTCAGTCGCGACTCCGTGTTAATCTTTAATGGACCGATCATTGCTGGCGTAGGTCGCACCTCAACCGCGTCAACTCGAGCGGACTCCATCTCAATCGCCACTAGAGATCCGAGCAAAAAAGGTCGCTCCTCAGAATCGATCTCTAATCTAAGTCGATCAAGGTAATACTTTTCCAATGTGGTAGAACACTTGTGTATTTTTCATATTTTGAAAGTATTTTTATAGAGCCCGAAGCTAAGACATGGACATTTTTTACCCCTCAACCGAATAAAAGCATACTGATCAGGAAATGCAGGAATTTCATCTAGGAAGCTAAAACGAGTCAAAGTCGGCAGAGTGCAAAAGAAAGTTGAGCCTGAGCTTCAGGTGCAGCCCACGAGGAATATGAATGCTCAGGGGTAAGTGCATCGTGGTAGCGAACCAAGGTAGATCTGTCCCCGATTTCTAAGAATAAATTCACCAAGAAATCCCTAGGATAACTTTTTATAACGATCAGCAGACGTAGGCCACTGAGTTCCTCCCCTAACTAAGGATTTAATCTTTGCGCAGAGGATGAGTAGGGTGAGGGGCCGCGATGGTTTATCGAGTTCGCCAAGTGCTCCACTCCGGGCGGTAGGCGACGGTGAATTGGCCTGTCGAGGCCGAAGAGTCGCTGCAGAGACGGTCACAGTCTGGACAACCAGATTGAATTTTAGGTCGGGGACCATTTGGGAGAGAATCGAAGTTCGATAGCCACGGTCTCTCGGGATCGGTCGTCGGGACTCTGTCAAAGAAAGAATGATAGCATCGACGCGAGTCGCTAGCGCTATAAAGACTGGCCGGAGACCAGATTATGTCTCGGCATTCAAGAATTTCTTGAGCTAAAATTTAAAAGTGACCGCCATTAATGCAAGGAGGGTGCGAGCGGAGCGCTGCTGTTTGGGAGACAAGCCGAGAAAGCGATGAGACCCTCCGTCGCAGGTGGTGAATAAGAAGGTGGCCAACCACCAAGAAGAGGCGACGGCGGGAGTGAAAGCTCAGATAAGCATATGGAGAAGCTTTCCTTTCAAAAAAGCGGTGGAGGTTTGCCGGGTAACTCGACATCGGGCATTGATGCACTTGAGAGAGGTGCGGGACTTTCTCCTTCATGCTAACTTGCGCTACGCCATCACTACGAGTGTGGGAGAGGGTCCCTGGATTTACTCGAGACGGGAAAATCTGCGTCGAGCTCGGTGACGAGCTTAAGAATTTAAATTAGCAAATCAAGAGTTCAAACCTCAAAGATTATCGATGTTTTTACGTGATTTAGCTTAAGAATTTAAATAATCATGAAGGTATGAAAGTTTTATGTAAGATAAGGTAGAGATGGTAATGGGTAGGGTACCCACTCGTTTAAGAGTTATCCACGCCTAACCCTATAATATTTATACTACATGTACCCATCCCAAGCTCGATTACAGAACTACCCTATTACCCACCCATCCAAAATCCATTACCTGACACTGTACTACCACTGCATTCGCATAAAAACCCCGTTTATTTTATGTAAAAACTTATAATTATGAATATTTAGATAACTATTAAATGGACACCATATCAAAAAACTAATTATTATATAAAGAAAATGCTAATATGTTAAATTCAATAAATATAATAATTAACCATTTTAATTTTATAAGTCAACACATGTTATCATCATTCATCAACTAAATCAAAAGCATTTAGATAAATAAAACGTAACCACTACATTCATTAAAACTCTAGAATCAACAAAGACATATTAGTTTTATAAAATACACCATCGACATGTAATATATATCAAGTTTGACAAAGATAAAGCGAGAGTTGATAAGATTTCAAAATAAATAACAATCCTTTATATTTTTCTTTATACAAAAAAAAAATTGTGTTGAAGCTTCTATGAAGAAATGTATAATGTCATATGAAAAAATAAATGGGAATTCATTACGGGTGGGTTCGTAGTGGTGGGTATCCGGCGGGTAAAATCATACCCTACCCGTGATATAAACGGGATAGTAGTTTATCATCTCATGCCCATCCAAATTTGAAAAAGCTTATCCATACCCGCCTCCATAAGTGCGGTTCAAGTGAAATACCCGTCTACTCGCCCCGCCTCCATCCTCGTAAAGGCATTATACACATCCAATATAATATAAAATAGCCAAAATATGCAATACCACAAAGAAAATAGAAATTTAATGTGTTTTCTTCTCGATGACATTACAGTCTGGGAAGAGAAAATTTTCACTTTCGTCTCATACAGAAGAGTCAAATATTTTTAGCCCCCAATTTTGTATTTTTGGTCACAATTGATTTTTTTCAACACATTTAGATCCCATATGATTCAAAAGTTACATTTTAATCCCCAAAACCAACTAAAACTTAGCGATTGTGCTCTATTCTTCACGGGACCAAAAAGTGCATTTATCCAAAAATTAATAATTAAAATATCACATATATTTGAAAATCTGATGAATTATCTAAAATTTTGAAAATTGTTTCAATAACATTTAAAATTATTTACAATTCATTAAAAAATTATGAAAATCCAAAAAAATATTTAAAATCAACAAATTAAAATATAAAAAATATGATAATTTGTTTAAAACTAAAAAAATATTAAAAAAGTTAAATTATTTTAAATCCAAAAATATAAAAAATAAAATATGGAATTTTCTGAAAACTATAAATCGTGATTTTTTAAAAAATGGCATTTATTTAAAATATTTTTAAATGACGTTTATTTAAAATATTTAAAAAATTTAAATTCCAAAATAAAAAACCCAAAACTCTTTTAAAATTTTGAATTTTTTTAACTTTTTTGAAAATTTCTAAATATATTTAGATTTTAATATCCCGATTTTGAAAATAACTTAAGACTTTAAAGCAAATGCTGGAATTTTTAAAACAAATTTTAATATTTTCTTTTATTTTTACATTTCTTAAATAATTTTAGTTTTGTAAAAATTCTGTTTTACCCTTTTGGATTTTATAAAGAGTTTTAAAAAGTCTTCACTAATTTCAGCTTTTAATGCATTTTTTTTAGATTTTTAGACAAATTTCTATATTTCAAATAATTTTCCAGATTTTTTTATTTTATATTGAATTTACTTTTTTAATATTTTAAGTAATTGTAGAGATTTTTAACACAACTTTTAGGTTTATAAACAAAATTTTAGATTTTAAACATCGCTACTTTAAATAACTTTTTAAAATAATTTTTATTTTAGATTTTCCGATTTTAAAATAACTTTTTGAATTTTTATATTTTCTTAATAAATTGCAAATAATTTTAAATGTTATTGAAACAATTTCAAAATATTTTAGATAATTTTTTCAGTTTTTTTCAAATATTTTTTTCTTTCTTTTCATTAATTTTAGATTAAATACACTTTTACCGTAGTTAATAGGAGTTAACGGTCAATTATGTTTTTCGTTAGTTTTGGGACTAAACTGTAACTTTTGAATCATATGAGACTAAATGTGTTGAAAAAATCAATTGAGACCAAAAATGCAAATTAAGACTAAAAGTGTTTCGATCTCTTTTTTTATGGGACCAAAAGTGCAATTTTTCTCCCTTTGGAACCATACTGCTTTTTGCCTTTATTGTCATACTCACGTTTTATTTGGAACAGAGACCCAAGTTTTTAAGATCGAGAGCAAGCTATCAAGCAATTAATGTTGATACCCTTCGAGCTCAAAATAAGGAGTCAGGCCATTCTTCAATGAGGTGAGCTTAAGTTTTAAAGTCAGTACTTTCATTTTTTTTCTCATGGGCATCGTGTGTATCATCAATCACTTTGCATGTAGATCATTTTGTGGTATATGTAGAATCACATCAATATTTTGAAGCTTGAGAATGGTTGAATTGAAACCCATGTACCTATTTAAAAAAAAAGGATCCATTTCGATGTGGCTCTGTTTTTCTTGCAGTTTTATTGATGAGGAGGTGCAAGGATACGTCTCAATAATCAGGGTCTGGCAGGCTGCCATAAATCGAATCGCCACATAAAAAATCTTTCTCACCGTATTAGAGGGATTCGAGCCTCCATGTCAGTAGTGGAAATGACGAGAGGACACAACACGTCACTCGGATCGTTTACTGGTTGGAAATTATTGAAATTGGTTTAGTAAATGTGGTTTGGCCAATTTTGAATAATTATTTGTCAGATCATTTATTAGTTATGGATATTTAATATGGCCCGTAATCTACACACATTTTGAATTTCTCAAAATCAATTTTGAGTTAATGAGAAATTAAAGCATAAAGTTAGCCACTTAAATGTTTTTTAAATACGAATATAAAAGAGCCGGAAATATGAAAATCCATATCCTTACATGTAGCGTAATAAATGTGACTATTAGTTTGCTATAACTTCACCACTAATAAGGAATCATGAAGAGCTCATTATGGTACACCTGATGGACAAATCGATTTTCATCAAGCGTTCGCTAGCTCAAAAACACGAGCCCGAGTCAGGCCCTACGAGACGCCGCACATAGTCATATCTGTGTAATGGCGCTAGGTGCATTTACTTCGCACGCACACATCGTCGCGAGGAGCTTTGAGATCGTCCGTGGCGACATGGCCATCTGCGATGTGACAATGAATATCGTGCATGTTAGCTAATCGGCACGAGTGTTCAGCCGAGAGGGTGTTTGCCTACAGAGTTGCTGAGTTGAACGACAATCGACAGATTCATGATCATACGGCACGATCTAATGATCCGGCCGACCAACCGATGTTGTATCTGAAGGGCACCAAGTTCTATAAATACAGTCCACTAGAGTTCATTTTGCCACTAGCTTAAAATCAACATTTTGGCATATGGTTTCACCTCATCCTTTTGTCATTTTCGAAAGTTCTAAAACACGTTAAGTTTTGTTGTAAGTTTGGCTTTTCAAGTGATGCTAACTTGAAAGTAGTTATATCTTAGAGACGATTGCTCTAACCATTAACATTTTGTACGGCATGATTTAAGTCTTGAGGATAGAGAAACTAATCTAATATAAAGCTTATCCGCCCAAAATGTTTTCTTGAAAACGGGCTAACATCAATTTCATTATGATGGTTTATTCTCATTACGCATAAAACTATGTTTGAGATCGGGCTGGAAGACACTTCTATAACGTCTACAACTCATTCAAAAATGTCCGGAAGAATTGTTGGACTTTTTTGGAAAGTTAAGACAAATGTAAGATGTTGGCACAAAGAAATTTGTTGTCGGCAAATTTTGGATTTCAAGATGGTTGATACCAAAATGGTAATCACCAAGTTCGAAGAATTATATCATACTTTATGACTTGAGTAGGCCTCAAGGGATGATCTGAATAAGTCGTTCCAAGTAGCCGCAATTATTGAAAAGTTATTGTGGAAAGACTTTTAAGAACTCACTCAAGCAAAAGTAAAATAAATGGGGCTTGAGAATTTGATAGTTCGATTTCGGATTGAGGAAGACAACCAAAATCCAAAAAACCTATAAATATGGAATGGTAATTAAGGTCAATCTCGCAGAATCGAGCACTTAAAGCAAGAAAAACGGAAGCATTTAAAAGATAAGAGGAACGCAAGAAGTTTAAAGGTTATTGCTACATTTGTGGCAATCAATCTCATGGCTATGGATTGCTGACATCCAAAAAAGCAATAAAAAATGGCAACCAACAACAAGTCAATGTGACCGAGGACAAGTCTGTTCCGATAGACATATCTGAGCTCGATTCGCCGCCGCAATTCATGATATAATTGATGGAATGATCATAGAATCAAGAAATGTCAGTATTCTTTCGAGAATATCTTTCCTAACAAAAAAGGAGAAAGTTCTAAGAAAAGAACTTATGAAACTCCAGGTTTACCCCAAATGATGAAAGAGAACCAAGACACAAAGGAGGATAAAAATAGCTAAGTCTTTTGGTCCTACTTTTAATTTATATATTAGAAAATGAACCTAGAACTATTTAAGAAACTTTGTCTAATCCGTAAGCTCCTCTCCCGAAAGAAGTTATCAACAAATGAAATAGATTCCATCTTGCACAATAATACTTGGGAGTTGGTTGATCTCCTCCGGATGCAAACCAGAGAATGTGGATCTTTGGCGAAAAAGCGACGATGGATCATAGATAAGTGCAAAGCCCGTTGGGCCAAATGATTAACCAAGAAAAGGAAGGATACAACTTTTTGATATATATTCTTACATTACGAGGATCGCATCCATTCGCGTTCTTATCGCTTATTTAACTTTGCATACATTTTGAGATACATCAAATGGATGCGGAAAGACTTTCTCAATGTGAGCTTGAAGAAGAGATTATATGGAACAACCCGGGGTCTCGCTTGCACCTTAAAAGAGAGAGAAAATCTGTAAACTTGTTAAGTCACTTTATAGAGTAAAACAAGTACTTAAGCGATGTCACTAAAAGTTTGACACAATTATGTTATCAAATGGTTGCAAAATCAACTAATGTGACAAATGTCTATATTAAAGGTACTAAACCGATGATTATGTCATTGTCGCCTTTATGTGGATGATATGTTGATCATGGTAAATGAGTTATGATTTAATCATGAATACTAAGAACATGTTAAAGTAAGAATTTGACATGAAAGATACGGGATTATCCCGATGTTATATTAGGATTAAAATCTCTAACTTCGGATGGAATTATCTTGTCACAATCTCATTATGTCGAAAAGCATACTTAGAAAGTTTAATGGTTTTAATAGTATTCTTATAAGACACCTGTAGATATAAGTTTACATTTAGCCAAGAATAGAGAAGAAAGGTTTAAATTAAAATATGCAAGGATAATTGGTTGTCTCGATGTACATAGTAATTGTACATGTCGAGACATCGATATTCATGGAGTAATCTAAAGAGTTCACAAGTAACCAAGTAAAGATCATTGGAAAGCTTTGACAAGTACTTAGATATTTAAAGTATACCGTGAATTATGGAATACTTTATACGAGATATCCAACAACATTAGAAAGATGTTGTGATGCCAATCGATATTAGACACAAACACTCCAAGTCCAGTGGTTTGTATTCACAATATGTAGATGAGTGATGTCATGTAAATCTTATAAGCAAACTTGTATAAGCGCGATCCACTTTATGGAATACGAGTTTATTGTTTTAGATAAAGTGGAGAATAAAATAATGACTCGGATATTTCTTAGAAGATATTCTTGTTGAATAAACTAAAGTGTATGTTGTGTTGATACATTGTGATAGTCAATCAACAATCGGACGAGAACAAAGTGGTATGTATAATGGTAAGTCTAGACATATTCGTCGGAATACATAATCTTATTATACAATTGATCTCGAACGGGGTTATTTGATTGACTATGTGAAGTCGAAGGAAAACCTAGCGGATCCACTAACTAAAGGTATAAATTGAGATCAAATGTACAAGTTGTTATGGGAAATGGAGTTTAAAATCCACAAAATAAGAATGTTCATAGTGATAACTCAACCTTATGAATTGGAGATCCCAAGACCTTGGTTCAATGGGACAACTTAAGTTATGAATGTTAATTTGCAACACTTGAAATGTTTCACTCATTCACGAGAACATCCAAGTGAAAAACCCTACGAGTTGTAAAGTGAGGTTATAAGTTTATCTTTCAATGATTCATATACCAAAAAAGTGAAGTACGGGCGGGATGCTCTTTATAGAAATCACTTATATAAGTGGAAGTAATGGCCGCTTACTTGTAACACTTATGAATCTAAGATATGGTCGTTTGAAATAGACGCAAGCGTGAGAACAAAACGTGTTGAATGTTATTGTATAAGTATTATTATCTTGGTTTACACAAATGGCTGAATATTCAAGACATCGTGTCACTAAGCAACTAAGAACCGTAGTATTTTCTAAGGAAGGTTTAAAGCCACAAGCTATCTATCCCGATGCAATAATGGTTCATCGTAATTTCAAATGACAAAGTTTTTCCCATTGCTTCTCGATGTATCATTTCCGCAATTCACCATCATTTGGCCGGTTGTAACCCCCTGATTCCCGACAGTGCTCTTTGTGCTTAATTTCTCATAAAAAAGATTTTGTGCCTCTAAGCTTACGAAACGACTAGTATCATATTCCTCGGAGGTCTCGCCACCTTTTTGCCCTTGCTTGCATTCTTTGTTCTTGGCATTGTGATTGATTTGAAAATCACACGAAAAATGACACAGCAACATAAAGACATAGGACCTTGTAATACGAGTTAGGGTTAAGAATTTTGCAACAACTCAAGAATTATGCATCTTTGTCATCAATTCATGATCAAATATCCTTTAGTACACAATGATGATGAAGAATCAAATGCCTAGGTGTAATATTTTTCATTGAGGCATTTTAACAAACACCTTGTAGGCATATATGCAAAGAAGAGATGAACACCCAATTTGAAATTCAATTCATGCCCATTTTTCAACACCAATCAATTCAAGCACAATATAATCATATATCATCACAATTTATCAAGAACTTATCAAGAAATTCAAATTATAATGATATTGAAAATTCCTAACATTTTTAACCTAAGCTTGAAAATTTGAAGAAAATTGGTGTACAATTGAAGCTCACTTACCCAATTGATGAAGATGAAGATGATGATTAAGTTGTTCAAATGCCCACTTGAATGGTGTATAAGTGAAAACAATGTGGGATTTTTTTGTAGTAGGATCAAGATAGGCGTGTGTGTGTTTTTTTTTTTGTTTGTAAGGAAAAAATGAGGCTAACTCACCCTTTAATCGCCTAAACAAATCGACGGGGGCCATGGGGCGCCAGTGGTCTGTAAGCCAGAAATACCAAGACACTTCGTTCTTTTCAGCTGTCATTTTTGTCTGCAAGTCAAAGGCGCTGCGGATTTTCTTTTTTTTTTTTTTTTTTTTAAATTCAATTCAATCAAAAATTCAAAATCACACACAAATTAATTTACACAAAAATCACACCAAAATTCAAATAAATACACACCAAACTAAAAGAAAATAAAATCACACAAAATTCGATCACACGAAAATCACTTGGTTGCCTCCCAAGAAAGCGCTAAATTTATAGTCGTTAAGCAAGGACTCAACTTTTCGGACTAAGAAATTTCATCACCAAGTGGAAGATTTAAAACCTTCATTCTTCGTTCCCAAAATAATGTTTCAATCTTTGTCCATTTACTTGGAACGAATTCCCATCGCTCCCTCTTAACTCGGCGGCACCATATGGAAACACACGTTCAACCACAAACGTCCCCGACCATCGTGATTTGAGTTTACCGAAAAAGTTTCAATCGAGAGTTGAACAATAACACTTGTTGGCCGAGTAAAATTCACGCCGCAAAATCATTTGATCATGCCATTTTTTCGCTTTTTCCTTATACATTTTTGGCATTTTCATATGATTCTTGATGAAATTCTTCCATTTCGTTTAATTGAAGTAATCGGTTTTCACCGCCTCTTTCAAGTTAAAATTGATTTCTTAATTGCCCAATAAGCTCGATGCTCAAGTTCAACCGCAAATGACACGCTTTACCAAACACCAATCGATACGGTGACATACCAACGGGTGTTTTATAAGCCGCGATAAGCCCACAAAGCATCATCAAGCTTTTGTACCAATCCTTTCGATTAAAACTCACCGCTTTTTCAAGAATTTGTTTCACTTCACGATTGGAAATTTCGGCTTGACCATTAGATTGAGGATGGTAACCAAGCGCAATCTTATGACGCACACCAAATTTAGCGTTAAGGTTGTTAAATAATTTATTACAAAAATGCACCTTCATCACTTACAATAGCTCTAGAGGAAAGTCGAACCGAGTAAAAATATGCTTGTGCAAGAATTTGAGTACTACCCAAAGATCATTCGTTGGTGTAGCAATCGCTCAACCACACTTGGAGACATAATCAACCGCAAGCAAAATGTACAAATTTCCATAGACGCGGGAAATGGTCCCATAAAGTCAATAATACCCCATACATCAAACAATTCCACCTCCATTATGTTTGTCAAAGGAAGCTCATGACGCCGTGAAATATTACCAACCCTTTGGCATCGATCACAAGTTTTCACAAAGGTATAGCAATCCTCAATAATGTTGGCCAATAAAACCAGTTGTAGACCTTTAGCGGTTTGGGTTGGCCCAAAATGTCCCCCATAAGATGATGAATGACAATGTTGAAGAATCTCTCCAATTTCTTCCTTAGGAACACAACGGCCGAATGATAGAATCCATCAGATCTCTTGAACAAGAAACGGATCATCCCACAAATAAGACTTGACATCATGTAAGAATTTTTCTTTTGGTGTGAAGTCAAGTCCGTGGCAAAACTCCTCCCGCTGAGGTAATTAACAAAATCTGCGTACCAAGGTAATGATGTCGCACGCATAATTTGTTCATCGGAAATGATTCTTTTATGGACTCTCAATCACCTCGTAAGGTTGCTCGAGCGGGATAGATGATCGGCAACCCCATTCTCGCTTCTTTTTTTATCTCGAATCTCAATATCAAATTCTTGCAAGAGCAAAATCCATCGAATTAATCGAGGTTTGCATCCTTTTGGAGAAAAGATATCGGATTGCGCATGATCCGTAAACAATCACCTTTGTACCCACCAAGTATGCTCGAATTTATCAAATGCAAAACTACCGCCAACATCTCTTTTTGTGGTGGTGTAGTTTTGTTGGGCGTTATCCATGGTCCCACTTTGCGTAGTAAATAGCTTTAAAAATTCTGTCTCGCTTTGACCGAGAACGGCACCCATGCATAATCACTTGCATCGCACATGAGCTCAAATGGTTGAGTCCAATCGCACTATCATAATCGGAGTTTGAAATGAGTGCCTTTTTATCTGCTCAAATGCCTCGCAAACACAACTCATCAAAGCAAAAGATAGCATCTTTTTCAAGGAGATTACAAAGTGGTTTAACAATTTTTGAAAAATCTTTTATGAATCTCCTATAAAATCTCGCATGCCCTAAAAAAGCTTATGCCTTTCACATTTGAAGGTGGGGGTAGCTTTTCAATAGCCACAACCTTCGCCGTCAACTTCTAAACGCGACAAGAAATACGATGTCCAAGTACAATCCCTTCTTTGACCATAAAGTGACATTTTTCCCAATTAAGTACAAGATTAGTTCCTCACAACATTGCAAAACCATAGATAAGTTATGCAAACAATGGTCAAAAGAAGTACCAAAAACGAGAAAAATCGTCCATAAAAATTTCCATGATTTCCTCAACCATACCATGAAAAATCGCCATCATACACCTCAAAAAAGTAGCGGTGCATTACATAATCCAAATGGCATCTCGCGAAATGCAAAAGTACCATATGGACATGTAAAAGTAGTCTTTTTTGATCTTGAGGGCAATGGCGATTTGATTGTATCCTGAATAGCCATCAAGAAAACAATAATATTCGTAACCGCCAACTCCGCTGTCCAACATTTGATCAATAAAGGGAGGGGAAAATGATCCTTACGCAGTAGCTTTATTCAATTTTCTATAATAATACATACTGCCATCCTGGCAAGGGATAGTTCGTGTAGAAATTAATTCATTGTTATCATTTTTCACAACTCATTATACCTCCCTTTTTAGGGACAACCTGCATCTGGGACTCACCCATGCACTATCGTAAATGGCATAAATTATACCGCCTTTAGCCACTTTAAAACCTCATTTCTCACGACTTCTTTCATTGCGGGATTAAGTCGTCTTTGGTGTTCAATAGATGGTTTATAAGATTCTTCCATTAAAATTTTGTGCATTACAATGGAAGGACTTATACCTTTCAAATCAAAATATACCAACCTAAAGCCGACTTATGTTCACGAAGTACACGCAACAACTTATCCAATCAGGATGAAGATAATGAAGCGAAAACAATTACCTGGGTAAGTTTTATCTTTTCCCAAAATGCATATTGAAGATGTTCGAAGTTCCTTTAGTTCTTAAAGTACCTTTCGAATATTTTCAATATGGCATTTTCTAATGCTTCCTTTTGTTTTTCTTTTACAATTTCTTAAATTTCAAGGAAAGAATAAACTCAAGCAAATCAATATCATCACTATCTTCCTCATCACATTTCATTATTGAATTAATCAAACAATGTTCTAACGGATCTTTTAAATCTTGTTTTATAACTTCCGTTTGATCACATTGTTCGATTTTATCAATAAAATGACATGTGTGAGGTTCTTCTTGAAATTTCATTGCTTTATAAATGTTAAATAGTACTCCTCATCATCATTTACCCGTAATGTTAACTCTCGCCGTTGACGTCAATTAAAGCTCGCCCCGATTTAGAAAAGGTCTTCCAAGAATCAATGGCATTTCATGATCTTCCTCCATATCCAACACCACAAAGTCCGAAATATGAATTTATCCACTTTGATCAACACATCTTCAATCACTCCTTGGATAGGTGAGTGATCTATCGCCAATTGCAATGTGATGGTGGATGGCGTTATTTCTCCAAGGCCAAGTTTCGAAAATGCATAACGTCATAAGATTAATGCTAGCACCTCAAATCACAAAAGAGCTTTATTAAAATAAGAATCACCAATAGTAAAGGATAGTGAAACTCCGGATCTCTTAATTTTTGTGGTAGCTTTCTTTGCAAAATGGCGCTACACTCTTCCGTGAGATTGACTGTCTCATATGCTTCCAACCTTTCTTTCTCGACATCACATCCTTCATGAATTTTGCATAGTTTGGCATTTGCTCGAGTGCATCGGCAAAAGGGATGTTGATGTGAATTTTCTTGAATATTTCCAAAAACTTGGAAAATTGAGCGTCAACTTCTTCTTCTCAAATCTGTGGAAAAGGAAGAGCATTTGGTAACACATTATCGAATTGGAAATTGGTTTTACCTCGATTTTTGCCTTTTCTCGATTGCTTATCAATGCCTCTTCATTTTGGAGTGTTTCGGAGCTTTTCAGTTCTTTGGTAGCATGAGCGGGCATCTTTGGTTCATCATATTCCGCCCCACTTCTCAACTTAATGGCCTTTTGCAATGTTCCCGGTTCACTCGGTGTTACTTGGAAACGATCAACTTTCCTTTGTGAATTAATAGTCGTGGGCCAATTGATCCACATGTGTCCCCAAAGATTTGAGATGACTTTCAATTGTTGTAACCCTTGAACCCAAATTTTCTATGTTAGAATCGGCCTTGTTCATCCTTGCTCTTGATTCTACAAGGAATGAACTAAGTAATTCCTCCAAAGATGGCTTTTGTTCTCCCACATGTGTGCTCGTACTTGCTTGATTCCGATATCCCTGGGAGGTGGTTGCAACCACGTTTCGTATTTATAACGAGAAGTTTTCATGATTGCGAAGTCTCGGATGATAATGTGTGCAATTGATTCCCTCTATTGTTGAAACCCGATTATTCACATAATTCGCTTGTTCCGTATCGGGATTCACAATTTCTTGACTTATCTCCATGACCCGATTGTTGTTTTCCACCTGGACTTAGTGTAGCAATTTGCTTTGACAAGGTAGAAATTTGAGAGGCCAACGCGGACATAGTATCAAGTTCAAGAACACCGGCAACTTTTCTTGGCGTGAGATCTTTCGTGACGCCATTGATAACTATTGGCAGCCATCTCTTCGAGTAAAAGCATGGCTTCACTTGGAGTTTTAGCCATCAATGTACCTCCGCAAAGATCTATAATAGTTCTTGAATGCCCATTCATACCATTGTAGAAATATTGAACCTTTTTGCCAATCTGCGTGCCGTGTTGTGGACACCTCCTCAATAATTCTTTGAATCGCTCAAGCCTCGTAGCAGTGGCTCAAAGTCGAGTTGATGAAATTGAGCAATCTCACTTTTCAGTTGAAGTGTCTTAATAGGTGGAAAGAATTTTGCCATGAATTTTTCGGTGAGATCATTCCAACTAGTGATACTTCCAGGGAAAGTTTGAAGCCATTGTCTAGTTTTTTTTTATCACGAAGTGAAAATGGAAATAATCTCAATCGAATAGCTTCATCTGGGGACCCCATTCATTTTGATAGTATCACATATCTCGAGAAAAATAGCAAATGAGCATTCGGGTCATCTACTTACACTTCCCAAACCGATTCTGATTGCACCATGTTTATTAGGGTCAAGACTTCAATTCAAAATTATTCGCATTGATAGGTTGCGAACAATGCCCGAATAATTTTGATTCGTGGTTGGTCGAAATAGTCGAATGGCCCTTTTTCGTGGTGCAACAATAGGTATGCGGTCTTCATCATCACCGATTCGCCCATTTTTGTGAATTCGATTCTTCGTGCGGCGCTTCTAATCTTTCAAGCGTTCTTTCAATTTCGGATCAAATAAGATTAAATTAGCACTTTTATTTTTCGCATCAACAAGAAAACACAAAAATGACAATGACCTATTGTAACAAAAAGAAATCAATCTAAATTAAAGTAAAACTACTAAGTAATAATATTAGCGCAAATAAGATGAATTATTCCTCGACAACGGCGCCAAAAACTTGTTAGAGATTTTTCTAACCGCAAGTCTGCGTGTCAAGTTTTAATATAGAGTAGTAAGGTTGTCGAATCCACAGGAAATAATTATCGAATTATTGCTAAGTACTATCATATGGTAGTCTAACTTTATTTAGAAATTCAATATTTGATGGAGTTGATTATACTAAAAATACTAAAAATAAATTAAGACTATGTAAATATCAATGAGTTTATCCAAATGATTAAATGAATTCTAGAGGTATGATGAATCTAGTTATCCCTTATGTTGTCAATATGGTTTATCAATCATCAATTATCAATTTATAAGTCAAGATTTCTACAATAATCATTCCTCTCTCAAGTCTTTAAATGATTTTAGATTCAATTGGGAAATCAATATCTCTATAAAAATCACCAATTAAAATCTCAATAAAAGCTATGAATCTTGATAAATGACTTCAAATGACTCACAAATCTCTCAATTCTATGAAATCCTAGGTTATGCTATTCCAAGGTCATGTATTCAATTACCTCTCTCAAGTGTCAAATCAAATACACCAAACAATCTAAATTATTGATCAAGTAATTTAGAAGCAATAGATCCAAATAGCACAAATAAATTGATAGATCTAGATTGACAAACCACAATCTCAAAACATAAGTTCAAACATAGATTACATCAATCCTCTAGAATTATAGTGTTTAGCTCATGATTAAAGAAAATGAATCCATGAAAATACAACAATACATCTTACAAGATATGAAGAAAGCAACAAAATAAGAACAAAGAGTTGAGGGATCTTCTCATTTCTAGATGATAGAAGCCTCCAATCTTCTTCTCCAAATTCTTCTCAAAATGCTCAAATTCTTCTTCCTTGTCTTCAGATTTGTTTTTATTGTCTTCCCGAGGGTTCAAGATACCACTAATTTCAAGCCCCAAGGATGGTATTTATAGTACACAAAAGTCCAAGAAGGGGTAGGTGAACATAGGATTTTTCGCCCCGGCGCTACGGTGCCCATCAATCTCGTCCCAGGTTATCGCACGCGAGCATAGCGGCGCTCAACTCAACCTATCGCCCAGTATCGCACGAGCGGCGCTTCGCTAACGACGCATGCACAATCCGCCGGCTGCCGAAGCGCCACACGTTTGGTCGTGCAAAGCATTCGGCGGGCTCATAGAAGGCCAGGTTCTGTTGCTGCAATCTGCGTCGCTCCTTGGCCAAAATGCGATTTTTTCCTTTTTTTTATACGCGATTTCTTTTTTCTTGCCGTTTTCACCGTTTTCTTCATCTCTCTGGGCTACCAAATCCGTATTGACTCTACATCGACTCTAATTGAAATAAATAAGACTCTAACGACTAAAAACACCCAAAATAAAACCAAATTCTACTCTAAAATATCAAATAAGTTGGTGAAAATACCAACTTAACACTTGAGAGACCATTTATTAGTTATGTATAATAAATGATATAATCATAATCTACACCGTAGGTAGATGAATTTAGCATTTTGAATTTCTCAAAACCAATTTTGGGTGAATGAGAAATTAATGCATAAAGTTAGCCACTTAAATGTCTTTTATATATGGAATATAAAAAGAGTGGGAATATGGAAAGAATATCTCATATAGAAAACATATTAAATGTTTGACTAGTTTATATAGAATGTCACCACTAATAAAGAGTAATCATGTGGAGCTCACAGACACCCTAGTGGACGGAAGTTAATTTTGACTAACCTTGGCTAGCTCAAATAGCACCGAGGATAGTCTAGAGCACGAGCCCGAGCCCGAGCCCAATTCAGAGGCGCACTTTGCACGTAGCACGAAGACGCATTGTCGCAAAGGAGCTTTGAGGTCATCGGGATGGCGACGTGGCACGTGATGGCGCCCGAATAGGCGTGTATGTTTTGCCGACCGACGACGATTGTATCGGGTGTGCTAATGGTTGTGTACCTTTGATTGGATGCGATATGGACCATCGTTCGCGATCGTTGATCACATGGCGCGATCGACAATCATGGTCGTCCAACCACGGGTTGCGCCAAGTTTGAAGGGCACCAAGTTCTATAAAGTTTCACCTCATCCTTTATGTCATTTTTGAAAGTTCTTAAACACGTTAAGTTCATCGTAAGTTCGAATTTTTCAAGTGTTGCTAAGTTGAACTTGAAAGTCGTTGTATCTTAGAGACGATTGCCTAGAACTGTTAGCACTTTGTACGGCGCAATTTTGTTTTGTGGATAGAAAATATAATTCTCGCCTAGACTTACTTATTTATCCTATTATTTTGTCCATTTTTCGAGAAAACCAAACACCCCAAAAAAACAGAGCTATGCCCCGAAGCCCCGTGTTACCTATACAGATAGCATGTTGAAGTCTTAAAGATAGCACACGAATCATGTTTCTAGTGATTGCGAGAGATAAATACATTCTCCGCACTTGAAGACCAGCCTTTCCACTTTACTTTTAGTCAGAGTTAAAGACCATAAAATTTAGGATTAAATTACAAAAATATCCCCGAGCTATAGCCAAATTACAAAGATATCCAATTATCTTTAAAATATAAAAATACCACATTGAAGACATATGCCCCGTGAGATTTGAGTTTATTTTACGATTATCCTCCTTAATAGTTGTAATTTGTAAAATAAATACAAATATTAAAAAGGTCTTTGTAATTCTCAGAGATAATTGAGTTTTTGTTAATTATAATATAGCTCGAGGGTAGTAGCATTTCTAATTCTCCCTAAAATTATGGAGTTTTTTTAAATGGTATGTTGATCTTTATCTTCTGTTTCACACACGCGGCATATCCCTGTATAGACTAATTTTGTCGCAAAATGTATTCGGTTTTAACATTTCACAAATTGTTCCAATTCATCATGGGTGTGAGATACTTGGATTTATCGGTACATCAGTTTGGTTGCTATAGCTTCATAATTTTAATCTGAAGTTGGTCTGTATTTTTATAAGTATCTTCTTAACTTTTTTTTTTTTTTTTGCATCACTAACCTGAAGATAAAAATGGTTGCTTTCATCATCTATTATAATCTGATGCTCATATACTATAGTAGCATTTCTGCTAGTACAGTCTATTTGAATTGAATATTTTTCAAATGTGAGATTTAAATCATATTTAGTATTAAAATTTGCCCTTTGCTATTAAAAAGGCCAAAATAAAATTTGTTTTTTTACTATTACAACGGTCAAATAAATTTCTTCAAAAATTTCCAATACCAACCTCGACTACCTACATGTTCTGCAGGTTACTGCAGATTTAACATCTCTTAATGCAAAGAAAGTGGCTGTAAAACTCGACTTTTTCAAGATTGGCGGTCTAGTAAGTCATGTCTTAGTCTAATTACGTCTAATGACACACACGAGTATGTTGCTCGATCGATAATATATTTGCGTGAAAATTCAATATTCACAATGCCCATTGAACTTGGTAGAGTTACTATAGAAATGTTTACTGTTGAACATATTTTGAGCAGATACCTGTTAAAGCGCCTGGACGAGCTCGAGGTGAGATGGAAATTACCTACTTGGATGAAGAGTTGAGGTAAGACAACAAAATGGATTCGTTTTGAATATATAAGGAAATCAAACATGTTTTATCTATACGCAATAATTTCAACTGAAACTATGACAATCTCGAACATTAATTGCCGGATAATTACAAAAAAAAATTGAGGTTTGGCCGGGATAAACATCCCTTAACTAACTGTTGGAGCAAAATGTAAGATTAAACGAACCATTGGGGGTTTTTGTAATTTTGAAACTTGTTTTTTTTTTTTTTTTTTGTATAATTCCTATTTGCAGAACTAGTGTGTAAAATTTTCACGTATTTCTACATTTTTTTGTGGCAGAGTATCAAGAGGCGACAAGGGCAATCTCTTCATCTTGAAAATGGTTGATCCTCTTACCGTATCCCTGCTTAATATAAATATTTTATTCCAATGAAAAAAATATGTTGGATTTTTAGATGAAAATATATATTTTCAGCACATTTGGGCTGATTTTATGTAAATTGACATTTAAGAATATTTAATAATATGGGAGAAATAAAGAAACACAATTTAAACTATTTCTATATTTCATTTCTAATCAAAATTTAGACTAGAATTGGGCGACGCTTGAAAGCTTTAAATAAAGGGTGCGCAGGCCAATGTTTGTAGTGCAACACATGGGCGACGCTTGAAAGCCCCAGGCAGCAATTTACCTTAATGGGCTTTCCCAAAAAAAATTAATTTAATATCGTGTGGGCCATATTAGCCCACGTGACGATATTAAACCGATAAGTAAACAGATCTACACTTGATCTTAGCCAAAAGGCGAGAAAGGTATGAGTTTTCGCATGTTGGGTCGCACCCTTTTGTAGTACACGTTCTTCTAGCGTGTGTTATTATCTCGATGTGGGACTAAAATATTCGCATTCACAATTTGTTTCCTCTTCTTTTGTATTCACAATTTGCTCTCTTTTCATTCTCGCAACAATTTTCGTGTATAAAATTTCTCGGTCCTTGCAATCCCAAACGACTAAATAGTATTTTGAAATTTTTCGTATACCTAACTTTTTAAATACTTTGAATTTTTAAATAATATCAATTTTATTATGTCAAACTACATTAAAGCTTTCAAATCATATTCCTCGGTCCTAATTATATAGTCCAAGATTTCCTTTTGGGATGTCCCAAATATATCCATTTAATAGTACTTTTTCCATTCTTTTACTATTATAACCCTATTTAATATGCATTTTATAATTTACACTATTCATTAAATGATGGCAAATCAAGTAATTTTTTACACATTTGTAATTTCCATTACTTTTTCTTAATATGTGTTAAAAGTCCAATTGAACTATATGATTGGGACGGAGGAGTATGTCATAAGCATATTGAGTATTATGCAAAACGTGTACTCGTAATATTTTTTCGGAATTTTATACAATTGAAAATGAAATACATTTGTAATATTTATGGAAGAAAACAAAATATCAATTTACGTAAAAACAAAACAAAAAGAAATCTAATTTTAGAAGTGTTTATTCTAGATAAAAAGGAGGGCAAAGTATCTGTTTGATTTAGGAAGGTAAATCGGATGTACCGACACAAGGACCCACAAAGCGAGGTGAAGTGTGTTCCACAAAGCGAGGTGAAGTGTGTTCCACGAAGCGACGACCAAGGATCCCAAAAAGCTAGGTGAGGTACTTTGTTCGAGGGTACGAAACAGAACGCACGTTAAGCTAGCGGGATGGCTCCCAACTAAGGCCCTCCGATGCCTAAGTCAGGAACCAGGATAGTTGAGGTACTTAGAAAGCTAAAGAGCGAGGTAATTTAGAATAATAACAAGTTACCTTTTACCTTAATTTCCGTGCCGTATTTATAGTATTATTCACCGGGTAAAGGTGGATCTCCGTACACGTGGCGCCCGATCGACGGTGTGTGGCTCGCGGGCGACCCGACCCGGTGTTTCGGGTCGGATCGGGACCCATATAAAAAGCCGCGGATCCTGGGGGTATTTTGGTAATTTCGCGAGGCGAGGTCAAAATGGTCAACTCGAGCTGGGCGAGGCTATACTGGTAATTTCCACATCATTTACTCCCCCAGTTACTTTAGTAATTTATTGTTGAAGTGACTCGGTGCTTGGTCCTTGAATTCGAAGCGACACTGAGAATGACATGAATTCGAAAAGACCCTTCCATCTCAGCCGTTGAATTTGAATAGCCTTTTGATCAAAACCGTTGATTTTCCCGCCCTTCTCTCTCTATATATAAGATGGTCTTTGAAAAGCCTCACTTTTCTCATTTTTTACCCCGGATCACCTCGCTGCTCAGCTCGCTCACGACCTAGGATCTTGACTTCGTGCTTCTCCACTTCGCTTGACTTAGAGGTAGGTTCTCTTTTTCTCTCTACTTTAAATTTCTTATTATTTATGGCGACCCCTCCTCCATCCACACGCCCTCTAGTTCGCGGTCGAACTCGGTTCATCCTCAAACTCGGGTCATCGACTCCAACTCGTCTTCGAGTTCTTCTACTTCTACTAGCGGGGCGACCCATATTCCCCCTTCTCCAGATAAGGTATCCCGCGAGGCCACCCCCTCGGACGACCTGGAACACGTCGCCCCCTGGGCTTTACTTAGGTCTCGGGTCTCCGTTCACGATATAGGCATCATTAGGAAAAACTTCCATATCCCTGCTTCGTACTCAAATCATAATTCCTACTACTAGTGATAGGATAGATAAGCTCCTTCACCTCATTGATTAGCCTTTCATCTCGCTAGCTCGGCGTGGGTCTTAGATTCTTTGGCTTGCCCCGTTGTTTACATTTTAAGGGGCTCGATGTTTGCCCTTCACTCGTCCCAAATTCCTATCGTCACATCGTAGGCTTTATCATTTTAATGAAACATTTCGGCGAGGTCGCCTCACTTTCTCACTTTTGCGAACTATACGCCATCCATTCTTCTACCACCACTACTAACTCCGGATTCTTTTACATCTCGCCTCGCACCAACCGAAATTTTTTGCATCGAGTTCCTTCCTCGGTGTGGCCTTGGAAAGATAGGTTCGTATTCATTCGAGCCCCTGTTGAAAATCCTTGGGACCTCTTCCCGGTTGGCGAGTCGGCGTCGTCTTCGAGGCTTGCTCTCCTTTCTCGGGGTGCCAACTTCATTCCTATCTTGACCCAGAATTGCTTTATGAGGCTTGCGACCTCATTACCAAGAGGTTTTATCCTCGTCGGCCTTAGCCCCGCTCCTCGCCATGAAACTCTAACTCTCGGTAATATATTTCTCTTTATTTTTTCAGTTCGCCTATCATGCTTATATTGATGCCTTTTGTTCACTTGTGCAGATATGGCGGTCCGCTCTGCCGTCCTTGACAAGGCCCTCGCCAACAACAAAGAAGCTCTGCTAGCTCGCAAGCGAGCTCGCCAAGAAGTTGCAGCGTCGGACTTACCGCTAGGCGTGGTCGTAGCTTCGGCCCCCGTTGTGACCATAGCCGTCGACCTCCTCCCGAGGTGCCCCCAAAGAAACGTCGAGGCTTCGGCGCAAGTCGGGGAAGATAAAGGAAAACGGTGGTGAAGGTTCCGCCCAAAAAGGCAAAACTTCCGCAAGCTAGGAGCTCGCGACTACATGGGTGCCTCCGGGATCTTTGGCTCACAACAAGATCGAACTGCTATCGATGCAAATCTTTCTACGGTGGACCGAATGATAATGTGGATGAACCGCGCGAGTCTCATCTCCAGGCCCAACGACTCGCGGCTCGCGAGAAGGCTCCCGACCTTAGGCCTCGAGTTCGCGAGCTTGCCATGCCTCGTACCATCCCCATTGGAACATTAGCTCGCGGAGCTCGGTCCTCGAAACGAAGGTGGGGAGGATTCTTCCGGTGTATAACTACACTACCCTCTCCACCGACCGGTTTGCCCGATGACCACGGAGTTTACGCGCCTCGAAGAGTTGGCGGCCCACGAAGTCATATCGGTATGTGGATTCCTTTAAATTATCCAACTCGTTGCTTCGTTTTTATCCCACTTCATTTGTCACTTACTTCGTTTTTCCTTTTTGCGACTTTTCCGCCCTGTTGCACCAAATGGCACTTCGTGGCGCGATTGGAGGCATCGAACGAGGTGTATATCAATCGGTGAGCGAGGTCCACGCGAAGCTCGAATCGCTGGCGGATAAGCGCAAAATCCGTCAAGGAGGCTCGGGCCGAACTCCTCGAAGTAGCCGATCGAAAGCCCGACTTGCCTCGTCTAAAGCGAGCTCAAAACTCGCGAGGGGCTCCACGCCAAGGAGGTGGGATTCTTTTGAGAGAGGTCGGAAACAAGGTCTTGAATAATACCTCTCCTCCGAAGAACATAAGGCTTCGCTAGCATTGTCCTCTTTGGCTGAGTCCAATCTTTTCTTGATCCTCGCCTTGCGAGAAACTCATTCTTGCCGAACGGGCCGTGGTGTACCTTTTCGACGGCTTCGAAAGGTCCGTGAGCAAGGAATTAAGAAGGAGCTTTCAAGGCCGATTTCAACCCGACATGCTCGACCCTTTTGAGAAGGACGAGCCGAAGGCAATCGTCGGTGAAGGCGAGGGCGAGGTTGGCGGCTCGCGCGATGTAGAGATCATTGACGAGGTTGAGGAGGTCGATGAGTTTACCGATCTCGTAAAACCTCTTTTAGCTTGATAGGTATCATTTATGTAAATCACCGACGAAAGTACTTGACATGTATTTTTGTTAACAATCTCATTGCCCTTAATGTACCTAACTTTACTTCGTTTTTCTAGTGTATCACTTTTGCTTTACTTGTGTGTCACTTCGATATGCTGCACTTTACTTCTCGCATGCATGCTCTTTACTTCGCTTCGTTTTTCCTTTTTTTGTATCCTTTGGGTCCTAGGTTTCTTCAGGCTAAGCCTCATGGCGAGGCTAGGTCCTGTCAGCCTAGTCCCTTTGTTAGGACCATTGTGGGCTTTGCCCCAAAAGGGAGCTTATGGCCTAGATCCATCGTGGGATCGTCTTGGGCCTCGCTAGCCTTTTAGGGGGCTTAACTTGCGAGCCCAGGTCCCTTTGTTGGGACCATTGTGGCTTTTGCCCCCTAAAAGGGAGCTTATGGCCTAGATCCTTCGTGGGATCGTCTTGGGGCTGCTAGACTTTTAGGGGCTTAACTTTGCGAGCCTATGTCCTTTGTTGGGACCATTGTGGGCTTTGCCCCCTAAAAAGGGAGCTTATGGCCTAGATCCTTCGTGGGATCGTCTTGGGCCTCGCTAGCCTTTTAGGGGGCTTAGCTTGCGAGCCTGGGGTCCCTTTGTTGGGACCATTGTGGGCTTTACCGCCTAAAAGGGAGCTTATGGCCTAGATCCTTCGTGGGATCGTCTTGGGCCTCGCTAGCCTTTAGGGGGCTTAGCTATGCGAGCCCAGTCCCTTTGTTGGGACCATTGTGGGCTTTGCCCGCCTAAAAGAGAGCTTATGGTCTAGATCCTTCGTGGGATCGTCTTGGGCTCGCTAGCCTTTTAGGGGCTTAGCTTGCGAGCCCAGTCCCTTTGTTGGGACCATTGTGGGCTTTGCCGTCTAAAAGGAGCTTATGGCCAGATCCTTCGTGGGATCGTCTTGGGCCCCGCTAGCCTTTTAGGGGGCTTATCTTGAGTGGTTCGCCACGACCCCGAAATACTAAGCGATTTGTGCAAAAAAGGGTAAACATTGCAAGTGAAATTCGTCTTCTTTCATTGATGAGAGTTTTTAACATAAGCCTCCAATGCTTCCAAAATTAAGCTAAATACATTAAATAGATTTTTAAGTATAGAACCTCCTTAAGTTATGAATGTTCCAAGGCCTTGGGAGCTCCTTTCTCCTTGCATGTTTTCTAGTCTATATGTTCCCCTCTTCAGCACTTCAATTACCTTAAAAGGTCATTCCCAATTTGCCTCTAGCTTCCCCACATGCTTGGACACTTCCACTTTTTTGAGCACTAGATCTCCTACTTGAAAGTTTCGCTCTCGAACCCTTTTGTTGTATGCATTTTTCATCTTTCCCTTAGTTGCTTGGATCTCGAATAAACGATTTGTCTCGCTTTTCTTCAATGAGCTCGAGCTTGAGTTCTCTAGCTTCACTATTGCTCTCGTGCTCGCACGAGTGACCCGGCGAAGTTTCTCCAATTTCCACCGCACGATCGCTTCCGACCCGTATACTAGACTGAAAGACGTCTCTCCCATCGAAGTCCGTGGGGTCGTTCGATATGCCCAAAGGACTCCCGACAACTCGTCCACCCAATACGACTTCGCTTCCTCTAGCCTCGTTTTTAGGTGTTGTAGAATAATTCTATTTGCGACCTCGGTCGTCCATTTGCTTGAGGGTTTCCCACATTGTAAAATTTTGCTTGACCTTATATTCTTCACACCACTCCCTAACCTTCTTTCCTTGAAATTGAGTGCCATTATCCGATATTAAGATTACGGGCGCCCATACCTACATGCGATATTCTTCCACAAAAATTCATGACTTCGGTTTCGTTATCTTGGCACGCCTCGGCCTCAATCCACTTAGAAAAGTACTACATCGCCACAATGATAAATTTCTTCCGAGCTCTAGCCATCGGGAAGGGACCCAAGATATCGATTCCCCATTGATCAAAAAGACAAGCAATAGGGATCGTTTCCAATTGGGTCATTTGGTTGGTGATTTAGGTTCGCGTGGAACCGACACTTCGCACATTTTTTAACAAACTCCATTGTATCCTTTGCTAAAGTCGGCCAAAAGTAACGTTGTCGGATCACCTTTCTCGGGCGAGTGCCTTACCGCCCGAGTGGTTACCACAGTTGTCTTCATGAATCTCCTCATTACAAACGTCTCCCTATCCAGGTTCGAGGCACTTTAGCAATGGTCCTCCTACCGATCTTTTATACATCTCATTGTCTATCATTAGGAACCGGACGCTCTAACTTGGACCCTTCTAGCTTTTATCGGGTCCAACGGTAAAGCTCCCTTTTTCTAGAAATTTTTCAAGTCTTCCATCCAATCGATTGGGGTGTCAATTGCACAAACCAGCGCCTCGCTTGGATATCCGCTCGATGGGACCTTCCTCCGCTTAGCGAGTCGACCACGCCGCCACGAACACAATCACCTTCCTCGAGCTATTCCCACTTATCGCACTTGCGAAGCGAGCTAGAGCATCGGTTCGCTCATTTTCATTTCTTGGGATCTGTTGTAGCTGAAAAATTCGAACTTTTCCATCAACCGCTTCGCTTTCCGGATAGTTAGCCATGGATCGATCCTCGCTTCAAAATGAACCTTCAACTTGCATTGCCACCAACTAGAGTCGAGTGTAAGCTATCAACTTCTTCACATTGCACTCGCGCCATTTTTAATCCCGCCAACAGAGCTTCAGATTCGGCCTCGTTGTTTGTCACCTCGACCCGAGGCGAAGTTCCACTTCCACCTCGAATGAATTAGCTTCGCAACAAGATCCTCGCCCGCCTCCGTAGCCATCGCCGACCCATCCACATGCAAAAGTAGCCATGTCACTTCCTCTTTTTGAACTTAAATTTCGACCCACTTGCTTCGTTAACGAAGTCACCAGACTTGAGCCTTCACCGCCGTTTTATTTGATATTTAATATCAAATTCCCCCAATTCCACGGACCATTTTACTAGGTGACCGACAGCTCCGGTTTTTCTAACACTTGTCTCGGTGGTTGATTTGTGAGGACAATAATCGATGAGATTGGAAGTAAGGTCGCAACTTCCTAGCCGATACTCTTGCAAGTGAGAGCGCCTTTTCGGTCTCTAGATACCTCTCTTGACCTCCCGCAACAACTTGCTCACGTAGTAAATCGGGCGATGAACTCCTCTTCGTCTCGCACCAACACCGAGCTCACGGCTCGCTTCGAAACGGCTAGGTATAAAAATAGAGCCTCTTTTTTTTTAGGTTTGGATAGTAAAGGTGGAGACATAAGGTATCCTTTCAAATCTTGAACGCCTTCTCACATTCCTCCGTCCATTGAAAATTCTTCATGTTTCTCAAAGTGTTGAAAAAGGAAGGTTGCGATTAGTGACCTCGAAATGAACCCGTTCAACGAGGCAATTTTCCCGTGAGGTGTTGTACTTCATTGACCATTCTAGGTGAACTCATTTCCATTATAGCTTTTATCTTCTCAAGGGTTCGCCGATCCCCTCTCATGCACCATGAAGCCCAAAATTTTCCACCTTGCACTCCGAAGGTGCACTTCACGGATTCAATTTCATACCATAGGCTCGCATTATTTTGAAAGCCTCCTCAAATGCTCAAGGTGATCCTCTTCCACCACACTTTTTTACTAACATATCATCAACATACACTTCCATTGATTTGCCAATTTTCTCTCTAAACATGAGGTTGACTAACCTCTAATAAGTAGCTCCCGCACTTTAGCCCAAACGGCATTACCATGTAACAATAAACTCCGTTCTCCGTCACAAACGAGGTCTTATCCATGTCTTCCTCCGCCATAAAAATTTGGTGATATCCTTGGTAAGCATCCATCATGCTAAGCAAGGCACATCTCGCCGTGGAGTCCACCAAGAGGTCGATGCGAGGTAGGGGGTAGGGATCCTTGGGGCATGCCTTATTTATTCATCCGTGAAGTCTCGTGCACATCCTCCATTTGTTGTTAGCTTTGGGCACTACAACTACATTTGATAACCACTCGGTGAACTGAATTTCCACAACATATCCCACCTCCAATAATTTGTTCACCTCATTTTCTATAATTTTGTTTCTTTCGCCTTCCAAAGCTTCGCTTTTTCTCGCTTCACCGCCTCATTAACGGATCCACATTCAGTCGGTGAACCATCACCTCGGTCTATGCCTTGAAATCGAAGGTTTCCAAGCAAAAATGTTCACATTCTCCCTAAGAAATTGAATCATCAACACTTCTAGCCTGAGTCCATTTGCGACCCTATCTTAGTGAACTTATCCGGGTCGCCGGCTCGAGCTCAATCACTTTGTACCGCTCCGTTGGCTCAACCCTATACTCCGCCATTGTCCTAGCTTTTTTAACCTTCTCCTTTTCGCTTTTACTCAGGTTTGCTTTCTTCTTCACGTGTTATTTGCTTTATTGTTTCTCACTTCTCCATTTCTTCTTCTTTTTTAGGGAAACGTTATAAAGCATTCTCTAGTCGTCTTCGATCGCCTCGTCTTTGCCTATCCCTCCGCCGTAGGGAACTTCATCTTCAAATGATAAGTGGACACCACAGCTTGAAATTGATTCGGTCGAGTCGCCCATGATCACATTATAAGCAAATGGGGCGTCTACTACCTGTACTTGATCATTATTGTCTTTTAAGCACGGCGCTTCCCTAGCGAGTTGGGGAGATCAATGGTTCTAGGGGAACCACTTCGTTTCCTCCAAACCCCATCGCGGAGTGTCAACCGGACGTAAAGCGATTACATCTAGTTCCATCTTTCTCAACACATGCATAAATAATATATCCACCGAGCTCCCATTGTCCACCAAGACTTTTTGTACGGCGAAGTTGGCGATATCCATCGTGATTACAATCGGTCGTCGTGTTGCCCCGCTCGACCCTGCGAGGTCACGACCATCGAACGTAATAGGGCTAGAGTTTTGGACACTCATGACCTTGATTTTCTCTTATAATCATGGGTGAGGTTACGCGCATGCTTCCTTCTCGCACTCGTGAATCACCTCTCTAGGACCTCCGCTATCATATGTATAACCCCCCACGAGGCAAGTTATCTTTTCCCGATTTTGCCAGTTCAGAGCGCTCCTCGGGCGTTCTTGCCTATGTCCGCCTCATGGCGACCTCTCGACCGGCTTCGCGACTTGCGAGCCGGTGATCTTCGCCTAGGGTCTCGGTTGGGTCCTCCCCTCGTTCTTCTTTCAAAACAAAATTTTGTAAGTAACCTTGCTTTGGATGAGCCTTTCAATCTCATCTCGCAGCTTGAATGCGTCCTCGGTGTCGTGGCCATGGTCCTTGTGGAAGCTATAATATTTCTCCATGTTTCTTCGTCCCGAGGTCGCCTTCATCTTTTTGGCCACCTTAGCATATCAGTTCGCTCTATGGCCATTAGAGCGTGACTTCGGGCGCGTTCAATAGAGTATATCTATTGTGCTCGCCTTTGTCTTGGGCGATCTGGATCGGACCTCGGTGCAGGCCTCTCGACCCTAAACCGAAGCCTCTCTCTAAGATCCCCCTCGCGTGGAGCCGAGCCACTTGGGACCACTCCGGTCTTTAAGGGCATTCATCTCTTCCTCTTGTATGTATTTACGGGTCACTTCCATTAATTGCTCCTTATCGACAGGCGGTTCGCGAGCGAGCGTCGATGCTAATGGTCGTTTTTGCAATCCAAGGATAAGGATATTAGTGTCGATTCGCATATCTTGTACCTCCAATGCTTCATCATTGAACCGATTTATGAATTCCCGAGCGACTCTTTCACCCCGCCTTATAGTGAACAAATGCGGTGACCTTCGAGCTCGCTTTTGGCTTGCGAATTGGTATAAGAACTTTCGAGCCAACTGCTCGTAAGAAACCACAGTTCCCTAGGTAATCCCATGAACCATTCCTGTGCCCTTTCCAGTCAGCGTTGTGATGAATATTCTAGCATTCATGGCATCCGATCGCCCATACAATTGCATCACGTGGTCGAAAGCGGTGAGATGTTCCTGAGGGTCCCTATTCCCATCATATTTCGGGAGATCAGGAAGCTTGAAGTTCGGCATGACCACCTCGGCTAGGATCTCGGGAGAAAATGGAGATCCCCTTTTCTGCAAAGCGGATGTTACAGCTCCCCCGCCTCAAATCATCCGGTTGTCGAGTAACATGCTCGATTTGTTCACTCGATTCGTGTATGTCCCGTGGTTTATTATTGGTTCGCCCACGACCTCCTCCGGTCTCTCATTTGGTGTCCCCGACGGCTTGACTAGCCACCTCTTCCAAATCAACTAGACTTCGTTTCATTTTTCCACATTCCCCCTTCCCTGGGGACCTCGAGGGGCCTCCATACCTTTTTGCCCTTTCTTTCCCTATCCTCCAACATTTTTTCCAAAGACTTTCTCAAAGTCACTAGCCTTCATGTGAATCATCCGCTCCTCCTCCCGAACGAAAGATGGTCCCGCGAAGTGAAGCGGGCGAATGGGTGATGTTTCCGGGGAGGGTCCTCCACGACCCCGAGGTGTCTTGGGACGCATGCTTAGGTGTTTCCAATAACTTCCCGGTGTCTCCTCCATCTTTAGCTAGACTCGTTCCCACAGACGGCGCCAATCGATTTAGGAAGGTAAATCGGATGACTACGACCTAGGGACCCACAAAGCAAGGTGAAGTGTGTTCCACGAAGCGACGACCAAGGATCCCCAAAAGCTAGGTGAGGTACTTTGTTCGAGGGTACTGAAGAAGCAGAACGCACGTTAGCAGCGGGATGGCTCCTCCCTAAGGCCCTACGATGCCTAAGTCGAATCGGGTAGTTGAGGTACTTAGAAAGCTAAAGAGCGAGGTAATTTAGAATAATGACAAGTTACCTTTTACCTTGATTTACGTGTCGTATTTATAGTAATGTTCATAGGGTAAGGCGGATCTCTCGACACGTGGCGCCCGTCGACGGTGCGTGGCTCGCGGGCGACCCAACCAGGTATTTTGGGTCGGTCGGGACCCATATAAAAAGCCGAGGATCCTGGGGTATTTTGGTAATTTCGCGAGGCGAGGTCGAATGGTCAACTCGAGCCGGGCGAGGCTATCTTCGGTAATTTCCACATCAACAACCCATGAACTTCATTTATGGCAAATACTTTTAAACTAACCAAGTCGTTATCTAAGTATTTGTAATCCAAATGTAGATCAAATTATCAATTGAATATCATTATATATGATCAAATTTTAAGTAAAAATAATATAAAAATCTCATACAAATCAAAAGAATCCAAAAATAAATTTAACTTGGATGATAGCAATATTTCCTAAACTAATGCGATGATATTTTTAATTTTAATGTGGATATATAAGAAACAGTAGAAAAAAATAAATGTAATGTTTCGTTCATTTTCAGTATTTTTCTTAAACACTTTCTTTTTATGGCCTAAAAATAGGATCAAAGTACAAAATCATGTGTAATGTTACTAAGAATCACCCAATTTAACCAGGTGACCCACTAGCCTACAATCTTACAAATATAATATTATATATTCAATTAAAATATTGAACCACTATCAACTTTTCAAATTATTATATACATAAAATACAATTTCAAAACTACTTAACCAAACATAATCTCATTTCCAAACCTACATAAAACTCATTTTCATTCATTCATCCAAACATAATTCCAGTTTTCACACGAAAACCAATAAATTCTAAAAATTCATTTTCCAACACTAGAAACTAGAAATAGTCCATGGAAACATAACCATACAAGGCCTCACTCTCTTACGTAAACGATTTATTGAACATAAAATCACTCGCACACATAATTTTTAACAAACGCTTAGGTAGATGATCTGAAATTCTCGAAAGAGAGAACATATAATAGTAGACTGTGAAGAAATTAAAGAAAATTGAATGATCATGAGAATAGATATAAACTCCAACTCCTCTTATGATTTCTTTCTAGGGTTAAATTACAAAAATTATAAAAATACAGTCAAGTTTAGTCTAATTACAAAAAAATCCGGTTTGTTAGTGAAGATCTCTTTAAAATATTACAAACACCCATTGATATTTATATTTGTTTAACAAATACTACCTCTTATTCAAAATAAGTGACTTTCTCGGGAAGAAATACACATATTATGAATTGTGTAAAAATATCCGATATACCCCTAATTAATCATAAATGTTGCTTTGGAACAAAACCAAATTTAGGCATTAGTGTTAATTGAAAAATAATACATTAAATGGTAATTTCGGGAAAACCCTTTTCTCACCTACTTTGAAAAGATCAAAAACGTCATTCTTTTTGAAGAATTTTTTGTGTCAAAACGTCACTTATTTTGAATAAGAGGGAGTATGATGTAAGTTATAAAATAGAATTAAATGTCAAGATAGCATTTTTAATTTTGAAAGATAGTCAAGTGTTTTTGTAGTTACTAATTAAACTAAATTATTTTTGTAATTAACCTTTCTTTTATATCATTATATGAACTATACTCGGGGACGAAATTAATATACTGCAAGCATAACGGCAGAAAATGTAAAGGGCAGTCCATTACTGAAATCCAACATCGTTTACAAGCTTTAGGAGTAATAGTAATTGACATTGAACATCATCATGCATTCTTACATTTTGTAATTTTTCATCCTTGTATTCACAATTTTCCCCCTTCCATTCATATTCTACAGCGATTTTCCTGTACAAAAACGTCGCGAAAAAAAAGATCTCGAACGATCCGACCTTCAAATCCATGGAGACGTAGAAACGTTCCAGGATTTACAAAAGTTTTCGCCATTATTTTTACAATCTTTCTGTATTATTATTCTGTCTGGAGAATTTCAAGACGGGGACTGTCATCTTGAACTATTGTTTCGACTGGGTTCTCTTCAGCCCAGACGGCTGCGTCTAGATATCCAAGCGCGAAAAGCTGATCAAGAGTAGCATCTGCTGCTGGCTCGAGCATCCAATTAAAAAGCTGTAAGCAGGCGAAAGAAAACGTCAAAAATTTGTTGTTACGACTTACGACATAAAAATGGGGCACACTGAGACCGCGGAATTTTAACCTCTCGGGGACTAGCCCTGTTTTCTGGGTTGCAATCGGGGCTAATTCCAATTCCTTTCCATCCCAAACGACCGACAGGAAAAGCACAAACGCGCACCTGCAAGACAACATCGTCATATTTTTATGGGTTAATTAAAAAAAATTACCCTTGGGGTTTAGTCTAATTACAAAAAAAAAAAAAAAAAAAAAACAGTTATCTATCGAATATATAAAATACATTCTTGATATTTGTTTTTGTTTTACAAATCGCAGCCTCAATTGGGGGGTGGGGGTTGTATTTGTTAAGTAATACAAATCTGAAGGTGGTATTTGTATTTTGTAATATTGAAAGATAACTAAATTTTATTTTTTTGTAATTAGGATAAACTCGGGGTAATTTTTGTAATTTCCCCTATTTTTATGTACTTGGATAACATCTCAACCATGGATGAATATGCAAGACAAATATATCATCCAGAATCGATCCATGAAAAGAACAAACTAAATTACAAGCAATCAACTGCACCTTATCCCACTATGTGGGGTCGGTGGTGTGAAGTTTATAGTATCAATTAATTGTTTAAAATTAGTTAACACTATAAATTCACACAAAAAACAAAGTGGCAAAGTTTTACGCAGGATGCCCTTCCTGACGCAACCTTCATACGAAGGAGAAATGAGCTATCTTCAAAAAGTGATGCAATTCAGATTTGGGGGGGCGGGGGGGAGAGGGATAAAAACAATCGAAGAACTTACCGTCTGAGCAGCAGAAGTTGGCGGCATGAACAATGTCAAACCCCCATCAATACATATACGATTGCGGAACTTTGTTACAGGCCTTGGAGCAAGATATCTGCATTAAATTTACAATTAATTTAAACATTTTGTCCAATTTAACATTGGTAGATGGTGAATTTAGAGAAATATTTACCCGGGAATGAAAGAGGACGTGAACACGGCGTTGATCAGATCTTCTTTCGAATCAAATTGATCAACCAGTAAACCCCTGGGCCTCCAAAGGATCTCCGTTACAGCAACTGACACGAAACCACAAAATGCTATCAATATTCTGTTTCCAGAAGCCTGCGTATATTATTCTTTGTGCATCGTAATCAGTTGTGCACATAAAATGTGAAGAGTAAATTATATAGCGAAAAAGCTACAATAAGTGAAACTATTCAACCTAAATCCTGTACGGAAAAAAATAACTAAAACAACTACTAGAATTACTTATTTAAAAGAAAATCTAACATAATCCTCTTGAAAGAGATACATACAAATAGCCCCTTTATATACATTAAAATATATTGTAAGAACTGAAGGAAATTTACTATTAGGACCATATTCAGAAAAGAAAAATAACACACTCTCTCCATATTATCTCACTATTGTACCCAATGACAAGCAAGTTAAGGCAATAAGAACCATTGGGACACTTCACTAAAACTAATGCCCTAAAAGAAATTCTATGTTTAGATAAAACTATCGACTTTGCAAAGGACAAGCATTAGCATCTTTCCCAGAGGACAAGAACGACCCTCTCCTATCGATTATAATTTGAGATTTCTCAAATTTTTTTAAGAATTTTGATGGAAATATTTTCTGGACTTCCAGCCGTAACAAATTTACATGTAAAAGACCTATAAACAGCAGTTTGAATACAAATGGTGCCAGGGGAAAGATTATTAAACCCACCGCGAACTCTTCCATTGGACCTGATATGAACATCATCAGGCAAAAACTCGTTCAGAAGATCTCTAAGAACAGCCTGCGCAAAAGAAAAAAACACCAGAATTATAAAGTGCTTCCATGTATGACAAAGTAGGACTTAGAGTTACTTTATTCTTAGCCATGGGAAAACTAATCATATAGATCGGTAAACGAGACTAAATAAATGAATCCTTATTTTATTTTATTTTTTCTAACTTTATCCAGATAAAACCATTATTATTTCAAAAGGGTCTACTCAAACAAGATATTACAGTAAAGTACTCTTGACATAGCCAACTAAATTACAGTTCGAGAAGCATGTTTGTTATACACATCAAATTAAGCTTTCCCATGAAAAACACAAAATAGAAAGCGTAAAGAGAAAGGATTCATTGAATATGCAGATATTTTAATGATCTGAAATCTCATTATTATGGTTTGTGTTCCTGCCCCTGCAGAAGTGAAAAATGAAAATCCCATTCGAAAAACTGCAGTATGCCCATTTCTTTCCTTTCTATTCCATTTTTTCCTTTAAATCCAATTAGGGAAAACCTTGAAATTTATTTTAATTCCCAAACGAGGCCCCTGGCCCTTCCTCCTAAATAAAAGGAACGCAAGAAGCAAAAAGAAACATGCAATCAACCAATTATGTTATGTTGAACAAAAACTCATTTTATAATCTTATTATGCTTTGCTATCAACTTTTGGAGTTTAGCATCCATATTCTGTTGCGTCATGACATTTCAATCCTATATTGCCTATTTCTTCCAATCATCCTCAAACCCATTTAGGGAGTGTTTGCAAAAACTTCAGCTTTTTAGAAGAAGTAATTTATTATAGCAGAAGTAAAAGTACTTGAAAATCAGAAGTTGGTGGTGTTTGCCAATAGAATCGGAAGTTGAGAGTGTTTGGTGAAAAAGTTGTAAAAGTGTTTATTTGTTTGTAAAAGTCAAATCAGAAGTAGAATCAGATTCAAAAGCACCCATCTCCTGCCTTTAAATTCGATTAAATGAAGTAGAACCAAAAAAGAAGTTGGCATTTGTAAACGCTAAAAAGTGATTTTTTCAGCCAAAAGCTGATAAAACACTTTTTTAGTGATTGCAAACACTCCATTAATCTTTTAATCAATATTTTTATCTTGTAATACCCCAAGGCGAAAAGCAGTCCCTCGAAGCCTACAATCTTCAGCCAATATCTTGGTAGCTTTCAGTGCGTCCTCCATGCTGGCTCCAGAGGCAATCACTGCACAGACAATCGCACCGGCAGATGAACCAGCCAGTGGTGTTGAATCCTGCTTCAGAAAAAAGTATCATAGTAATGAACGATACACAAATATACAGACGAACCAAAACTTCTCCAAAGAAAAAGAAGTGAACTAGCTACTTGATGCTTGCAAGAGACAATTGAGTTATGAACGATACGTAAATCTACAGACGAACCAAAACTTCTCCAAATAAAAAGAAGTGAACTAGCTACTTGATGCTTGCAAGAGAACAACTGCTAAAATTTCATTTGAGCTCTCTATTTTGTTAGCTTGGCAAATGAAGTTCGTAACACGTTTCACTAAATTTTCCCAAGCTTCGCTACATAAAATAAGGAATTGTGAAATCACATAACACTATCAAGCTATATTCGTCAGGCCTCAAGTTTTAACAGCCTTTGATCAGAAATTTCAAGTGCAGTTATCCAAAAGGAAAGCATGAAAAAATTTCAAATCGAGCATTAACAGCAAGTAAACATGGCTACCAACCAGAGTATCAAACTCTAAGCATGTTACAAGAATTGGTGGATTACAAAAACTACACATGAAGTTTAGTCTAATTACAAAAACAACAAAAACAAAAAGAAAAAACCTACATATCTTTGAAAGTTACAAATAACTCTTAGAGATTGGGCCTCTTGACTCTTGAGGGTGCACTTTTGTACGGTAAATACAAACCTGAAGGGGGTTATTTGTAATTTTCAAAAGTAATTGGGTCTTTTTGTAATTAGGCTAAACGTCAGGGAATTGGATAAAGTTTTAAGGGGACATTGAAGGTTCATTTGATGCAGTATTATAAGAAAATTCATCAATGGTTGTAAAGAAATTTAAATCTCGTCTTCAATTGAAACTAAATGTGAACTTAATGTAAATGAATTGTACCAACATATAAATGAATTTAAATTTTTAAATGAACAGTGAACCTTGATGTAACCCTTCTCAATGAGAAACTGAGCAACACCAAGATGGTACGGAAACAAAAGCCCGGCGGCGGAGAAACTAAATCCGGGGCTACTCACGGCCTTGCGCCGCCGCTCCGCCTCCACATCCTCCACCCTTTGCTCCCATATTACCTCCGGCTGAACCGGGTCCTCCACCACGACGGCGATTTTCTCCCTCCTCCGCCGCCTCCACCACCACTCCCCCACCCTCTCCTCCTCCTCCACAAACATCTCCACCGTCGGTGCTCCGTTCACGGTTTTCCCACCACTCTTCAAAACCCGCGAGGCGATCCCGAGGAAGAGCTCCCCGGTGGCCACGGCGAAAGACTTCCTTTCAGGCGGGGGCGGTGGTGGGGGTGGTGGTGAAGGGTCAACGGACTGGTGCTGCGGCGGCGTGCATTTCGTGGAGAAACTGACTCTGCGAAGTGGGACGGCGGCGGCGGCGTTGGTGGTGGGGCAGAGGAAGAGGGAGGAGATGGAGGAAGCCATGACTGGGTTTATGGGAGAAAATGGTGGTCTGGTTTGTTAAAAGGGATCGTGAAAAACATTGAAATGAACGAATTTTTTCCTTCATTTAATAGTTGGTAGGTAGAATTTCTGAGATTTTGAGATCTTTTTTTCTTCATGTTTTTCTTTCTTTCTTTTTCCTCTTTTCTGTGTTGTTTGTTTTGCTTACGTAATTTTTCATTTTTTTCTAGTATGTGTGTCATGTGTGTATATTTTTTGTTGTGATTTAGAGATTCTCCTTTTTCCATTTTTTAAGGGTATTTTTTTTTTCTGGAGGGACCTTGCAATTCTTTATCTATTTTATTTTTCTATAATACTTGGAATCTTCCTAACCATAAGTCCATAACTCTGAGAGAGATTTTTCCCAGCCTACAATTTTTCAAAAAGAAAAAAAGGGATGTAAAAAAGAGTAACAGAAAATTAGGGAGTAGCCCAATAACCACGGTTATTACTCGTAATGATGAGGTCCGAGTTCGAATACCGGCAATAATGAGACTCAACTTTTTGAAGAAAATAAAACAGAAATTAGGGAGTAACTAATTTGTCTTTGGCATAATGATTTAATTCCCTAGGCACAAAAAAAATACACTCTAATATTTCACAATTCTAGCATCTTATCGGTCTAAAATAATTTGGAAATACTATTTGCTTTATTAATTTTCATTAGTTACGTTATATTTACTCCGAACATTTGTCTCCAATAATATTTTGAGGCTCAGTTTAAATTGAATGATTTGGAGCGACGGATTTTAAGTTCATAATAACAAGTCTATTTATGTTGTTTGGATGAAATTATTATTTAATGGAGTTCAAATCTTTGTAAACTATTTTTAAGAGCAATTTTTGGGATTTCAAATTCATCTTAAATAGATTCATTTGAAACCATTTCTCAAAGTCTTTTGCCGAATCTGAATTCTCTCATCTAAATGCAAACTCGGTTAAATCTTTTTGTCCCCTTCTTTCTCCCTAAAAAGTCAAACAAGTAATATTTTTTTGTTATTATGAATAGTGAAGGTATGAAAAATTAGTATTTTACTACAAATTGTACTCCTTGACCATTTAAAATAATAATGTTACAATATGAAACACGCAAAGTTTTTTTATCATAAAAACTAGTTCGTGTTACTTAAAATAATAGTATTTTATTACAAGTAGTACTCCACTACTCCTTGACTATTTATTAAAAACAGGCTAAAAAGTTAGCGGGTTACATGATCTTATTTGTTTTTTTGGGGCCATAACGTGTTACATATTTTCTTTTATCTTTTTTAGAAACAAAACTAGAAGAATTTTATATAAAAAGATCAAATTTGTAAAGTCTTCAAAATTATAAACCTATACAAATCTAAAATATAGATTTCTTTTAAATCTACACAAATCTAATTGATTTAGTTGAATCGAGTAAAATCGCATAAGATTGGACAAATCACAAACCGCACACCACTTATTGGGGACAAAAGCTACTCTTGTTAGGAGATCGAAAACTTCCGTAAAGGAAGAGAAACAAACAAAATATCATAAAAATAAGAAAAACAATGTTAATTCCAAGGACGGAGCCAAGAATAAAAATGGGGTGATACACGAAAAAAGGGCCGGTGGGCCGATACACGAAAATCACATAAAATATAATTAAAAAATTTAAAAAAATTCTATTGTTAATTTTTTTTTAAAAAAGTGGGGTCTGAGTGGGGCCCTGCGACCCTTGGTTGATTCCTCCATCTTTTTTTTTCTTTTTTTCTAAACGATAGAAATATATCCATTACTCAAATAAACTTACACGCTAATCGGCAAATTGCCACATTGAACATACATACATTGATACATGTCAAGGGGAGAACTCCGACGAGAGGTAAAACCCCGTAATTCGAGGAGCAAAACAAGAAACTACTAAAAAACAAATAAAAACTAAGAACTCCAAAGGAAACTAAACCACCTCCGAAAGGAGGACTAAGGCACTTCGCAAGGAGACTACTCAACTCGAACAAACCGAGCACGAGCTACTACACGCACCGCAAGCTTGAAATTACCGACCGCCACGAGTTTCGCAAATCAATAGGTAAAAAAAGACAAAAAAAAAAAAAAAAAAAACAAAACAGGAAAAATCGAAAAAAAAAAAGGAAAAGAAAAATGCCTCTCCCTCACCCGATCTTCAATCACAACCGGCAACCCATCACCTACCCGACTCCAACTCTCCTTTTGTAGCTTCGACCTCGACTTGCCCCCACTCGATCGGAAAAACCGATCACCTCCGAATAACACAAGGGAAATACCTTCATTGGCTCCATCATGAAACATGGTTGGGGAGGGGAGGGGGAGGGGAGGGGAAGGGGGCGGGCTGGGATGGGGGGAGGGGAAGAGATAAAAGTTTTAGGATTTTTTAGAGAGTGAGAGGAGAAAAGAGAGGTAGTAAGAGAAAGAGAGAGTACACTTTTGGGGCTGATTCCTCCATCTTCATATGGTGGAAATATGATGGAAGAAGAAAAAAAGAATAAGACGTCTAGGGTTGCTAGAGAAGAGAGTTTTATTTTGTTTACACTAATCTTTTAGGCATTATGTGTTACATAATTTTGAGTGGCTTAAGTGTAACAACATATGTGAAAATTTATCTGAAAATAGGGGAAAAAAGGAAACAAATTACTATAATGAATGTAAGTTGGTGTGATAAAGTATTTAAGTTACTAAATTTGGGTTATAATTTACTATAATACTGAAATTTGAAGGAGTAAAACTTCATTTTCCTAAACGTCTGGAATAACTTTTTCTATGTTTATACTTATCATTGCTATTTAATTCTGTTAGGTTGGAAGCCACAAATACTTATACACTTACATTTTTATTTTCTTTCAAGAAAAATGTTACTTAAACCACCGAAATTGATTAAAAACAAATCCAGAAAGTATTTGAATTCTTCCTAAAGACATTTGAAACTTAAAAAATAATGGGATTTAATCATGGGGATGTTTTATGTGAGACCATCACATGGATCTAAGTCATGAGACGGATCCTAAACACATACAAAAATATGGATTCTTTTTATGGTATAAATTTGGGTCAAAATTTTATTTAAATATAGGAACCGTCTCATTGATTATACTAATGAGACCGTGACACACAAAAAATTGTGTTTAATCATTAACCCTAATGGAGTAATACTCCTTAGGTGCACAAGGTGAGGCAACAGAATGATTCATTACAAGAAAGTCAAGACTAATTATTGAGATATATCCATTTACATCCTAACTTAAACCACAAAAAATTCCAACAAAAATATCAAAGGAAAAAGGGCGAATGTACATACTTACAATTTAGGAATGATTATAGTTGTTTAGCTAACTAAAGACAAAACCCATTATTTTTTCTAATCTAACTCACAAACTTTCTCTTGAAATTTGTGAATATTTTACAAATTGCACTTATCGAGAGAGAGTATTAATTACACACAAACCTCAAGGTGATATTTTTAATATTTTAAGGGAATATTCATATGGATTTACTTGTAATTATGCTAACCTAATAGGTGATTTTTGTATTTACCATACAGTATATGCAAGATGTTTTTACAATCCATATAGATCAGGTTTAAGTGCTCTAGCTCAAACATCAATTTTTCATAGATTTAATGGATAATTACAAGGGAAAAAAAAAAAAAACAAGGTCTGAGCTAACTAGATAAAAATCCAGAATTTTTTGAAAATTGCAAAATCCTATTGAAGTTTAATCCCATCATACATTCTCCCCCTTCGTAAGCAAAAAATATTTCAAAACCCCCCTAATAATTATAGAAATATTACAGTTACCCCCTTAAATCTAAAATATAATCAAACTTGAGTTTTTTTTTTTTTTTTTTTTTAATTTTGAAATATTTCTGAATATTTTGTAATTAGTCCAATCATCAGGGGGTTATTTTGGTTGGGGGAAGTTTACTTCATCATATCAGGGAGATGTTTTTGTACTGTAAAGGGCAAACCCGGTGTACAAAGCTCCTGCTATGCATGGGGTCCGGGGTTGGTCGGACATTATTGGGCCTATTGTAAGCATCATTCATTCGCATGCATTTCTATAAGAGACTGTTTCCACGACTCGAACCCGTGATCTCCAGGTCACATGGCAGCAACTTCATCGTTTCACGAAGGCTCACCCTCATACGCTTTTGTACAACATAGATAGGGGTGTTCATCGAATCGAATTCCGAATTCTTCGACTTCCTCGAATCGAATTTAATCGAATGAAAATTTTAAACCTCAATTCGAAATTCGATCCTAATTCGATTAATTCGAATCGAATTTAAACGAATTGTATTTCTCGATTTCCGAATCGAATTCGAGTCAATCCAAAAATCCAAATTTTGCGATAAAGTGAATAAGGTTTGGATTCATAACATAATATTTTTGGGCTATATACCCAATAAAATTCCAGATTTTATTTTTTCAAAATTACAAATTATCGACTAACCGTTTTTAATTGTTTAATTTAACTAAAGACTATCATAAATTCATAACGAACTCCCTTATATAAATTTAATAAATTATTTTGTGCCAATTTTATACCAGCACTAGTTACTTGATAAAAAACTTTTATACTCAAGTATGAGATATCAAATTGACAAAGTGTATGTGTGTAGATAAAGAGATATAGTGTGTGTTATCATATAATTTATTGTTTTAATATGATCACGGAGATAAATATATGTAATATAGTGTACAGATGTATAATATATAATGCATATTGTAATAAGAATTTAAAACAAAGGAAAAAAGTCAAAGACTATATTGTATAAATGTATAATGTATGTTGTATAGTGTATGTACACAAGTTTTGTACTTTTTCATACAATGGACATAGCTGGTGGAATATTCTTATAGATTATTTCACCATATGCCCTCCACGTGAGACTCGTAAGAGCGAAATAGATTTTACCTAAAATATATTTTTTAGCACAAAAAGTGATTATTTAAATATGGTCTAAAGATAAAATTTTGAATTAAAATGTAAAATGTATTTCATATACTATTAAGTATAACTATTCCTAACAAAAACTAAAAAAACAAGGAAAGAGCATATATTTATAATTTTACATTTTCATTTAAAACATTATTATTTTATTCATTTATATATATATTAGAAATGCATGTGTATAATTTACATATATACAATAAATAATTATGTATAGTGTGAAATATATACATATAAATTTTGAATTGAAATACTTAATTCAATTAAAATAAGAATTTGAATTGTAATACTAATTCGAATCGAAATACGAATTCAATTTAGTCGAATTTCACCTCGAATTATGATTTTCGAATAGAATTCGGAAAAAAACCTCAATTCGTTATTCGATTCAAATATTCATATTCGAAATTCGAGTTGATTCGAAATTCAAAAATCCTAATTGAAACTAAAATTCAATTCGAACCGAATCGAATTTCAGATCCATTTGAAAAATGAACACCCTAAACATAGATGTAAAATTTACAAGCATAATTTTAGCCATCTATATCTATAACTAGCCTTTCTCCTCATAAAGTTGACTCACAAAAGCTTCTAAGTCTCTAAGATGCTATTTTCTATCATCCTGCTTCTCCTTTCCCATCTTACTTTTGTGTGTTTGTATGTGTGGATTGTTTAGTTGTATAATTTTCAAGCTACTAAAGAGGTACTCTGTATAAGGGATCCACCATTCTCAGTACAAACAAATTCCCTTGATTGCCCCTTGATATCCTGCAAGCAGTGACAAGAAGAAACACACTATGCATCAGCAATATTTGGTCGAAACTGAGAGTAAAACTTAAATTCCAAACCACGTCGGAAGAGACTGCCAGATGTTGTAACGATAAGGGATAATTACAGAAACACCCCCGAGGTTTGGGCTAATTAAAAAAAAAATCCAGATATGTTTCAAAATTACAAAAAGCCTCTCAGGTTTGATTTTGTCTTAAATTTAAGGGGTTAACTATAATATATCTACAAATATCAAGGGGGTTTTTGAAATGTTTTTTTACTTATGAAAGGGGAAGATGTAAGTTTAAATCAAACCTGAAGGGTTCTTTCGCAATTTTCAAAAATATCTGGTTTTTTTGTAACTAGCCTGAACCTCAGGTTTTTTTTATGTAATTATCCCTAACAATAATGAACAATGAGCTGCTGGTTGAAAACTGAATTCCAGTTCCAATTAAAAAAAAAGGATTAATTATAAAAAATAGCCTTGAGGTTCAGTTTCAGTCTAATCACAAAAAAAAACTAGCTAGCTTTTGAAATTACAAAATACTACCCTTGATATTTGATTCTATTTAACAAATTACACCCGCAAGAGATTTATTTATAAAGTAAATACAAACCTCAATATAATGTTTGTAATACCATTAAGAGGATATTTGTAATTTTAAAAGATAATTGATGAATATTATTGTAATTACGATAAACATTAGGGATAATTTTGGAGGTTACCCAATGAAAAATATACTTCAGACAGAGGCAAAGAATTAATCAGATAGGCTTTATGCTCCTTACCGCAGCTCTTCGTCTAAGTATGTAATTTCAAGTTGACCACGACCACTTCCACGCGACTTAATAGGTATCTAGAAACCATGACAAGAAATATTCAGTTAGATTCAAATGTGTTTGGTAAAGAATTAACAAGGGCAAAAGCAAGTGCAAGAGTTTATTATATAATCCAATGTGGGATATTAGAACAATACACAAAACCATATAATTTTTCACATGCCTAATCGTCTTCCATAATCTTTCTCCTCATCCACTTAACATGTTTTACCTTTTAGGAACTTTGATCCTATTTTATTGAGAAATCAATAAATGCAAAAGAGGGCCTAACATGTAGAGGCAGAGACAATAAACGACTGAATACCACCTTCTTTTACCTTTAAATTTCTTACCTGTGGTATGATTATAACTACGGAACATGAACAAACCAAAGTGTTTTGCTCATACAGTGCTCTTAAATGTTCTGTTTCTATGGTTCAAACAAGGAAAATAGCACTGAAGGAACTCCATATATCAAATAGGGTTGTTTCGTGCATTCGTGATACTTTGTATGAGGCTTTGTCATGGCATTTGACCACCAATCTAATGGGAAATAGATGTAAACTTCAAGGGGCAAAGGGTCTCATGTAGAATAGTTTTGTGGCAGTTTGTATTTTACCAAAAAAAAAAAAAAAATCCCAAGTATTCTGCAGAACCTAAAGGTTATTACCCTTTTAAGATTTACACAGTTAAAAATACAAAGGCAACCGTTGCAAATGATTGAAAGAACCTAACAGACAGAAATTGACCTACCAAAGCAGCGATCTTGAAAGTGTCAAATTTAACAGCTACTCTTCTTGCATTTAGTGGAACCAAATTAGCTGTGGCCTACAAAAGTATAAAATGTGAGGGCAGATTCTATAAAAATAAATTGAACAAAATCACCCACATCACTTTTTCTATCGAATAAATTTGCAGGATAACAATAATTTTGGAAAATATTGCATGGATATCCTTGCAACAGAAAAAAATGCAAAAGGGTCATTTTCATTTATGTAGGTTTTTCCGTTTTTGAACCATATATTTAAAATTATTAAGGTGCTAATGATAAATAGCTTTGAAGAGTCAAATTCAATGTCTCTTTTAAAGATACTGATATAGCTAGAAATAGAAAAGTATAGCTGATATCATGGAAACATTACTTCAAGCATTTTTTATGTTCTCATCAAGCATTTGGAGGTGTGTGAAATGGTTTAAAGGAAAAAGAAAGCACCATGGTCAAGAAGTTAATAGCACAATGGAGAGTCCCAAATTACTGCTCTACAATAGATTTAGAATGGCATGTCTCTAAGAATGTCAACGTCAATTAGTATTTTTGTCTTTGACCAAACGTAGTACATGATACAATGTCTGATATCAATATATAATATCTTCTTAAACCATCCACGGTCATCACAAGATGAATAAAAGAACTGCCAATATGAACCAGATTTTTTTTTTTTTACTTTCTGAGTGTAATAAGCATTAGAACAGAGAACACACGCCTTTATATGAGAAAAAGAGCTTAAATATGAAACAATGGTGTGAAATCAAATCTACACTTACCTGATTGAAAAATGGCCAAGTTTCCATATTTTGAGCCCTCAAAGTATCCACATTAATTGCCTGGTATATTTTTCCATTTGGTCTTAGAAACTTGGGTCTCTGCCACAATTTAGAACAGAATGTAAGCCTCTTGTTCATGATTAGGAAATCTATAACATGTAATGGAACATCCAGGTTACTCCAAGGAAGGTTACATGGAAAATCAGTTGGATCTCCTTGAGAACTGACCTAACACAACGGCGAAGTTGGATATAGATTGGAGAACACGGTTTATTCTCAAACAGTTATCATCAAAATTATTTATAAGCGGAGATGATTGGTAGAGAAACCCCCAAAAAAAAAGTAATTGAACTAGATGCCCCTAGCACTCAAAATCTTTAATATTATTTATACCCTGTTCTTTATACGATGGTTTCTCCTAATTTAGAGTAGGAGACGAAACCAATCCATCCCAATCCCTATTCAAATTTCAAACCGTCAATTGGGTTGGGTCAGCCCATTGGAAACTCATTCAATGATCCCTGTCCAATACTAATGGCTTTCCCTATAGCAAGAATTTCGCCAAGTTAAGTTCCCTGCTTTGTCATTTTTTTCTTACAACCAGATTCCTATTAGTAGAGGCCATACTCAACTCTTTTAAATGTTAGTTAACCCTGTCCCTATGATTGCCGTCCTCAAAGTATTACATTGCAGGACAAAATTAAATGGTAGTTCATTGTGTTTTATTGTATAGCATAATATATTTCATTATTTTTGTTAAATAAACGATGCACTCCCAAGTACCAAAGAGAAAAAGGATGTTACAAATTACAAACCTCATTTTGAAGAATTGCTTTTGATGTGGTATACAAAAGCTCCCATTTCCCATTTAGAAGAGTCGACTTGAGCGGTTCCTTCACTTTATTAATTGCCTCAAGTTTGCGTGCAATCTGAAATAAACCAAAAGAATTCAATGCCGAGATTATGAATTGGAAGAAAATTCTTCTCCAAGATGACCCTATCTTACATCTTTCTCTATTGTACATTTGTACTTGCTCCTCCTTTTTCTAATTTCTGCACAATCATTTCCATCCCAAACCTACTTCCATCAATTATGACCATTCCCCCGTCGATAATGCTAGTAATTCAACGAACCCCATAATTCACACATCCCCACCCAACATAATCCACATACAATTAACCATATTCAATTCGTTTCCACAGAATTTCACAGCCTTCAAGTAAACCCCAATATTGTTACAAAGTATACGAAATATTAAAATTCACAATTAATACACCCACACTTCAAATAACCATCAAAACGCAATCAAACAACTGAACAAGTAAAAAAAAAAAAACGAGCAAAACGACGCACCTGATCAATACGCTGCTGGTCCTCCGGAGTGGCGGCTGCGCCGCGATCCAGGGGCGCAATGGCCTCAAGAAGCTCCTGCTTTAGGCTCTCAATTCCAGGGTTTTTGACCAGGAAAGAGGAAAAGAAAGAAACCCGAGTTCGCCATTTCCCGGACTTGCGTAATTCTAGGTTTTGATGAATGCTATTGTTTGGTACGTGGCGTGAAACTTCGCCGCTGTGTTTATTTGATGAAAAATGAAGAAGTCGCTTAGGAGATAATATTGTAGCAGAGCCAAAATCAACGGAACTGTGGAGGAGCGTGGTAGAAGAAGAGAAACAGAGGGTAGCCATTTAACACGAGCCACGAGAGAGATAAATTTTTGTCCGTTGTTAACTGTAATTTCAATTTATAGCCGGAGCTGCATAGGGCTGGCAATACGTCGGGTCGGACCATTAGGACGAGTACGAGAGATTGGACTACTTTCCAACTATTTTCGGAAAATGGGTTTATGTTTGTTTCAAAAGTTTTCGATAGAAATGAAGTTATTTTCAGTTTCCACTTTCTTATGGAAAATATTATTTTGAAAACACAACCAAACAAATTTCCATTCAAATTACGCAAACCTAGGTAAAAATACACTACAATCACGCAAACCTATGTCAAAAATACATTTGAAAAACTATAACCAAACATATTCTCATTTTCAGATGGAAATTCAGATAACAAACCAAACATATTCTCAATTCTCACACGAAAATCAATAAAGTTTGAAAATTCATTTTTCAACACTAGAAACTGGAAATTGGACTTGGGAATACATCCATACAAGCCTATCTCAGTGAAAAAACATATTGATTTACGCTCCCTTTTTTTACGAAATATTTTTACGCTTCCACGTTTTTTTTTGGAGATTTATATATTTTTTGGATTTTTTTTATATTTTTACCTATTTACGCTATTTTTGTTGTTTCTTTGTTGTTTTCTATTTATTTTTATGATTGTGTATTGTTTCGATATTTCAGTGCAACTTTTACTTATTTTTACAATCTTTTTGTTCATGTGTTGTTTTTTTATGGAGTTTATGGGTTATTTTTACGATATTTTCAATGCATTGAAACAAATTGAATTGTGTTGTTCAGATTCATGAGTTGGTTCTATGTTGTTTCAACGTGTTTTGTTTAAAAATTGTGCCAAAGTTGGTCAGACCAATCAAATCGGGCCAAATAAGCCCGATTTTTTCCGGCTTGTAAAATTTTAGCCTAATTTTTGGTTTATCCTTTCGAGGCTCCGTAGCGTAATCCATCAGGCGCTCTACCGCTCCCATGGCAGCACTAAGATCGGTCACTCGTTGGCATTGTAACTCGATGCGTGCAAATGGTTTCAAGCCCTCTAGGAAAGTGATGAACTTATCTTTCTCCAACATATCCCGGATGTGTAACATATGCGTCGAGAAGGCCTTAACGTATTCTCGAATGGGCCCAGTGTGCTTCAATTCCCTCAATGCCTTTCTAGCATTATACTCGACGTTCTCCGGGAAGAATTGTAGCATGATGGCTTCCCGAAGTTCCTCCCAAGTATCCACTCGCGCCCTATGCGCCTGAATATCTGCATATTTAGTACGCCACCACAATTTGGCATCCCCGGTCAAATACATGGTGGCTGTCGTCACCTTACGTGCTTCATCTATGATGTTTGCCGCCAAGAAATACTGTTCCATGTCGAACAGAAAATTCTCCACTTCCTTTATATCTTTGGCCCCTCCATAAGGGTTCGGCTCGAGAATACAAATTCTCATAGTCGTCTCTTGTGGAACAACAAGTGTGTTGCTCACCGCTCTTTGAAGCAACCCAATCTGAATGGACATTGCTTCCATTTCACGCCTCGATCAACGCTGTTTACCTTCATTGCCTCAGTAAGGGTCTGGAAGACTTCTCTGCATTCGCCCATATGGGCGACCTTCTCCTCCAAGATATCAATGACATGTTTTAGCCTACGACACTACTGCTCTAGTGCCTCGCACTGTAATTTGCAGTCCTCTTTTTTCTTTATGTCATCTTTCTTCTTACCATGCCTTATAGGGGCTTTTGTCTCATTACCTAACTCCATGGTTCTTGCCTCGGCCCAGGGGATCAAGAGCCGAGGCTATGATACCACCTGTCACGGTGCACCTTTTTGAGTGTATGAGAAAAGGGGCACCATGTCACTGGTAGTCGCTCGCTCACGACTACTTCCGCCTAAACTCGATTTGTAACCTGACAACCGGTTGTCACGTCACAATCACACCAGGAGGTGCTTTTGAGGTACAACTAAGCTAGAAAAGAAACGCAACTCGTGGGAGAAATTTTAATTTCATTGATAACTGAATGCAATTTACAATATTGATTATAGCTAGACGTGTGTGGAGTAGGGAGAAACTCTACACGACGCCAATGCACACTTCTTCAAGACTCACTACCTTCTATAATCAGTGTTATAAAAATCGGCCTAGGCGGTCGCCTAGCTCCAGGCGACCCTAAGCCGATCCGATTTTTCCAAAATCGGCAAAAAAAAATTGGTTCGGGCAAAAATCGGCCTAGGCGGCCAAAAAATCGGGGAAAATCGGGAAAAAAATTGGCCTGGGCGGTCTAGTCAGAATAAATCGGCCAAAAATCGACAAAAATCGGCCAAAATAAAAAAAAATAAAAAAAGAGAGAAAAACTTGGTGTTTCTAGGCGCCCAATTACCGCCCGACTAGCGCCTAGCGATTTCTACAACCTTGCCTATAATAGGCTTGCTTAAGGAAAAAAATATTAATGATAACAGTAAACATTGAAATGGTCAAGCATCATGACCCTGGTTACAAGCTGCTAACAAAAGGAAATAAAACAAAAGACCTACACCTATGGACTCTGACTTAATATGCGGTCAAGCTCTGCGCAATCGATGAAAGTTGCTGTCAACGGCCCTGTGGGCGGCCCAAGACCAAGTAATCCATCACGGGAGCACGGGCTATGGAAAGGGCCTGGGCTTAAGGGGTGGGCATCCCGTGACACCTTGTCATTAGGTTGGTTATGCCACTCGTCCGTCATGTTATATTTTTGACAACTCTAGTCCTACCGTCCTACGATTAAAACTCTACACTTTGAGTTCTTCAACTACGAAAATATAATTTATTATTATTTTACTCATCTTTTCAAGATATTAAAAATATATTGAAGTTAAAATATATAAACTTATTATTTTATTTGAACTTATTAATATAAAACAACTAACTAGTAACTTGTACTACATTATACCATTTTGAAAAATCATAATTTGAATTTATAATTCTAAAATAATTTTTTAATTGTTAATTATTATAATAAATCATTACATGAAAGAATATTTTTTACTCGAAACTAATAAAGATATCCATGTATAAAATATCTATAAGTTCTCTAAGAAACTCGAATAATAGTCTCATAACAATGAAAGAAATAATGTATTCTCATTAGATGCGGTTGACCTGACCTTTTAGGGGACCATTGCCAAAAGAAAACAAAAGGTCCCTATAAAAAAAAGATACAAATATTTTTGAAAAATAGATTAATTTCTTGACTAGAATTAGAGTATGAAGTAAAACAATAAATCATCTCTTTTATTTTGATAGAAGTTAGATTAATTTTTTTTAGTATAATTTTGAAAGCAAAGGGCCCTTTAGTATTTTATCTTTGAAGAGCCATATAATAATAATTTAATATAATATGTGTAACTATATATTATAGCTTATACAAAATTGGGCTCTATCTTCTTCAATAACTATTCTTAAGGTTGACCTTGGTTAGATAACTTAGATGTTAAATTGATCAAAAGATGCATGTGTGTCCACTCCCCAAATTCCATTGTACTCAAAAAAAAAAAAAAAGAATTACGTTCTATTCATTTTTCATCTTTCTTCATTTTTTAAACAATGATTTCAATCACTCCATTTTTTTTTTTTTTGACATCATCAATCACTCCAAGTTTATAACTATAAATATGGACTATTATAATAAGTAAGAATACATTATTTTTTAAAATAGTAGTACAACAAATATATATTTTTTTTTTACAATTTCTTTTACATGCTCCTCATTAGTTCAAGATGATAGAAAAACATTTTAATTTACTGACTTATAAATTATAATATAAATTATTAAATGTCTTCAGTCTTATACGGTGTTTTATGAAACTTATTGAACTTAGCAAACACGTAATAATAATGACAAATTAGGTTGCAAGAAAGATAAAAATAAATAAACAAAAGAGCAATCAATAAACATTAAATCCAAACGAAAGCCATTCGAGAAAAGGACAAATAAAAGCAAAAAGTTCCGTTGCCGGGAATCGAACCCGGGTCTCCTGGGTGAAAGCCAGATATCCTAACCGCTGGACGACAACGGATTATTTGATAAGTGCATAATAATCTTTTGATAGATATAATTCGTGAAAGATATATAATATATGTGCGCGTGCGTGTATCCTACTATTACGAATTTAGGAGGAGAAAAATATCCAATGAAAGATGGATGTAAAACTCATTCACCATATATCTTGTACAATGTATTGATTCATCTTGTATGTTATGAATAGGCAATTTGAAATTAATTAATGTATTAAGTGAATATAGAAATAAATTACTCATTTTCTAATCTCTTATGTTTTTTATTTCATAATATATTGTGTTCTTTTAGTTAGTCATAGTTTTCTTAATTTTACTATATCAAGGTCGCTCCTTATCTTAGTCGTAGGAGTAGGCCGACTCAGGTCCCAAAAAAAACCAAAAAAATAAAAAATGAATGCAAAATAGTGGTCAATGCTTGCCACCTCAAAACCTTCAATTATCATCGCCTAGGTTTCGAATTGCCTTTATTTATTGGGCTTATAACCTTGCTAATTGCTAGAATGAAGGGTCTATCTTTCCTTGGGTCTTATAACCTTGCTAATTGCTAACAAAATCATCTCATTTATTTTTTGAGTTTTTGAACATGAATAGCATATTATTTTAACTGTAATACAAGTATAAAATTGCTTTATATATTGTACATTGTTTTTTCTTTTTATTTATGTTGTGTTTGAGTTTATATAAAAAACGGGGCTAAATTTTAAAGTTCGAATTAAACCAATAAATTGATAGGATCGGCCTGTATAGTAACACATAAAGACTTTACATATTCTTGGAGTTTGTTTACAAGACAACTTGAAACTTGAAAGGAATCAAATAGATATTTCTTTCGCTATTTGCCTATCTTCAAGGGAAAATTGATATATGTGATTATTCTATTCAAACATATATACGTCACAACTAGTTACAAATGCATGTCATTCTAAAACAAATCTATGTATATCTAATAGTATTGTTATATGCACGAATTTAATAATACAAATTATATATCGCGGCTACTTTTTCACCATGTTCAATAGTTTATGAAACTATATAAAAGTTCACACATAAGCTTCAAAAGAGTGGGGATCATATTGGTGTTTCAATAAATTTGTTCAAGTGATGATTTGATGAATCTGTTTACGAAAGCATTACCCATTTTGAAACTTAAAACATAGTACAATTAAACCTCTATAAATTAATAGTATTAGTACTGTTAATATTTATTAATTTCGCGAGATATTAAATTAGCGAATTATTAATTTTGTTTTTTGTCCCAAGTTGGAACCGACAAAAAGTATTATTTAAATAAGGTTATTAATCAATCGATTACTAAATTATCGAGGTTATACTGCATTGGAATGCGATAAGGATCTCATATGAATGTGATAATGAGGGAGGGGCTTATGCGCATTGCATTCTTTTCTTTGACTAAGGTTTTATCCTAGGGGATTTTACTGTCTACGTTTGTATTGAGATAGTTAATAATATGTGTTTACACAAGAATGATTAATGTAATTGAGATTTGACTATACCTCAGGTGGTTGAGCATTTGTAATCCAAACGATTGACCTGCAGGACTCAGGGATGGACACAGGGGGAGCTGGTGGTGGCCACCGCCCCCCCTCATCTTGCGATTGAAATACTATAATATATTATTTAATAAATTAATATAGTATATGTAAATGTAAAATATCTTGCCCCCCTCCCCCCAATTTCCATGTAATTTAGTTATAAAAATTTGTATATTTTATTTTTATTTATATTAGATTTGAGTTTGACAGAGGGTACAAGGTTTCGAGGGGCCTAGAACAAAAAAATATATATACAATGGCGAAGATGGCCCCTCTTAAAAAAAAAAAAAAAATAGTTAATATTTATGTATATTTTTTTTTAGTTTTTTTATCTAGCCCGCCCGTAATAATTCCGGCTACGCTATTGTATATATACATATATAAAAAAACTGGGGCCCTCGCTGGAGGGACCCCTCTGCGGCGACACAATCTGCATTGCCCCTGAATTTCGCCCCCCAAGAAGAAATTTATGCGTCCGACCCTGTGCAGGAGTGCCTTTAGTTAAATAGATAAATATCTAATTAAGTTGGATATCAATCATTTTCCAAATCATCATATATTATTAGAGCTGGCAATGGGTCGGGTCAGACTGACCCTCCCCAATTTTGGTCGGGCCGCAAAAATGATTGATCCAACCCAACCCATATATGTACTTTGTGTACAAAGATGTCGGGCCATGCCAAACCCTCCATCGGGCCGGGCCAAATAGGCCCAACTTTTTCCGGTCCTAAAAAAATATGGCCCAGCCCGCAGGCCGAACTTGATTTTGCTATCTCTATATATTATATATATGATTCATCTTCTATGATTTTGTAATGAAATTTAAGTAAATAAAATGAAAATGCTCCATGTGTAATCTTCCATGATAAGGTTCTTAATAACAATGAAAGCCAATACATGAACTACATTGATTTGCATGATAGTTGATTTACATGAACTACATGTAAATTATTTGCACCTTAAACATGAAAGCCAATACATATTTATAAGGTTCTTAATAACAATGTTAAGCACATATATAATATTTTCCATGATAAATTAAATTATTTTTTTACAACAAAAAACTTGTATTTCTCATTAATCAACTTGATACGGTCATGGATACAATATCATGAAGCCAATCGAGGAAAACCCAAAAAACTTTCAGCTTTCAAAATAATGGAAGAGGAGGAGACAAACAAAATCTAAACAAAAACAATAAATCCTTAAATTTCATATCAAACTCAGTATATTGTGATTCTTAGTTGGATGAGTAATTTTGTGTGCACTTTGAAACAAGATTCTACAACAGACTCCTAGATCTACCAATCTTCCGGAAGTATGATGAAGAACTCTGGATGAAGCCTCCAAAACACAGATCTACTCTAATCTGAATAGATCAAATGAAAAAAATAAAAAGAAACAGACCAACTCCCACACATGTTAGAATCCTTCTCCCGCAAAGTAAAGAGACAAATTAGTTAGGTTGTGATTGATTGTGAAAATTTTCCCAAAAATTTCGTTTTTGATTGAAAATTTTGTTGGAAGTGTAAATGTTTGTGAAAGAAATGAAATTTTTTCAAAGAAAATATCGTTTCTCTCAAAAATCAACTCATTTTTTTCTTGCTCTCTCACGCTTCCCAATACCCACTTATATTATTTATTTATCTCTTCTCCCCTATTCATATAAAGAATCCCGATAATTTCTCATTATTTTTCTCTTAATCTTGAAAACAAAAGGTATAAAATAATATCTATATTGCCTATTTCTGAATCAATTTTTTCATATTTATTCAATTTTATTGCATTATATTTAACACTATTTTCTCCACAAACAATTAATATTTCGAAAAGATTCTCTATCACATCAACACAATCATTATTTTTTCTCTACACATCCAACTTTTACATTAAAAAAAAAAAAAAAGAACACCACTATTCTTTTAGAAAATGAAAATGGATGGAATAAAAACACAACTAATCACAACCTTAATTCCTCTATTTTGTTTATGTATTACAAAATTATATTTCATGCCAAATCTCTAGCATACATAACGCTTGTTTGCGATGTAGGCAGTAATTAAGTGAGCGATTCGCATTTGCAAGAATTAAGTTGTTCGAGTGATATGAAACCTTAAAGGTGCGATTGGATATGCTTTCATTTTGAAAATTTTCTTTTCGCTAGAGAATAGTGGAAAAAAATTCTGATGAAAGTTTTTGGGAAATTTTGAGAGTGTGAATGAATATGTAATGATGAAAGTTGATTTGATTTAAAAATAGTAAAATAATGATTGGATGTGATTGGTAGTTAGAAATGTGTGAGTGATTGAATAGTGAAATTTGTGGGAGAATGTGTAATAATGATTCGTTTTTTTGTGAAAAAATGTATAGATGTGATTGGTGAAAGAAAAAATGAGAAAAAGTGAAAGTGAGAGAATAATATATTTTCTGAAAATTTTCATAAACAATCGCATATTTCGCCAAAAAAAATTCTCCAATAGAACGAAAATAAAATCTCGTTCATATCCAATTGCAACCTAAATTGTTTCGATCGATGGATCTTTCAAAAATTTCATTGTGGGCCCAAAATATAGTTCAAAGAACAAATAAAAAAATGCCCTGTGATTTTCATAATAATAGAATATAATCTCAAAAGCAGATTACATGAGAATTAAATTACATAAGTTGTAACCTCGTGATGCGGAGTTATCATATTAATTGTCATACTTTTAAATAATTTCAAGCATAGATTTTTTATATATTATTTCAAATGCACAGGATATATTGTAAATAATTACAAATTAAAACACAATCTCAATTTGCGATTGTCACTCATCAAAATTTCATTCATTTTAAATGAATTATCTTTTGATACTATGCTTATAATTAGAAGTGAAACGAGGTAATTTTGATTTCCCCCAAATTATGCGTGTTTTCTACTTTGTCTACTTAACTTTAAATTGTTCTACTTTACCCTTTGAACTTTGCAAATTATGGCACTTTCCTGTAACTTTTATTGTTATTTTGTTTTGTGATATCTGAAAATGGTATTATCGTCTAGTTTTATTAATGAAATTTAATATTATGTAATGGTATTTGTATATTGACTAAAGATGAGGAAATTTTAAAAGGAAATTGATCCAAATAAGTATTCGAAATGTAATAGCTACAAACAATACACTAACAACGGGGGTAAAATTGGAAATTATAGGCTAAGTGCAACAATTTGCAAAATTCATGAGGTAAAGTAGAACAATTCAAAGTTAAGTGAGCAAAATAGAAAACACCCATAGTTTGGGAATAAATTAAAATGACCTCAATAGTAATTCATTAACAAGTTGTCATCTTGTAACTTACACAAGAACTATTGCACATAAAAAAGCAACTGGATTTTGTTATAAAGAGGTGGTTGCAATTTTTGTTCATATTTAATTTGCATTAACTTCCAAATTTCCACCAAACTTCTTGTTTTTATTTAAATTTCTTTTATGTCAATTCACCAAACCATTTACTCTTGATGCTTAAAAATATGTGCTGATTTGTTTTCTTCCTTATTTTCAGACAGTCCATACCCCTGTGTTTTCTACTTTTTCTTTTTGTCCAAATTTAACTTTCTACTTAATGTGCTAGTTTGTGCTACTTCCCCCCTATTTGCATTATAAATTAATGTCACATTCTGAAAACAATAGTGTGAATAAGAATGAAATTATGAAGTTACAAAAATTGGATTTCAAGGAGGAAAGAGCTTGTCAGCTTTTAAATTTATTAGGGCAAATAAATTTAATGGATAGCTTTATTACAAAGGTCAACAAGACTTTTGAAATACAATGGCCTAGTGTTATTTTCTTTTTTTCTCTTCCATGACATGTACAATTATCAAATTTCAACTCAAATTAACTTATAACATAATTATATTCCTATTAAAATATTGGATTTGATATTCTTTTTTCTTTTGTTTATCGTTGTTTTACTTGATACTTCACAAGATCGGAGGAGACAATTATAATTATATTTGAAGGACAAAAAATACAACCCTACGAAATTTCAGATTTTGAGACTAAATTAAAGTTATTTATATAAACGAGGATCAACAACAACAACAAAAATAGCGCTACAAGATTAAATCTCCATCATCACTATAAATTTGAAATGTTGCATAAAGAAAATTATCTCGCATTAGAATTATAATCACGTGAAATCAATATCCGACCTTTTTATATTTTTTTTATTAAGTTGGGAGTAGTGGTTGGAATGGAGGGATTGAATATCAAAGAAATTGAAAGATATAGAGTTCGAAACCTGGTCAACACCCTTACAAAGGGTGAGCAACAACAATCCCACCTTTTACATTGAATTTATGCAGATTTTGCATCATATAAAAGGAATGCAAGGTCAGACAACTCATCTCAATACAACAAAAGTAAATGTGCTTTAATGAGTCCTACTTTTCATTTCGTCGCTTATATCCGATCGAAAAACCTTTTTATTTGAAAAAAATTGAGATTACTAGGCACGGTGCACTCACTCGCATGGTGAGTATAAACTTCAGTTTCCTCTTGTTATTTTATTTTCTTGCTTGCGTATATGGCTGAAAATATTTCTACATCATAATCTCGCTTTTTTTGCCTTTTAATTTTCCATCATTTATTTTTTGAAGTTTTATGTGGAGCAGAGGCATCTCTTGGATTTGAGTTAGATTTTTGATCTTTAGTACTCCAATTGAATCAGAAATCATGAGAAGACAATGGCCTTGTTCCAAATGTGGATTTGCATGTGAGTTCTCATCAATTTTTCATATAGAAGATCTTTGCCAAAAGGATTATTGTTTATTGATTATAAATCTTTGAGATGTATCCTTTAGTTTAGCAAGTGTATATATCCAAGATCTATTTCCAAATAATCACTTATTAAAATTAATTACTTTATCCTACAATAAAATTGAAATACCATTTTATGTAATAGTTCTTGTTTCATCACTTAATCAATTTTAATATATGTTTGTAGTTTTAGATGATTTTATAGTTTATGTGAAACTCGTTAAAGATGCCGAGCAAATGTGTTCGAATCGTGTGTGTCGTGCGGTGGCGGATTTAAGGTGGGAAAAGTGGTCTGCATTTTTTTTTAATTCTTTAATTTTGTTGATATTTTTCTATATGTATGTATAAACTAAGGAAATAAACACATTTACCACCCCACCCCACCCCCAAAATTTTGAGAAAAATCTTCAAAAATAGGTTTCACTCCCCAAGTCTTAAATCCTGCGTCCGTCTTTGTCTCTATATAAATGTGGTTTTTCGTATATAGTCCGCATGTATATACATATTGATTGTCAATAGTGTTTGGCAAATTGATAAAATAAATCATTTGGTTTTAAGATGTATTACTTGTTCTAGCAAGCGAATATATCCAAGATCTATTTCCAAATAAGTACCAATTAAAATTGTTTACTTTATCCTTCAAGAAATTAAAAATATCATTTTATTGAACATCTATTGTTTCATCAATTAAGACTAGTCCTTATGATTTCGAGTTTTAGTATCTGTTTGTTTTATGCGTCATATGAAGTTTTTGAATATGCTGAGATTATGAGTTCAATAATGTGTGTCTTTGTGAATACTGTATATATCTTTTTTTTCCTATATATAATCCGCATGCATATACACATTGATTATAAAGCGTTCAATAAATTGATAAATATATTTTGAGGAAAAGCATATTGTATGAAAGAGGTAAAAAATTAGGATATGAAATAATTATGGTTTCAATGTTAATTCATTGATATAATGTTCTCATGATGTCTTGCGGTACATGTGAAAATTCCTATAAAGTTGTGACATAAAAGTATTCGTAAGTTCAATTTGAATTATACATTCTTGAAATCATTCCAAATTACTGAAAAAACTATATGTGTTTGAATTTTTGTTGATTTTATATATGGTTTAGCTTATATAATCACAAAAAAAAAACCAGTTGTCTTTCAAAATTACAAGTACTCCTTTGACATTTGTTTCTATTTTACAAATTGCATCACAGGATGAGGGTATTTGCTATAGGTAAATACAAACCTCAAGATAGTGTTTGTATCTTTGTATAGGGATTATTTGTAATTTTAAACGATAATCGAAGTTTTTTTACTACGCCAAACCTCCATGGCATTTTTTGTAATTATCTCTTTCGTATATTTTTAGCAACGATTACTAACTATTTAATTTTGATTATGTCGAAAACAGACTCGTCAACTTGGAGAAGTTTGAATACTGGTAAACCGGTAATATGCAACACATGCAGATCAAAAATGAGCAAAAACAAATTAGTTGTTATACATCATTCTCCTCCAAGGCATAATAATGACATTGGGGCAAAAATTGGTATTTCATCAGGAAATTCATCTTTTGATCATCAGATAAGTACTCTCTCTACCTCAATTGTGCATCAAAATGTGAATTTTACAGTTAGTCAAATTGGAATGATTTTTGGGAATTTACCATTTGAGCCACTAGCCATCCCAGTAAATATTAATGCTCAAGCTGGTCAATCATCACAAGAGCAAAAACTGAAATCAAAAGTTGTTGTTAAAGAGGAGCATTGTGAAATTGGATATGATCAGGATCATTTTTACTGTGGGACAACAAGCTTGAAAACCTCAACTTCAGTCTTGGAGGGTGGCAGTATGATTCAGATAAAGCAGGAATATGGTAAAAGTTTTTTTATTATAATTTTTGAATTAAGCACTTTAATTATGAGATATATATATATATATATTTATGGAGCAGGAGTCTTGTAAGACGGTCGCACGGTGTGATGAATCGCATTTTCAGTGTAAAAAATGAAACTCTTAGTATAAAAAATGATACTGTTAGTGTAAAAAGTCATACTTTGTCTGAATACACTTAAATTTAGTGTATTCACACAAGGTATCACTTTTGACACTAAAAGTATCACTTTTTACACTAAAAGTATCATCCGTCGCACCGTGCGACCGTCTTACACAAGTTTTTGCCATATTTATGTGTGTAAGTGTGTGATTTTAATTTTTTCTTACATTAGAAAAATTTGTAAGTATTAAGATAACCATAAAGTGTAAGTAAACTCGTTGTAGGTAAAATTGTTGTAGGTAAATGTTTACTAACATAATCTAAACTATTGGTAAATACCTATGATATGTTTTTGTCTATAAATTTAAAAATTATTGGTTATTTATCAGTAATTTGATAGGTATAGTTAAGGGAAAACAATATATATTTAATTTGCACGTAACTGTAAAATTTAGTGACAAAATCATATATGTCGATAAACTGAAATATTTTTACAGTGAAATGACCTTAAAGTAGTCATATATTATGTGTTCAAGTAAATAATAAATATCAGCTCAGTCTTTTGATTATTTAGTAGTTGTAATTGAAATATTAGTAAAGATTTAGGTTCTATATATTGTTTAACTTAAATTACAGAATTGTAGTATATCGATATGAGAATAATGATAAGAGGGAATACTTTATGATATGAACACTATTTCAGTTTTGGTTAGTTTTCATTAGAATTAGAATGTACAATCTGTATATGTCTCACCTCCACACACATACACATGCACATATATGTTTGTTTGTATATAATTGCACATCTTTATCATAAAACTCCATAATTTATCTAATTAAGAATCTCAGATAAGCAACATATATATCTTCATACAAATTGAAATAAGAAACCTAAGTTCTTATTTCTTACATATATATATATATATATTTACCGATTTGGAAATGTTTGAATTAAAGTTTCAATATTATCTACTTGCCATTGAATATGAATATTAACTACTTATACCCAGTTTGAAATTTGTCCTCCTACAAAATGCAACATTTATATTTATAAATTCTTTAACTACATATATAGCATATATAAATAAATCAATTGAATTTATTTCCTAACTATGTAAATGTATTTGTAGATTGCCAAGAGACATTAACTGAAGCAGCTGGAACACTATCCATTTGGGACCCCAACAAAGTTCAAAAGAGAAAAAGATCAAAGCTCCCTCAATACACTCTATCACCACTAGCAAGATTTCTCAACCAGCTCTACCATGTTTCACAATATCGTCCAATTAAAATTAACAAGATATCCACACAAAATCGAGACGCCTATGATCGCAAAATTCCCAAGTACGACGATGTCCTAATCTACGAAAAATGCATGTACGTAGCCGAAAATGAGATTGGTCTTGGAGCTAAGCTATTATCACCACCAATTAATTCTTGTTCAAAAAAGGAGGAGGGGTTTTACAAGACAGAGTCTTCTGCTTATTCGACGACGTCGTCTTCTACAAATGAGAGTGGTGCTAATTATTCTAATTGCTTGATTGATGTGCCCATAATAAGTAGTTCATCTGGGTAAAAATTTGGGTGGTTTTATGAGGTAATAATAATGCAGTCTAATTGAACTGAGTCATGTTTCTTGTGCTTTTATGTTTGATAGCAAACATATGGATGTTATGTACTAATTATCTTGGAGTTATTTTGTTTGGTTATGATATTTGTTTGGAATTGTTTTTTGATGGATGGCATTTGATGGCCTAATCATATACATGTTTCTTTTAGGTAAGCAATAAGGGCATGTAGAAATATACAATTTATTTAGCTGAAAATGTGTTCATGTCCTATTCATGTTACTAACTAGTCTTTTTTTTTTTCCGAAACGATAGAAATATATTCATAACTCAACAAAACTTACACTGCCAACTGGTAAAATTGCCACCTTGAACATACATACATTGATACATGTCAAGGGGAGAACTCCGTACGAGAGGTATAACCACCGTATATATATTCTCTACATGAGTTTTGTTGTACCTATGTTATAATGTCACTACATAAGTATTGTGCGTGCACGCATGGGCGGATCCAGAAATTAGTAGTAGGGTGGCTAAGAAGCAAAACTTTCACTAAGAAAATTATCTATATTATAAGGATAACAATAGGATCGGGCCGGGTCAAAATAACAAGAAGCCAATAAATAAATATAAAAAAACTAAAAAAATAGATAATTTTCTAATTTCATTTCTTGTTGATGGCACTTAGGGGTGACAGATTGTTAAGTTGGTTTTTATACCAATGTATTGAGTATTCTAGACTAGGATTTTGCGGGGTTTTCGAGTATTTTAGCGTCGTTTGAGTCGAGTTTGTGTCATTAGTTGTCGTTTGAGAGTCGGGACAGGTCTTGGATGCCGAAATTGATTAAAAACAATGAAAAACGTGTTTGGACGGTAAAGATCGCATTTTAGAAGTGAAAAAATGGAAAAATATTGAGTAAGATCGAGCGCCGCAGCGCCAAAACCCCCGCGCCGGTCGAAATTAGTACAATGGCACAGGGGAAGGGGGTCTTTGCGGCGCTTAAGCCAGGCTGCGCAGCGCCCAATTGTGTGCCAGCGTTCGAGTCCCAGAGTGCAGCTGCGCGCTAACGGAAGGGCTGCAGCGCACATACAACAAACGATGAGAGAGAGTATCTGTCTTGTTGCGTCCGGGGCGTCGGAAGTGGTCAATACACACGGTGACTCACCACCATTCCAAGCGCTGCAGTGCGCTCGACAAAACTGAACGTTGGGCCTTTTATTCTTTGGGCCTTTTTGACGGATTTTCGAGGGTTTCAAGCCTATAAATACAAGAATGAACGTACAAGCAAGGGGTCGGACATTATTTTGAGCACAACGCAAGGCAAGAGACACAGAGCTAGGGTTCGGGACGGCAATTGGAGGCACTTCTCGTCTGGACACAGAGAAAATTCCTTCCCTTTTCTTCTCAATTCTTTCTTTGTTTTTCTTTGTCGATTTTTGAGATGTATAATTATTTCTTCATGAATTTTTGTACATCCATTATGAGCTAAACCCATATTTCTAGGGGGTTGATGTAACTTACGTTTGAACCTATGTTTTGATTTCCAGTTTATGAAATTCGCATATTTATTAATCCTATTTTTGCTATTTGATTTGATTGCATCTGGATTATCTGATCAATAATTTAGATTATTTGGCGTGTTTAATTTGACGCTCGAGAGAGGTAATTGAATGCCTGGCCATAGAATAACATAACCTAGGGTTTCATAGAATCGAGAGGTTTATGAATCTTTTGAAGCCTGTGATAGAATATTCATTCGTATTAGGGTTTAATTTATGATTTTTATAGAGATATCGAAATCGTAAATTGGAACCTAGAATCACTTGGCACTCGAGAGAGGAAGTGATAAACGGTAGGAATATTGGCTTATAGATTGATAAATTGTGATTAATAAACTAAATTGAAAACATAGGGGATAACTAAGTGAAATCAACCCTCTAGAATTCATCTTCTACGTGTTTGATAAATTGTCTGAACCATTTATTTGCTTAATTTTAGTTTTATTTTTAGTTTAATCAATCATCATCTCTTTCCGATTTCTAGATAGAATTAAGTTATTTTAATTATAGTACTTAGTATAAAATTCGATAACAATCCCTGTGGAGATGATAACCCTACTTTCAAAACCTATACTAAAACTTGACACCGTACGCTTGCGGTAAGATTTTCGCGATCACAGATCGCTCATGTCGGCCTATAAATAACAACCGGACATGATAAGCTCAAGCCCGAACACAACAATTGACCTTATTGGGCCTAAAATTATTTAAACTCAAACACGACGCACTAAAAACACGAGAAAAATATTGTACGACACTATAAACACAATAAGAAACACTATTAAGTTGATTTAGTTAGGGCCGTTTGACCATTAACTAATAAAATATATGACTTCCTTAATATATTTGATACTTAGATACATATTCTAATAAATTACCAATACAAATAGTTAGGTACATTTTAAAAGTAATGACATGATAAGTGTACAAATGATAAATAAGGATCACAAAAATAGTCAAAAATCACAAATATATTAAATATAGCATCAATCTCATGATAACACAAAAAGTTTTACATTCTTCATTCTTGATTTTTAAATTGAACTGAGACTTTGGGGTGGATTTGGATTTACATTAAATTTTGGGTGGGCTAATTTTGAATATTATAAAATTAGAATACTAAAAATAGAATTTTTAAAGTTTTGCACTGGGCTTGAGCCCATGGCAGCACATGGCTCCGCCCATGTGTGCACGTATATATTTGGGGAGTGTTTGCAAAAATTTCTGCTTTTAGAAGAAATGATTTATTGTAGCAGAAGTAAAAATAGTTGACAATCACAAGTTGATATTGTTTGCAAATAAAATCAAAAGTTGAGAATCGAAGTTGAGAGTGCTTTCGGTGAAAATATCGTAAAAGTGCTTATTTGTTAGTAAAAGTAAAACAAAAGCGAGAATCGTAAATCAAGCACATATCTCCTCGCTTTTAGGTTCCGATTAAATGAAATAAAATCATAAACAGTTGATATTTGCAAACACTAAAAATATTTTTTGGCCAAAAACAAAAAATAACTATTTTTAGTGATGACAAACACTCTCTTAATATTGTATATGTGGTGGTGTTTGAAGTGTTACGAGACCTGTCAAATGTAAGGGACTTAAAGCCGAAAAAATTAATTTTTACTCATCATATTGATACAATCAATTTCCTTACATAACTTGCCAATGTCACATAAATGCTAATATGTTTGCCATATCAACCTCACATATAGTTGCCAATCTAATATTATAATTGAATTACAAGTATATAAGTAAATAATGTTTTATTTTTTATCAAATGCAACTGCCATGTTTTAATAATTTAGTTTCGATTATTAATTACTTTAATATTAGATGCATAACATGTATCTATAGTACTGAATACTCCTTTTTTTGCACACAAAATATATTTTTCATAATAATCTTTTCTTTTTCCTTTGTTTTGGAACACTTTTAATTATTAGTAAATATAGAGTAAAGAAATTAAAAAATAGCCTTCACAATTGTATTTTTTTTTTCTTGTTTTAATTGTTTGGTTTTCATGTAAATTAATAGAAAATAGATGAAGAATAAGTAAAGAAATAGAAGAAAAAAAAAAGAGAAAGAAAAAGAAAAAGAAGAGAGGTGAGTGGCGGAGGTTGTTGGTGGTTTGGAGTGTTTATGGTTTAGGACTGGTTTAGAGTGAAAAGAAAGAAGAGGCCCAAGAGGGCTGGGTGGGTGGCGGTGGGGTTGGAGTCTTGGAGATGTCGGGGATGTATGGATGTGTTTTCAAGTCCAATTTTCAGTTTTTAGTGTTGAAAAATAAATTTTCAAACTTTATTAGTTTTCGTGTGAGAATTAAGAATATGTTTGGTTTGTTGTCTGAATTTCTGTTTGAAAATGAGAATATGTTTGGTTATAGCTTTTCAAATTTATTTTTGACATAGGTTTGCGTGATTGTAATGTATTTTTACCTAGGTTTGCGTAATTGGAATGAAAAATTATTTGGTTGTGTTTTCAAAAGAATATTTTCCATAAAAAATGAAAACTGGAAATGACTTCATTTCTACTGAAAAAACTTTTGAAACAAACATAAACTCATTTTCAGGAATAGTTAGAAAGTTGAAAAAGGGGATTGGAAACACAACCATACATGACCGAAGTTTTTGGTTGCATTTTTTTTTTTTTGTAAAAACTATTTTTGAGTTTTAATTTGCCTTTTAAACTCCACGGGTTAGAATATTCATAGGAGATTCGGTCACATGTTTTGCTCTTGGGGGTAAAATTGTATTTCACCTTAAAGTAGTTGGATGTCACCGCAATTTGCTATTTGAACTTTGCGTGATTTTCAAATTTTTTAGTTTGAAAAAAATAATAAAAGTGAAATGTAAATACATATATTTTATCTTTTTTTCTTATTTAAAAATAAATCTAAATAGTATTTACTTCAAGTAAATATATTATCAATGAAAATTATTTTCTAGAATTTTAAGTTTCTTGTAGAATTACATATGATTTATTTTCTGATATTAATTTTTATATTATAATATATGGTAAAATCTGTACTTATGCATATAAGTTTATTTACCTCACTAAAACAACAACAACGTGTTACACGGGATTTGTCAAAAGAATAAAGGCATAGCGCGGAAAATTTATTTTTGATACTTATAGGAGATCCAAAATACTAATTAGAAATACTAAAAAAGAAATTCAAATTTTAGAAAAGTACTATACAAATTGTTCACGTCAAATTCTAAAACTCTTATATGTAAACTATATTCAATAAAAATATCCAAGTGTATTGTTATTATGTTTTGACGTTTAAATAATTACTTAGTTAATTATGATAATCAAAAGTATCCAATAAAAATATTTTCTATTTTTTTTTAATTTCTATAAGATTTGAATAGATAGGCAAATACTATTTATTTAGTTTCACACACAATGTAGTTGTGTAAAATCACTTCAATTAAATTCACATATTATTTTGTAAGCAGCAAATAAATTTATTATTAATAATTTGATTTTTTTTTGTCTTGTCAAAATGACATTAATTTTGAATTCTTAGTTACATTATTACAACCATCTTCACATTAATTTCCCGCAAATTAATTGTATATTATAAATGGTGATATTTAATTTTTTGACGTTTAAAAAACCACATAGTTAATTGTACTTAATTTATTAACCAAATGTATCCAATAAATATACCTTCTATTTTTTAGAGTAATTTGCTAATTTAAATTATATAGATAGTCTATTTAGGCTATTTTTTTACCTAATTTATATAGGGAAAAATATGAAAAATTGTGAAGCTGTGTAATTAGGAGAATGATGAGTTGTCACTTGTATCGAAATAGTAAGGTGTTGACATGTGTCATTGCTGGGTTTTTTAGCATATAGGGTTGATAATCACATATTATTATTTAATTTACAATGTACTCTTTTTATTTTAATTTAAAATGAAATTACTAGCAAATTTAATCAGGGGAATTAAGAAAAGTAAATTGTAATTCTACAAGTAAAATAAAACATGAGAAATTATAAGACAATTTTCTTGAATATTTTATTAAAGTAACTAATAATTTATTTTTTGTGGATAAGAAATTAAAAGAGATAACATGTATATAAATTATTTTTTTTCAAATTGAAGTGGTAAATTGAGATTCGTGCAAAATTTAGATAGCAAAGTGAACATCGTACAAAGTTTAGATGACAAATGCAATAACACCCAACTATTTTGAGGTGAAATATAATTTTTCCCTCACGTGCAAGACACATGATCGGATCTCCGGTGAATATTCCAATCACGATGACCCTAAGGTAATTATATGCAAAGCCCTTGAAGTTTTGGAGGCAAATTGAAACTTCAAATAATTTATATTAAAAAATATAAAAATGATTATAGTATGGGAAGCATAGATACTTCTACGAGGATGATGTACTTGTACCAAATACATATTCGACATGATACTTTACCCGTCATGGAATACATCTACACATGGAAAGAGAAAGAATTTATTCTATTGCTCATATTTTCACCATTTTTTTTGTTTGTTATCACATTTCAAATTCGAATACTTATAAAATTTATTTTATGTTTGAAACATTATTTTTTTAATTATACTTAGTACATCTATATCTTCAAAAATATAAAAATATAATTTTATATGTATAAATGTACCATACTTGTATCCTTATAATTTCAAAACTTATCGTATTTTCGTACCCATGTCGTATCATATATGTGGCTCTTACCCGTATTAGTGCTTCATATATCATAGTTTGGAGGGATAAATCATTTTTCCCCTTATTTTTTAAGCGAATTTTTCCCTTTTTTATTTTACCTATAAAGTAAAGTTGCGAGAAATTCACAGGCGCAAGATCGGGCGGTGGCCCAAAGACCTAGACCACCTAGATTGATTTTTGATCTGAATGTTTTTTTCGGGCGATTTTAATAAAATCGGATCCACCTGCGCGCTGCGCCGATTTTTACAACACTCCTATACCATCCAAATTTATTCAAAAAAAAAAAATGGCTAAATGTAAACATAGAACTTCTATCGTCTATCACCGTCATGTCCCAATCACCAAAAACCCAACGCGCTTCATATGCGCGTGGAATGAACTTCCTCCTCCTCACTGATTTTGCCTCTTTGCTGGTTCAGTTTAGTTGCTGGGTCATCACTCTACCTCACCTCCCCACCAAATCATCCTCTCCGATCTCTCCTCTCTCTTTCTCTCTCTGCAAACTCGGGGAAAATCTCTCTCTTGTATCGCGCTCCCATGGGCTTCGCCAGCAGCCCTTCAGATCAATGCGGCGCCATTCTCAAATCTTGCTTGTTTTTTATTCTATTATCAGCCGTTGAACTAACTGAAGCCTCAATTCACATCTACGACCGAGATCCATTCCGAGAAGTGGGCAATGCTTATCTCCTCTCCGGAGGCAGCGAAGGCATCGCCGTCTCCAACGATAACCACGGTCGCTCGTATATTCGGTAATTTTTATTTTTCCCCATCTATGTTTTTCTCCCCATGTTTAACCAGATCTACTCTTACAATTGACTGCATTGGATTTTTTTGCGGTTGATCGTGTTACTGGAGAAGGAAAATGTACTGAATTTTTATTTTATGTTTATATTTGAATACTTGATGCACTCGTGTAGTGTGGATAACTATAAGATGCTGAGTTCTGAAAGTTGAGCTAAATTGGATTGGTGATGTCTTTGACTAGCTAAGCTGCATCGGGTTGTTTGCAGAATGTGTACTCTAATCTTGAATGGATCTTTTAAGTTTGCTTGTTTATTGTGATTGAGAAGAGATCACAACCCATTAGGTTCATGAAGAAGGTAACATTTCTGGGGATTTAGTTTTATTCTGTGATATCTATTTCAAGCTTATGTCATATAGAGTTATTTTCCTTTTCCCTAAGAAATGAAGATTGAGAGATTAGCTTGAAAAGCTTTGTGGGATGAAGTGACTGCTTTTCCATTGCATACGTTGTCTGAAAATACGGCCACCGTTATACTTCTTCGCCCAAGCTAAAACTCTCTCCAGACTCCAGTTACCCATTTGGTTTATCCATGCGCCTGTCCTGTTGTTTTTGCAACTCAAGTATGATTCAGTCATATTTGGTTTATCTATGTCTGTTTGCCGTTGTGTTGTTTGTGTAAACTCACATAATGGGTTCATATAATTGATTATACTTGCAAATATCCATTCATATATGCATATTGCACTACACATAATGTCTTCTCCTTTTCTGTTATTTCATTTTTAGTTGAAGAAATAGCTAATGCTACAATCACGTCTTCTAATTTTGAGCAACCCATTTATCGCAATATTGATGCAAAACATTACTTGTACTAATTCATGTTAGTTAACTTAGATTTGAGAACATAACTTTCTGGAGGAGTAAAGAAGATGCTGACCATCACCCCTCTCTCGCATACAATGGTGGGCTGGTTCAAGTTATTATTTTCGAGGCAGCTAATCGAGACAATATCGGTGGATCTGCTTATGGTGGGCAGAGATCAATTTGTTGCACCTCTGATCTTGCCAAATTAGAAGGGTGCAAACAAGGAGAAGTAATAAGAACACCATCAGCAACTGACAAGAATTGGCCAGTTGTGTTGAATGTTTATTTTAGAGGAAAAATGTTATCGACCCATATGAAAAAGAATAAAGAAGTCAACATAAAAAAGACTGGGATGTACAATTTATTCTTTATAACATGTGATCCAAAACTCAAGGACATGAGGGTAACTGGAAGGACAGTGTGGAAAAACCCTTCTGGCTATTTACCTGGCAGAATGTCCCCTCTAATGAAGTTTTATATATTTATGTCTATTGCATATGCGATACTTTGTGCCATCTGGGTTTTTCAGTATGTTAGATACTGGAACGACGTCTTGCTATTACAACACTGTATCACTTCTGTTATCGCTCTTGGGTTGTTGGAGATGACTTTTTGGTACTTTGACTATGCGTACTTCAACAGCACGGGAACGAGGCCTGTCGGAATTACAACATGGGTTGTGACAATTGGAGCTGTAAGAAGAACTGTTTCACGCATTCTTATTCTTTCTGTTGCTATGGGCTATGGTGTTGTTCGTCCGACCCTTGGTGCTCTAACAACAAAGGTGCTTATCATTGGAATCACTTATTTCTTGGCAACAGAGATGCTTAACATTGCAGAGTATGTGGGGAGCATAAATGACAAAGCGGGGCGAGCGAGAGTCTTTTTTGTTATTCCGGTTGCATTTTTTGATGCCTTTTTGATTTTGTGGATTTTCACTTCTCTTTCGAAAACACTAGAGCAACTACAGGTAATGCATATGCAGTCGATCCTTGAGTTATCCACCTGTTTGTTCGCATATGCTATGGGCTGACAGTGATTCTGTTTTTTTGGTTCAGGCTAAAAGGAGTTCCATTAAATTGGACATATATAGAAAATTCTCAAACGCACTGGCAGTTGCTGTTATTATTTCAGTTGTGTGGATAGGTTACGAGGTATATGCTCATTTCAATTGTTCTCGTGTCTTTCGCTTTTCTTCTTTTTTTCTTTTGCTCCTCAAATTTATTTATAATTATATATCCAAAAGTGCCAGAGAGAGTTTTAAGTTCATAAAATACTTTTACAACTTCAGAGAAATCATGAATATATGATACAAAGCAAATTTTTCTAATACACCTGCATGTTTTATGATTGGTTTTCCTTTGTGTTTTTAAATACATCATATAGTTTTAGAACCCTTCTTCATTCATCAAGAATTTGATTCGTGCAGGTTTATTTTAAAGCAACAGACCCCTTCAATGAAAGGTGGCAGAGTGCTTGGATTATCACAGCCTTCTGGGATATTCTTGCATTTGCCTTGCTCTGTGTTATCTGCTACCTCTGGGCTCCATCCCAAAGCTCTCAACGGTATGCTTACAATTTTACTTGAATTGACACCATTTTGTTTACATGAATGGATATCTATAAGAAATATATTTTCTGGAATAGGATGTGGTCCAATTTTAATCTGTATGAAACATATTTACAGAAACTCGTCAACCTTTTACTGGATTTTTAACAATTTATAACTTTTTCTTTCTTCATTTCACAAACAATGCTAAAAAACAATTATTTAAAATTATAGTAAAAAACGGCTTTGAACTTGGCGTTTCTTGGAGAAGTCGGTTTTTATGTAGCCGACTTTTGCTTGGAAATTTTTTTTACACAGAAAATGGTCTTTAGGAAGCCATTTTTACATTTCATATTTTTTCTTTTTAATTGTTAAATAATGTAAGTTCGGTTCTAGTGTGCATTTAAGAAAAGAAAAAAGAACTCGGTCAACCTTGTAATCAAGTAATGATTGTTAGTAACTCTGTATTGACAAAGCATAAGCAAGACACAATCAATGGTATTTTACCTAAAAACAATTACCACTTAACCCATAAAAAACAGTTACACATCCTGACTTCATTTGAATATTCTTTATTAAGTAAAATTAAAGATGCAGTTTTAGACGGTCGCGAGCGGCTGCAAGTGATTTGACGGTTTTAATAAACGAAAATATCATGTGATTAATAAAATAATATATCTCTTTTAGGATATTAAGAAAAATGTCGAAAATATGTAAACGACTGAAATCACTTTCACTACAAGAAAAACCAATTTAGCTACAAGAAAATTTGTAGGTATATATTTAGATAACTGTGAAATGTATGTAAAAACGTTGTTGGTAAATAGCCATAATTGGATGTTGGTAAATTTTAAAACTATTGGTGATTTGTAGGTAATTAATCGGTATAGTTTGGTGGAAAATACAACAACAACAACAACAAACTAAGCCTTAATCCCACTACGTGGGGTCGGCTATACGGATCATATCGCGCCATCGTTTACGGTCATAAGCCATATTTTCGTTTATTTCTAGGTATGTTATTTTGAATGCAAAACATATTATATTGTCACAACATTAAAGAAAAAAATATAAAAATACATTTTATTTGGGATCATAGTGCAAATCAAAATTTACAAAATTGGATAATTAAAGAGCACCATATGATGAAAACGATTCATATTAATTGAGAAAAGTTTATAATTTTAGTATTTATTAAGTCTCTTTTGAACACTAATCCAGTCAAATCGTGGAAAGAAGATTAAAATGAGGCCCTGGTGTGTAAATGTTCTTGTTTAAGAGATAAGAAAATTAGGTAAAATACTAATGATTGTGTCTTGCTAAAAATTTGTCAATACATATATCAACAATTATTATTTGATTAGAAGGTTGACGAGTCCTCCCCCCAACCCACATCCCCTTAAACTGCACATTAGAATCGGACGTTCGGAGTTCAACTTTATTTAACAATTAAAAAAAATGAAATATAAAAACGGTTTCCTAAGCACTGTTTTCTTATTTCCAAGCTAAAGTCGGCTATGTACAAGCCGACTTTTCTAAGAATCGGCAAGTCCAAAGCCGTTTTTGACTATAATTTTAAACAATTCTTTTCTTGCATTGTTTATGTGATGAAGAAAAAAATAAGTTATAAACTGTTAAAGAAGCCCCTTTTACTTGGGAGTTTTTAGAGATAACAGGACTTTTTAGCATATTCAGCCGGTTCCTTGGGGAAAAAGTTATATCCGTGGTGTAAATTGAGCAGAAGTTTTCCTAGGCTTTATTTGGATTACTCTTCATTTCATTTAGGGTAAACTACAAAAACTACCTTTGAGGTTTTGTCAGATTACAAAAACAAAACTCCAGTTATCTTTCAAAATTACATATACCCCTTGACATATTACAAAATACCCCAGTTGAATTTTATATTTGCTTAACAAATAATCCCCACTTGATGGTGCTATTTGCAAAATAGAAACAACTGTCAGGATATTTGTAAATTTGAATAGTAGTTGTTTTTTTTCTTTTTGTTATTAGACTGAACCTCAAGGGTATTTTTGTAATTAACCCTTAGTTATATAACGAGTAAATAGTTTGGTTCATCGTATTATAAGTTATAACTCGTGCCAGGTACGCATACATGGACAATAAGGGAGAAGAGACAGACGACGAAGAAACTGAATCTTTATGTAGAGAAACTCCTAAAGGTAGTATCAGTTTAGTCAAGCAAGACAACAGAAAGGATGGCGACGTTTCTGATCCAGAAGAAGCAGAGGAAGGCAAGAGGGAATAATTGTAATTTTGTCGATGATTTATTTCGTGCAAGATGTAAAAGTGGAGGCTAATGGTAGTCACCAGTAACAAGGGGAAAATGAAGAAAACAGATGTTGAGGGTTCCCGGATTTCTACCGATACCAAAAAAAAAAAAAACATACTCATTTTTTTTTCCTTTTTTTCTTTTGAAAGTGTATAGGCCAAAAAACGAAGAGTACATCGATTCTTTGCGAAATTTCTGCTTTGTAAGCTATTTCTTGTGAGGAGTTGTATCAGTGTGGTTGTAACTATATTGTAACATATCATGGTACCCTTGAATTTGTAACTCTGTTTCTGAGATACAGATATTGTTTAGGCAATTGCTAGTCAGGTCAGGCTTGATGGAACTTAAAATTTTGATCTCTTTTTTTTTTTTTTACTATAAATTGAGTGGTGAAATTATTGGATTTGGTAGTTACAGTTCTATCACATGGTTTGATTGCTAGTATGAAAGAACCATAAGTTTTCTCAAAACATGTATCTGCAGCTTCCCTTGGATTAAGTATATATGTATCTAAAAACTGTCTCTTGACTTGTAAAAAAAAAAAAGTGGTAATGGGTCATCAATGGGTCAAAATGACCGCTTTTATAATGGAAAAAATTAAAACTAGTCATCTTTTGAAAACAAATGTTTTTAGCCATTTTAAGATAACAAAAACACATTCATACCCTTCTAAAGATATTTGTATGATATTTGGTCTATTTTCTCTCTCTCTCTCTCTCTCTCTCTCTCTCTCTATATATATATATATATATATATATATGATTTAGTTCAAATTAGACCACCCTCCCTAGGTGAGGCAGTGTGGACTCATCTTACCCATTTTAAAAAATGAAGAGATGTGATTAATTCAATTTTTAATTATTTTCTAATTTTTTGATTTTAAGGGTAAGATTGTAATTTTGTAATTCAAATTAGTGGTCCCAGCCGGATTTTATGGTTGACACTCACGGATTTTGTGGCGGAATTTAAGGAACCTGTTTTTTTCCCAAATATTTTTATTTTACGGCATAGTTAGGGTTTCTTCTTGCATAATTAGACATCAAATAATGCACGTTTAATTATTTTGTTGGCAATCTTTGTTTTGTTGAAAAACAAGACATAATTGAATATAACGTACTGCATATGTAGTTATACTACACTGCATAAATAGGTTCAATATAATGTATATTTAGTTATGAAAATGGGATGTTGCTTTTGGAAATTATAAAAATGGGAGATGTTACATAATGTATTGCATATTTAGTTATTCCACAATGCATAGATAGTTTCTAGATAATACATAGTTAGTTGATTTTGTTGCATAGTTTATGACGTCTTGCATAGTTGGATATATTGTACTACATATTAGTTTTTTTACGATGCATAGATAGTTTTCAGATAATGCATATTTAGTTGAGTTTCGTTGCATATTTAGTTTTCGAACTCACTGTTCGTTATTTCTCTGTAATATTGCACCGATTTTTCTTGTTTTTTTCTCTGTAATTTTCATGAACTATAATTTTTGAGTTCTTCACAGATTTCTTTATTTGCGTTAATGGAGAGAGAGAGAGAGAGAGAGAGAGAGAGAGAGAGAGAGAGAGAGAGAGAGAGAGAGAGAGAGAGAGAGAGAGAGAGAGAGAGAGAGAGAGAGAGACGCGAGATTGGGAAATTGGGAGATGTATGAGAGAGAAAGATATTTGATTCCATTTTTGTAACTAACTTGTTATGTTATTTTACCCTACTACCCTTATATTGATTAAATTAATATTTTAATATATTTTTATCCATTAAATCATACCCATTGATTAATAGTGGGGGATGGTTGAGATTAGTCCATTGTGTCTCACCTAGAGACATGGTCTCACTTGTTCCTCCCCTATATATATTGCTAATGGTACAAAATAGTCATTTACAAAATGTAAAGATGAAAAATAGCCACATTTTGTAGACACATTTTTTTAAGCTATTCCTGGGGTGTAAAATGACATTCACACCCTTCTAGCATATTTGTTTGATATTTGTAAAATCTCTCTTTCACTTATCTCTATGTATCATATTACTCTTTCTTTCAATTTTTTTTTTAAAAAACCGAACCTATATTTTTCGCTTTTAAATATGCAATATGAGTGTTGAATTATAAATATCGAAAAGATGATTAGTTTGATATATTATACATGCAAAACATATTTAAAACGAAAAAGTTATATAAATTCAAAGTTTTTTTGAGAAAAACAAAATAACTGGGTTATAATAAGTGTTGTGACTCGATATCGAGTTACTGTAACTCGATGTCGAGTCACAGGGATGTGTGTTTTTGTGCAGTTAAATTGATTTAACTTGATGTCGAGTCACGAGATGTGTGTTTTTGTGCGATTAAATTGATTTAAGGGCAAATTGGGTTTTTCACACCCCAAAATGACTAAAAAGATGTGTTTGAAAAAGATAGACTAAAAAACATCTTGGTTTAATGGGAATGGTTAAAAAAAAAACGATTGTATAGTGGAAATGGTACAAAATAGTCATTTATATCCTCTCATTCTCTATTTTAAACTTTTAAAAAATTTGAATTGGTATTTTTCGTTTTTGTATATGCAATATTTGTGTTGAATTAGAGATATCAAAAAGATGATTAATTTAATATATTATACATGCAAAATGGATTTGAAACGAAAAACTTATGTGAATACAAAGTTTTTTGGAGAAAAACAAAATAACTGGGTTGTGAGAGTAGACTGAAATATAACAAGTTAAAATATAATTGGATATCTTGTAACGGGTTATCGAGTTACATAACTCGATATCCAATTATGATTACTCGATATCCAGTTACATAACTAGAAATTGAGTTACCTACAACATAGATTTTCTTTTTTAATCTTTTACTAGGCGCTGGTTTGACTTGATATCAAGTTACATATCTCGATATCGAGTTATGTAATTGGATATCGAGTTACATAATTGAAATCATCGTCGTCATCTTCATTCACCCCCAAACACCATTAACGAAGCATAAAACTTTTCAACACAAACTTAAATTGTCTAAACCCTAAAACTTTTACAAATTATTTAACAACAAATCATAACCTAAACAACTATAAACTAACTAATTCAACAAGAATTATCAAATTAGGAATTGAATGAAGTGAGAGAGATACGATCACGTTGTAGAATCCATTTTTGCAAGTCATTGGAATATGATTTTGCTCCAAGTTCGATTGTCAAGTTATGAGGATATATGTGTGGCTCGAAAGGTCAAATTGGCTTAAGGGGCAATTTTGGAGTCTCACGTGTCAAAATGACTAAAAAAAAATGTAAATATATAGACGCACAAAAATCTTTGAAAATATATGCAATATAATAAATTCTATCTCTTTCCATGTGTAGATATATCAATGAAGATCCATAAAGATCACACCGAATATATACTCTATACGAATATATCATCCTCATAGAAATGTACGTCTTCCTAGCTCACCCCATTGCCGATTTGGCTTTGCCTTTTTTTTTTTTTTTGAGGGGGCTTAAGGCTTTGCCTCCTTTTAAGCTTTAAATTACCGCCCTGTACCAAAGCAGACGTAACGCTACCGTTAAAGTGAGAAATGCATAATTGGGCCGGGGCCAAGGGCCCAATGGATCCGATTACTTCTTACTGAAACTCTCAAAGTAATGATTGACACGGCCCGTTTCGCGCTTCCTTCTTTGGCTACCATAGTACCATTCATAAAATCTCACAGTTGATTATCAAAAAAAAAAAAAAAAAAAAAAAAAAAAAAATAAAATCTCACAGTTGAAACTTGAATCAAAAAATATTGCCCTCACTCACTCACTCACTGCCGCCATAATCGTTTCTCGTTTCTCTCTAATTTTCACTTATCAAGAAATTAAACACTCCTCTATCGAGCTTCTGCCCACAGGCCATAAGCAATCGTATCAGTAATAGCCATGTCCAGCAGTGGAAATGGAGGAGCGGAGGATGCGACGGATGAGCTGGGAAAAACCCTAAAAAGAAGGGGAGAGGGTCCTCGCACCGACACGTCGTCCCGACGGAACCCTCCGCAAGCCTGTTCGTATCCGGGCCGGTTATGTGCCCCAAGATGAAGTCGCCGTTTACCAATCTAAAGGCGCACTTGTAAGTACTCACTCGTATTTTTGGGAACTATTGTGTTAACGCGTGTTCTGAATCGGTTCTGGTGGTGGTGGCGGCAGTGGAAGAAGGAGATATCGGCGATGCAAGAGGTGCCGCCGGGTTATGATCAGGTGGTGGAATCGAAACCGAAGTCTAAATCGGCTAAGAGGAATGAGAGGAAGAAAGAAAAGCGTCAGCAGGTTAATAAATGAAGAATTCCTTTTATTTTTAATCCTGCTTGATTTTTGAGTAGTAAATACTCCTATGAATTTGCTAGTTGTTATAGTGTCGCGTAGTTTAGCAGCTGAATGTGGAACTCATATCGCTCATCTTAATCCTGTTTTAAATGAATAAGGTGATATACATGAAAATGACTCTATTTCAACATACCAAAGTTGAAATTGGAAAGAAGACAAACCGGGTTAATATGGAAGGTTATGAAACACTTCATCAGTGAACTGGAAATTGTACCCAAATGCGATGACAATAAAATACCACGTGAAGCACATCCCTTTTGCTTCTTGGGGAGTGGGATCCCGGCTTGTTGCTACCTACCTTGATTCATAGGGATCTTTGATTATCTAAAAAGAATCTGGGTCGTGCCTCTCAGAAACTGGATCAGTTAGTGCTAAATAGACTAGCACTAATTCAATCATCACAAAACAAGGGGTATATCACTTAGGTAACGGAGCGACTCAAGATAGAAGCGAGATTCTTTCTCCTGCACTTCATGTATAAAGAAAAGTCCATTTTTCAGCATGCACTAATTCCTAAGTCTTGTCGGTCGAATAGCCTTCTTGTGTGACCTATTAATGCGCCTTAAAGCGCTTTTGTGCTTCAGTTCGAGCCTTGTTGAGTTTTGCTATTATAATTTGTTATTATAAGGGGATGACGTTTATTACCATTAAATGCCAGCCCCAAGCAGCATAAACTGGCGCAAACGAACAAACAGTCCCTTTATACATTCTCCTGGAATGTATGAGCAAAGTCCTCTTAGAAATGGTTAGTGAACTGGCGTCTTTTCGAGTACACTCTATATGGATGACATGTATGTGATCTATCCAGCCATTGCACCACAGACAAAAAAGAGTTTGCCACTTCCTATCTGTTAGGAAAATGGGATTCCTCTTCCCAATTATTTGTTGTCTTTTGGACTTTGATGGCTCAATTGACATTTCAGGCTTGATCACTTTGACCAAAAGACATGCTTCATGGTATGAACTTCAAATTGACTAAATTTTCAGGACAAGTTGTACTTCTCTTTTCTATGTTGATTTCTGCTATGGAAGGCATACTTTGTGGCGTAGCTATGAGACTCCACTCTTTTGCTTGCCCTTGGAACACTTCATGTTGATTTAGTAATAGTGCTACTAGATGTCTTAACTTCTGGAAACATGATTGCTTGGTCTCAGGCTGCCGTTGACAAGGATAAGAATGATGACTTGTCCGCTGATAATACAACTGACCTGCCAGACACTATGGAGACGGTTTCATCAAAGATGAATGGGCTCTCTCTTTCTGGAAATGCTTCTTTGGTCACACCTCCTACAAATTCAACCGAGTGTCCAACTCCAGAGGATCAGGTTCAAGATATTGATAAGAAGATTCGAGCACTAAAGAAGAAGGTGAGTTTATATTCTACTACCAGTAGACTGTTCTGATTCAGTTGTTTAAGCTATCTGTTGCATTGTTATGTCCAACTTATTTGACTTAAATTCTGAGCTTTTTCTTTCACGCATATCCAGATTAACCCATCTGTCAGAGATACACCTTATTTGGAGCTTGTTTCTTATTATGAATTTCTCAACACGAAAAACCTCGTCTAGGCTCCGAAAATGAAGTTTCATTGCCTTATTAGATCCTGGAATAATTACAAAAACTACCCATGAGGTTTGGCGTATTTATAAAAAAAAAAATCAGTTATGTTTCAAAATTATTGACATTTGTTTCTATATTGCAAATTGCACTCTCAAGAATGGATATTTGTTAGGTATATACAAACCTAAAGATGATGTTTGTAACACCTTAAGGAGCTAAGGGTTCCTCGTAATTTTGAAGTATAATTTGAGTCTTTTGTAATTAGGCTAAACTCCTCCCTTGGATTGTTATCTTGTCATCTTGTTCCTGGACAGTGTTGCTATAAACTCTAGAAGTGCTAGATGATGAACTAGGATAAGATGAAGCAGATTTTGCTGGAGAATTCTAACTTTACTGGCTTATGGGGTCCATTTCTGCTTGAAGCTTTCATGAGATGCTATAACGATTCTAATGGTTTCTGTTGGCAACACGACATTTGGTGTCACTTTAGCATCATTGTTCACAATTGTATGTGATACATTATAATAAGATTATAAGATACCGTTTCTGCTTTTATTTTCAGATTCGGCTGACTGAAGCTCAGCAGCAAAAAAATGCCGGGAAAGACACGAAACCAGACCAATTGGATAAGGTGACCAAGTTGGAAGGTTGGCGCAATGAGTTGAAGCTTTTGGAAGATAAGAAAGCTGAACTAGGAGCATCGATTTCGTGATGTTGAGACGCACCGGTAAGATCGTGTAATTCTTCTATTGGAATTGTAAGCACCACACTACTGCACTAATACAGGCTGAGGCTCATTGCTGTTAATAAAAAGCTTTTGCCTGCTTTTTATATTTTTTGAAGAACAAAAAAGAAAGTCCTTTTATGAGGAATGTAATAGGTTTTTCTAGCACTAATTTGATCGAGTTAACTTGTATTTTCATCTGGAGTCAGAGTAAAGATTCTGATTCTATAATTGTGAGCTTGTGATGAACGATCACAGTTCAAGAGCTTTCTTAGATATTTATAAATAGGGATAATTGCAAATAATACCCTTGAGGATTAGCCTAATTACACAAAATTCCAATTACTTTTTAAAATTACAATATCCCCTTAAGGTGTTTTTAACACCCCATTAAAGTTTGTATTTACCTAACAAATACCCTCTTCTTGAGGATGAAATTTTTAGAATAGAAACAAATGTCAAAATGGTATTTATAATTTTGAAAGATAGTTGGGTTTTATTGAAGTCTGAGAAAAAACTTTAAACATGTGTAATTATCAACTAAAGAACACTTTCAGAATGAAATGAGTATATAGAAATGATACAAATTGAGAGTAGAAGAAAAGTGATACCCAGAGTAGAGATGGGTAAAGTAAGATTAATATATATATATATATATATATGTGTGTGTCAGTCAAGTGTATGATGATGTTCAAGGGTAAATTATATTCTCGTTATTATACATATATGTATGTATATATCCGAAATTATTTTACACTATAGAGTAAGTGAAAACCCCCAATGCTCTCTAGTGGTAGAGTTGTATTGTAAAAGTAATTTATCCAAGTTGGATCTCATATGAGTGCATGTGTCCCCTCCCTATGGGTGTTCATGATTTGGTTAACCGACCAAACCGAACTGAAACCGAAATTTCGGTCCCGACCGAACACCGAACCGAAATTTCGGTTCGGTTTTCTGTTATTTTTTTTGGAAATTCGGTTTTCGGTTCGGTTTCGGTTTAGGGGTTCGGTTCCCCGAACCGAACCGAAAAATCGAATAGGTATTTTTAAATCTTTAAATATATATATATAATACTATTAGTATTTAGTTAAAAACGTTTTTAGCTTTAAAAAACGCTTTTAGAAGTAAAAACGGAAGGGGGCTAGGTTCCCTACAACAAGGGCTGAAGTTAGCAACTTCAGGCTTCAACTCCCAGTCCCCTCTCCCGTCTACCCTCCGAGGCGCCTCCCAAGGGACCAAGTCTGTCGTCGTAGCTCCGTCCAATTCCCTCCGCCGTCCGTCCGTTCGTCATCATCCGCCGCCGCCGACCGCCTCCTTTGTCCGGTAATCTCTCCTTTTCTTTTTTTTTTTTATTTTTCACTCCCCAAATATGGAAAACCCTAGAATCTGAATATTGCAATTTTTAGAGAATTTTTAGAGTTAATTCAGTTAAATTTTCAATTGGGTTAGGTCTCGAATTTTCCTTTTCCCTTCATTTTTTTTTTTTCATTCTGAATTAGAAGAAGTGAAGAACATTTGGCCTTGTATGAATGTATTTCCAAGTCCAATTTCAGGTTTCTAGTGTTGGAAAATGAATTTCCAAACTTTATTGATTTTCGTGTGAGAATTGAGAATATGTTTGGTTTGTTGTCTGAATTTCTATTTGAAAATAGAAATATGTTTGGTTATAGTTTTTTTAAATGTATTTTTGACATAAATTTGCGTGATTGTAGTGTATTTTCACTTGAATTTGCGTGCTTGAGTGAAAATTTGTTTGGTTGTGTTTTTAAAAGAATACTTCCATAAAAAAATAAAAGCGGAAATGACTTTATTTCTACTGAAAATTTTCTAAAACAAACATAAACCCATTTTCCGAAATAGTTGGAAAGTGGAAAATCACTCTTGAAAATACAACCATACAACGCCTTTATCTTCTGGTTTTAATGTCCCCAAAAAATGTGTAATATATAACTAGTCAGTTCATGAACGAGTAGATATGTAAAAATAATTAAATAATCAATGTTTATACTATTTTTACAATAAGAAATAAACTAACATTAACCATACTTATTAAACTATTTTTCCACTTTGATATGCTTATATAATCCAGCTAAATTTTTCGACTATTTCTGGGTTTGTTGTTGTCAAAAAAGTAAGTTTAAAGATGAACAAGGTAAAGCCTGGGTTTGATTATTGATGAATGATATAGAGCCCAGGTTTTCTAATATAAATATAAATAGATATTGTTTCCAAGTTAATTTAGGGTTAATTTATGGTGCTTAGATTTGTTGCTCATATTAGGTAGGGGTGTTCATTCGGTTCACACAAAACCGATCTGAAATTAAAAACTCAAACCAAAAACCAAACCGAACTCCACATTTTGGTTCAATCAAAACTGATTTTTTTTTTCCGGTTTTTCCGATTCGGTACACGGCACACGGTTAACCGAAATTTTGAGTTGTGGCTTCTTTGTTTCACATCCATAAAGTGTTTGGTGTTTGTTTAATTGCTTCTCAAGTCATTATTTCAACTCACCAAATCAAAATAAACTAAACTTACTAAAACCAAAGTCCAAATTAAAAAGTACACATTCAAAGTCCAAATAGAAAAGTACATATCCAAAGTCCAAATTAAAAAGTACACATCCAAAATCCAAATTAAAAATTACATATCCACACTCCAAAGTCCAAATTAACTAAAAGCAAACTAATCAGAAAACATCCAAACATGTCTAAAATGACATCTAAATTTGTTTTGTGCCTTCTTCTAATCATTCATCTTCATGGACAACAATGCTCTTGTCATAATGGGGGTGGGGGTGGGGGTGGGGGTGGGGGGAATGACATTAGTTTCAAAATGAAACTTAAAGTCAACAATATAATAAACATAATCAAAATTCACCTTAGTCTTGACTCAACAGTTTGATAATCATATGCCAATGATGGAGTCTGTGCCAACATTCAACTCCTTCAAGTCTACAAACATTTTACGAAAATAGAAACATTAGAACATTAATTGGAATACTCCAAAATTAAATGACAAAGTAAATACTAAAAATGTAAAATTATACCTTGTTCAATTTTTTAAATGAACTTATATTCTTCTTCAGTAGACTTTGCCAAAGTATGCCAGATCCAATCTTGGCACAAATTAAAGCTTGAGTCGTCTTAGGAGTCAATGAAGATCTAAAATCATCAATTATACGCTCACCGGTGCTACAGGTAGACTTTGAAGCTACGGTGGACAAAGGCATGACCAATACATCACGAGTCAACTTAGATAAAATGGGATATCTACGACTTTCAAATTTCTACCAATCTAAGATATCTAATGTTGAAGAAGCTTTCTCTAAGCGCTCATTTAGATACATATCTAACTTTGACTCCTCAACCCCAATCCCAATTATTAATTCTTGAATTCTCATTTTCTTATCTATCGCATTTGTTGGGTCTCTACTCAATCTACTTTCCTGACCAACATTTGAAGTTGAAGAAGGTAATGAGCTATATACTTTTTTATACTCAGCAAAAACTTCATACAAAGCATTCCTTGCCAACTTTGAGACGTGATCTCCACGTTCTGACCCATACATATTTTTCAAATAATATTGTAAAAAACCGAACTTGTGACGAGGGTCAAGTATAAAACCAATATACAACATCATATTAAACTTTTCAATACTCCCTCAATATTTATCAAACTTGACTTCATTCTACTAGCCATATCAACCAAGTCATCATCGTCACTTTTGAGCCAATCATTCAAATGTTCATTGACTTCATGGATTTCATCAAGGAAATTGTTAGAAGTCACAAATAAAGAGCCGGAAACTCGAAAAGTTAGCTCATAGAAATAACGCAACATCGCGTCGCAAACTTCTCAACAATCCAATCATACTTGGGGGAGGCTCATGGAGATATTGGTTTGCCCACCAAGTATGATTGGATTGTTGTTGAGAAGTTTGCGACAGTGTTGCGTTATTTCTATGAGCTAACTTTTTGAGTTTCCGGTTCTTTATTTGTGACTTCTAACACTTTCCTTGATGAAATCCATGAAGTCAATGAACATTTGAATGATTGGCTCAAGAGTGGCGATGATGACTTGGTTGATATGGCTAGTAGAATGAAGTCAGAGTTTGATAAATATTGGGGGAGTATTGAAAAGTTTAATATGATGTTGTATATTGGTTTTATGTTTGACCCTCGTCACGAGTTCGGTTTTTTGCAATATTATTTGAAAAATATGTATGGGTCAGAACGTGGAGATCAGGTCTCAAAGTTGGCAAGGAATGCTCTGTATGAAGTTTTTGCTGAGTATAAAAAAGTATATAGCTCATTACCTTCTTCAACTTCAAATGTTGGTCAGGAAAGTAGAGACCCAACAAATGCGATAGATAAGAAAATGAGAATTAATAATTGGGGTTGAGGAGTCAGAGTTAGATATGTATCTAAATGAGCGCTTAGAGAAAACTTCTTCAACATTAGATATCTTAGATTGGTCAAAATTTGAAAGTCGTAGATATCCCATTTTATCTAAGTTGGCTCGTGATGTATTGGTCATGCCTTTGTCCACCGTAGCTTCGGAGTCTACCTTTAGCACCGGTGGGCGTATAATTGATGATTTTAGATCTTCATTGACTCCTAAGACGGCTCAAGCTTTAATTTGTTGCCAAGATTGGGTTCGACATACTTGGCAAAGTCATCAAGAATAATATGAGTTCATTGAAAAAGGTATAATTTTACATTTTTAGTATTTACTTTGTCATTTAATTTTGGAGTATTCCTATTAATGTTTCTATTTTCATAAAATTGTTTGTAGAGTTGAATGTTGGCACGGACTCCAACATCATTGGTATATGATTATCAAACTGTTGAGTTAAGACTAAGGTGAATTTTGATTATGTTTATTATATTGTAGATTTTAAGTTTCATTTTGAAACTAATGTCATTTCCCCCCACTATGACAGGAGCATTGTTGCCCATGAAGATGAATGATTAGAAAAAGACACAAGACAAATTTGGATGTGTACTTTTTAATTTGGACTTTGGATATGTACTTTAATTTGGACTTTGAATGTGTACTTTTTAATTTGGACTTTGGTTTTAGTAAGTTTATTTTGATTTGGTGAGTTGAAATAATTACTTGAGGAGCAAACACCGAACACTTTATGGATGTGAACAGGCCACAACTTAAACTTTCGGTTAACCATTTTGTACAAAATCGAAAAAAATTCAGTTTTGACCGAACCGAATGAACACTCTTACCTAGGGCTGTGCACGGGACTTGGAGATTACCGGAACCGAACCGAAAATATCCGTTGACTTTTTGACTTTCCCGAACCGCACTGCATCGAAAATATTTATGGTACGGTTCTCGAGATTTTTCAAATACCCGTCATCGAGAATCGTCATCAACCGAGGACCCGAAGCTAGAACCGATTTTAAAGATTTTATATAAATACATATACATTATTTCTATGTTGTTTTTATTTTGATATTGAATACCCTACAAACTATTGAGATTAAATTGAATATAAAGCATATTTAAAAAAAAACCATAATCTTGCAACTATTATGAATTTTAAAAAACTTTGATATTAATAATAGAGTAAATAATTTGAAATTAAAATTAGTTAAAGGATTAGTAAATTGCACTTAAAAGAGAAACAAGTAATAGTACCATATTATAACAATATAAACAAAATCATATTTTAATTTTTTTACCACATCACATAAATTATAAATATAATTTTATTGATTATAAATGTTAAGTATAACACATTGAGATTATAAATTTATACAAGTTTTTATTTAATGTTAATTTATAAAAAATATTAGTTAATTATATATGTTCTATGTCAATAGAATGACATATTGCCCAAATAATAGACTATTATTGTATTATAGAGGTTATTAAGCTTAGAATTTTGGATTGTGTTACCTATTATAATTTTAGTTTTTATTTTGAGACTACGCTAAAATAGAGAACTCTAGAAGTAAATCCGTTTGATGATTTTTATATTGATTTTATTTTTCTTTTCTTTTTTTCCAAATTTGTATGCTTTATTTATGGCTAATCTCCGAATCTCCGTCCCGAATCGAACTGCATGCAGCATCAGTCCCAAACCGTCCCGAACTTTCGGTGACTGAGTTTGGGACGGAGATTTTTTCTATGGTTGATTCGAGATTAATTTTCGGAATCTCCAAACTTCGGGACGATTTTGAAGATTTGGAAATCTCGAGGTAACCGTCCCGCACTGCACACGCCTACTCTTACCCCCCCCCCGTTGTACTAAAAAAAAATCAATGGTGATTGGCTACATGTAACAACAATTACGCCTTTAATATAGCAACTAATATCGTAATTTGCATAGAATCCCATATTTCCTATTTCACCCTTCTCAATTAACGACGTCTAATTAATATTCTACACGCACGATCTATATATATACATGCCCAAAACACAATGAAAAAAATAGTGTACATGAAATTGTTGGGAAAGAGTGCCAAAATAAATGACACCAAGACAACGGAAATAGTAAAATCTTTTCCCAAACCCATTTGGATAAAAATAGGAACCAAACCAAGTACCAAATAATAGTGCAAGACGATAAAAATAGGACACAAGAATTTTTACGTGGAAAACCCAAATCGGGAAAAACCACGAGACCGTAGTCCGATAAATCCTCCACTAAATGTATAAGAGTTTACAATATTTCTCCCTAAAAAATAGGGGATACACAAATTATCTCAAGTTACTCAACTCGAAATACCCGAGAAAATATGAATGCTATTTTGGGTGAGAATGAAAAATTCCGCTAATTTTTCTCTCTTTTTCTTCACTCAAAGCGCGTACTTATAGAAATCTCTCTACTCTCTATTTCTCTCTCTTTCTCAAAGAATTGATAAATTGCTTCTTTTCACGCGTGTGTTTTCTTCTTTGTTCGACGAGCATGCCTATTTATAGGCAAAGGATGAAGGATCTTTGCCAAATACAAGCATCCACCTTTCAAACAATTCGTGTGCGAAAGTTTGACAAGAATTGAATGATAATTTTGTCATAATTTCACACCACCTTTGTCAAAAGAAGTTTGTCGCTTTCCATAGTCAAAAATTGTAGGTAGGCCACATGTGTTGAACTTGAAAACAACCCCAACAATTCTCCCCTTCAACTCATGTAGACTCAATCAAGCCCGCTTTGTATCTACAAGCTTCAAACTTATCTCTTGGTAAAGACTTTGTCAAGATATCCGCGCCATTTTCATCGGTGTGAACTTTATCAAGTTGCATCAATTTTTCATCTAAAGACATCTTGAATCCAATGGTATCTCACATCAATGTGTTTTGACCTTGAGTGAAATGAAGAATTCTTACTCAAGTGGATTGTGCTCTAATTGTCACAAAGAGAGTGTGTACTAGGGATGTCAACGGGCAGGCGGGCGGGGGGAGCCATCCCCATCCCCGTTCCCGCGATCGCGGGGAATCCCCGTCCCCGTCTCGTGAGACAAACGGGAAAAATTCCCCCATCCCCGTCCCCGGGATTCCCCGCCCCCGTTTCAATTTATTTTTTTGAAAAAAATAATTTTTTCTTTAAAAATAACCATTTTTAAATATTTAAAATATATGAATTATATAAAATAACTAATAAAACACTAATTAATAAAATAAATTAAAGATTTTGTCATTTTATTATATTTAATGTGTATATATTTATAATATATTATATATATTTAAAATATTATATTATATATAATATTCGGTTCCTCATGGAACGGGCGGGAGTATGATCCCCGTCCCCGCCCGTCCCCGCCAACGGGGAAAAATTCCGTCCCCGTCCCGTCCCCACGGGGAAAATTCGGGAATCCTCGCCCCGTTCGGCGGATCCCCGAGGAATGGGGATTCCCCGCCCACCGCCATCTCTAGTGTGTACTTTTCCCGCTTCAAGTCTAGTTCTTATAAACTTCTTTAACCACAACATCTCCTTGCAAGCTTGTCACATCAATCAATGTACTCGAACTTGTTGTGGATAATGCCACGCATTTTTGAAATTTCGATTGCAAGAGATAGCTCCCCCGCAAATCTCATCACGTATCCAGGATGTAGACTTCCTGGAATCAACATCACCACCATATCCGCATCGTGAACCCGTCTAGTATAGTTTGGTCATCACCAAATTTTAGACAATATTTAGAAGACCTCTCAAATACCTAAATATCCATTTCACGTTGAGATCAATGATCTTTCCCTGGATTCGAGAGAAAACGGCTAACAACACCAATCGCATGAGCAATATCCGTCTAGTACATACCATAAAGATACATCAAGCCGCCAATCGCTGAAGCATATGGTACCTTTTGCATTTGACCGAGCTTGAAGTGACCCGCAAGCCGAGTGGATCGTTGGTTTTGACTTGCTCATATTGAATCTTTCAAGAACTCAACGTCTTTTCTTGAGATAGCCAGAGCTTCCTACTTGCCTGTCTCTTGAGATTTTCATCCCAAGGATTTGCTTAGCCGGTCTTAAGTCTTTCATCGCAAAAGACTTGCCAAGTTCTTTCTTGACTTCTCAATCTTCTTTGGCATCATGACCTACAATCAAGATATCATCCACATACAATAATAGTATGATAAAATCATTATCACCGAATTTCTTAAAGAATACACACGGATCTGAATCGGGTCCTGATCTGTTGTAGTCATGGTCATGAAGGAGTCAAACTTCTTGTACCATTGTCTTGGAGCTTGTTTTAAGCCGCAAGCTCTTCTTCAACTCGCATACCAAGTTCTCCTTACCTTTGACTTTGAACCCTTCCGGTTGCTCCATATAGATTTCTTCATTCAAATCTCCATGAAGAAATGCGGTTTTCACATCAAGTTGTTCAATTTCCGGATCCAAACCGGCAACTATTCCAAGAACAACTCGATTGAGGACATCTTCACCATTGGTGAGAAAATTTCTTGAAATCAACACCTTCTTCTTCTCGATGAAACCCTTCACTACCAAAGATAGATTTATACCTTCGTTGTAAGCTTTGCTCTTGAGTCTTCAACTTTGTACACCCATTTATTTTTCGTGAGTACGTTTACCTTTCGGTAGCTTCACCAGGTCATAGGTGTGATTTTCATGTAAAGAGTTCATCTCTTCTTTCATAGCCTTCATCCACATATCATTCGATCATGTGATATGGCCTGCGAAACTTTGTGGTTCTCCGTCCGCCGTGAGCATTACATACTCATGTGGGCTATATCGGTAGAAGGTTGTCTTTGTCTGGTGGACCTTCTAGCCGCATCTTCGGTGGTGGGAACCGGAGGACATCACCGATTATATCATGATGTTGCTCTTGCACACCTCCTCGTGATTCTCGATTTCTAGGAGAAGAAATGGATCTACGTCATCGAGAACATATTGGTTTGATTGATTTCTCAACTGCTTTGGCATCTTCAATTGTCGATCCTCAAGGAATACAACATCCTCGCTTCGATAACTTTCTTTCGAGTGGATCCCATAACTCGTAGCCAAATTCTTCATGGCCATAGCCCAAGAAGATGCATGACTTGGTCTTGTCATCAAGCTTCGATCGTTTATCTTTTGGAATATTTAACGCTTCGCATGACCAAACACTCTCAAGTGTTTGTAGGAAACATCTTTTCGATCCAAAATCTATCGGAATGTCGCCACTCGGAGGAGCCGATGGAGAAAGGTTGATTAGATCAACTGCAGCCGATCCTCATTGCTTCACCCCAAAAGGATTTAGCAGATTGGAATGTGACAAAGATACATTTGACTCGTTCACAAATTGTCATGTTCATTCTTTCGCTACACCATTATGTTGAGGAGTTTTTGGAACACTCTTCTCAAGCTTGATTCCATGATCCCCGCAATGTTGTTCAAATGGACCTGGTATTCACCACCATTGTCAAGACGAACACGCCTACCTTCTTCTTTCCTGTTTCTCTTTCAACACTTGCTTGAAAATTCTTAAAGATACCCGGAGAACTTGATCTTTAGATTTCAAAGCAAAGCACCGGACTTTTCTAGAGAAATCGTCAATAAATGTGACAAAATATATTGCACCACCAAGACTTTTATCTTTCATGTAAAGACAAATCAAGGTATGCACGGATCTAGTGGATGAGATTTTCTTGAAGGTGAAAAACTCTTGAAAGCAACTCGTGTTGTTTTCCAATTAAACAATCAACACAAGTTTGTAGGGGCATCTTGGTTACCTCGGGAGAAGTTTTTTCGGTCGAACTTCCAAGCCCTTCCGACTTAGATGTCCGAGCCTTTTATGCCATAGCTCAATAGAGGAACTTTTATCAATTGCATTCACCTCTCCATTGGATAATCTGGCTTGCATCGTCACAGAGAATTCTCGCTCGTCGTCCCTTAGAGACAATGAGAGAGCCTTTGGTGAGCTTCCATTTGCCTTCACCAAAGTGATTGTCATAGCCAAAGATCGTCAAGCTTGCCGTGGAAATTATATTCACCGAATGTCAGGGAATATGTCCGACATCCTTGAGCACGAAGTCTGCATTTTCAGATGTCGGTGTTCAATATGATGTTACCTATGCCAACGACCTCGTCACACCATGGTTGGCCATTCTCGACTTTGCCAAAGCTACCACCGGTGTATGATGTAAACATATCACGATGAGGTGTGATATGATATGAAGCTCTGAATCAATAATAATCACCGTCTTTTGGCATGTTGAACTAATACAAGCATCATCACAAATGATGACAACATCGCCATCAATCGCAATGCGAAGTAGTGTCTTTGTCATCAATCTTATTTTCATTATTTCCATTCTTTTGATCTCTTTTCTTCTTTCTCGCAATCTCTCTCATAATGATTTGGACCACCACAATAATGACATTTGAAGTCCTTCGATTTGGACCTCCCTGGATTTGTCTCTTTTATTTTGAGAACCTCGAACTTGCTCCTTCCCCGTTTGTCATTTTGCCTACTAAGGCTTTTGGCTCGGAAGAATATTCTAACTCATTTCTTTCCGACTCTTCATTAAGAAGACAATCTTTGACCATCCGCATAGTCAGTTCACCATTTGGGGCCAAATGAGTTCTTCGATCGACACCACAAGTGTGTCCCAACCGCCAGGTAACGAAATGAGCAAAGAATAAAGCAATCACTTCATCATCAAGGATATTTTCATAGTGGTAGATTGATTTATCGGACACGATACGCATTTAGGTGCTCCGTCATGTTCGCACCTTTCTTATATCCGAAGTCGAACAATTTTTCCGATAATAGAAGCTTTGTTGAGGCATTTTTCCTCTCAAACATAGTTTCAATATTTTTCCATAGAACATCGCCTTCTCCTCATTAGCAAAATGATGGAAAATGCTATGCTCAAGGAAACGCCGAATATATCCTACGTTTTTACGTGTAGGATTTTCCACGTCATCATCTTGTATCTTTTGGTTTGGCGGTATCACCTTTCAAGGGCAAATAGAGATCCTTGCAGTAGAGAAGATCCAACATACTCGGTTTCCAAATATTGTAGTTGGATCCGTTGAGTTTGAACATCCCACCAACAGATGTCGATTCCTCCATTTTTTTAATCCGCAACAACGTGGCTCTGATACCACTTGTTGGGAAAGAGTGCCAAAATAAATGACACCGGCACAACGGAAATAGTAAAATCTTTTCCCACTTAGCTGGATAAAAATGGGAACCAAACCAAGTACCAAACAATAGTGCAAGACGATAAAAATAGGACACAAGAATTTTTACGTGGAAAACCCAAATCGGGAAAAACCACGAGACCGTAGTCCAGATAAATCCTCCACTAAATGTATAGTAGGCTTACAATATTTCTCCCTAAAAATAGGGGATACACAAATTATCTCAAGTTACTCAACTTGAAATACCCGAGAAAATAGGAATGCTATTTTGGGTGAGAATGAAAAATTACTAACTTTCAAGTTCAACACATGTGGCCTACCTACAATTTTTGACTATGGAAAGCAGCAAACTTCTTTTGACAAAGGTGGTGTGAAATTATGACAAAATTATCATTCAATTCTTGTCAAAATTTTGACCGAATTGTTTGAAAGGTGGATGCTTGTATTTGGCAAAGATCCTTCATCCTTTGCCTATAAATAGGCATGCTCGTGCAAAGAAGAAAACACACCGCCAGAAGAAGTAATTTATCAATTCTTTGAAAGAGAGAAAAATAGAGAGAGAGAGATTTCTATAAGTGTGCGTTTTGAGTGAAGAAAAAGAGAGAAAAATTAGTAGTAATTTTTCATTCTCACCCAAAATAAGCATTCCTATTTTCTCGGGTATTTCAAGTTGAGTAACTTGAGATAATTTGTGTATCCCCTATTTTTAGGGAGAAATATTGTAAGCCTACTATACATTTAGTGGAGGATTTATCCGGACTACGGTCTCGTGGTTTTTCCGATTTGAGTTTTCCACGTAAAAATTCTTGTGTCCTATTTTTATCGTCTTGCACTATTATTTGGTACTTGGTTTGGTTCCCATTTTTATCCGACTAAGTGGGAAAAGATTTTACTATTTCCGTTGTGCGGTGTCATTTATTTTGGCGCTCTTTCCCAACAATTGCTTCCTTTAATCGTTTGTAAAATGCATGGGAAGAGAAGAAGCAAGTAATTAGTTTCTTGGTTTATGTCTTGGCTGCAATAATGTGTACAAGTTGTGAGAACTTCCACGGGTTAGTCGATGCTATCCACTTGGGTAGTTGCCCAAGTGAGTTCTATACCGTTGAATCAACATACCGTTGGATCAACATATATACACATATGTTGATCCAACGGTATAGAACTCAACAGGTTGGATCAACATATATACACATATGTTGATCCAACGGTATAGAACCCACTTGGGTAGCTACCCAAGTGGGTAACATCGACTAACCCCCTTGCACCCCTCCCATTTATCCCACATATCCATGAATTCATAATGGAGCCATGCAAGGGAGATATCTGTATTTTCGCATGTTAGACAATGGCTTGTGGATTCTATACCTTCCCAAGAGGAACTTGCACCCCTCCCATTTATCCCACATGTCCATGGAGATGTATTTGTCAACCAAGAATTTGATATTAATTAATATTTGTTATTATTAGTTCCATCAGTAAGATTGCATCAACGGTTGTGTTGCATTTTTCGATCATTATGAATCAATAATCTTCGTGACTTTTTTTTTAATTGCATCTTGTGGAAAAACTACATGTCCATTACTCTAACGGGAGTGTTTGCAAAAACTTCTGCTTTTAGAAGAAGTGATTTATTGTAGTTGAAGCAAAAGTAGTTAAGAATCAGAAGTTGGTAGTATTTGAAAATAGAATAAAAAAATTGAGAATCAGAAGTTGGGAATGTTTGGTGAAAAAGTTTTGAAAGTGCTTTGTAAAAGTCGAAGTAGAAATCTAAAGCACATTTTTCCCTGTTTTTAGATTCTGATATAAATGAAGCAGAAGCAGATATTGACATTTACAAATACTATAAAGTGATATTTTCACCCAAAAATTAAGAAGTGCTTTTTTTTAGTGATTGCAAATACTCCCAATGTACAAGATGATGCCTCGCGTAAGGAATGGCTTTTTTGTTAGAAATTGATAATAGAATGGTAGACGCTTAAATGACTTGGTATTGATGCCTAATTTAAAGGGATAATTTAAAAAAAAAAAAAACTTGAGGCTCGAACTAATTTAAAAAAACCCAGAGATTTTTTGGAAATTACAAAAATCCTCTTTAGGTTTGATCTGTCTTATATTTTTATACATATGCAAAAACATTCCAAAAACTCCCCTTATGTTTATCAAAATATTACACTTATCTCCTTAAATTTAAGACACAATAGAACCTCATATTTGTTTTTCTTTCTAATTTTCAAAAAACCCTCTTGGGCTTTTTGTAATTAGCCATATCTTATGGGGCTTTTTGAAATTGGCCCTAATTTAAATGAATACAATAAGAATATACTGGTGATGTTCACTTTCCCCACATCAAACCCCCTTCATACTTCAAAGCATCTCTATATCAAAACAGAAGATATAGCATAAAGCAAACAGTTTTCAATATCATGTGACAATCAATATTTGGGCATTTTCTTGACATGGCAGACTTTTCCAAACCACTGCTGAACTGTTGGCCTGTATGCAGCACATTAAATTTCTAAACGATTTTACACAAATCTATTTAAATAACAGATCTCCATCTAAAACTCAAATATAGCTAAAAATTTCACAACTCAAGAAAAGAAATAACATGGACATATCCAACTTACATTTTTCATTAGTGAATACACACATGAAAGGTAAATCATTAACAACACAGGACAAAGTAATCAGGAATTACTAACTAAATACACCGAACAAGTTTGCCCGCCTTCAATATCCTTGAGCTATCCCATCGCAAAACCTATCGAAGCACGAAACACGAGCGAGTGAGATTTAAATTCGCATGCAGATGTTAGAAGCGCGGTTAAGACTCGAGCCTTTCCTACATCAGTCAAACTAAATATTTTTATCTACGAAATTTAAATTATGTTCAACAAGGTTAACACATCACAACCTATCTCCCGTTCGCCTCTCTATACCTTCTCCTCCTTCCCGAACGAGTCAATACAACTCTACCTTGACGACGTAGACGGCCAGCCAATGATGTATCATAGCTACCATGATCATCATCATCATGAGCATCGTCATCATCACCGTTCCGCCCAATACCTCTATTTGGCCCTGCATTACCAGCAGAACCAAATGCCTGTAGTAAGAGAAACACAGACATGAAATCCCCATTCCTCCCAACGGCACCTGCATCAAAACCACCCTCATCTTCTGAAAAATTACCATAACGCCCTCCTTCTATCACATAATCACCAAAGAACACCGCCCCCGGCGTCGACGACCTTATGGTACTCCTCACATCTTCCGTCTCTCGCTCGCGCTCCAGCCTTCTCCACTTCTGTTCTAGAGTGGGGTCCACTTCACGAGGATTAGAAGAAGGGTGTTCTGCCCTCACGTGTTTCCGCAGCTCTTTGTACGTTCCGATAAACGAGCAGCTATCCTGTGTGCAGCTCCGTTTCTTAGCATTGAGATGTTCTCGTGCGCGGTCCACAACCGTCCAGCCTTTCACCTGACCCCTGCAAAGGGGACAAGCGAGCTCCGCAGCCTCAGACTTATGAGACAATAGGCCAAATGAATCGATAACCAGACGGCTTTCAGATGCTTTTGTATAAGCCTTCTTGTACTGATCGAGGCAGTTAGAATAGCGCAAGCTGGTCCCACACATGTAGGGACGGCAACCTTTCTCATGTGAAGAACACAAGAGTAGAACAGCATTATGAGGACATTCCATGCAAACGGAACATGTAGCGTCTTCCCAGTCTTTCTTCTCGAATATTTCAGAGCAGTTATTTTGTTGCATGCTCTCTGTTTCATTGTAGGATGGTGAGGGGTATGGTGTTAGCCTGCTATTCCGGGAAGCAAGACCGCGTCTTCCCCTGGTACCTTTTGCCATTATTTATTTTAATCTGCAAGCGATGTGAAGATCTTAATGAGGGCTATTGTTTATCTTGATTATGAAACTATCATAACATAGCGAACCATGAGATTATCCATATAAAAGCAAATATTCATTTGTTCTATACTAAAAAAATTGCTACACCACTGCCATTGTGATTTCGTCTCGTTTATATCACAAATTTTGGTTGAATTTAGGACAGATAGTCAAAGAAAAGAAAGAATATTCAACTGTACATTCAGCAATTTTAAGTTAGCATTCTAATTATGAGATTCAACTGTGCATTCAGCAATTTTAAGTTAGCATTCTAATTAGGAGCATGTTCGTGTTAAGAGATATATGTCACATAAGCCAAGTGGATTAAAAACAATTAATCAAGGTCTAGCTTTCTTTTTTCTTTTTCCTTCCAGTAATGAGCTAAAGCAATAAGCTCAACAGCATGAAAATTTAGCAAACATAAGATGAGAGAATCTGAGAGTGGTAAGATAAAAGAACTTATGAGAACTGAAGATCTAAGTTTTTCTTTGTGCGTGCAACATGAGAGGACAACCCTTACAAGCACACCATGAGCTCTGTCATCAGATTAAATATAAAATGCAACCGTAGAATCCAAGACTCCAAGTAAACAATATAACCTGGTAAACTTCGATATTTTGAATCAATCATGTAAAATTTATACGACAAAGATTTTTTACAAGGTTAAATGAAAAAGGAAAAAGAAAAAAAAAAGGAAAAAAGAAAGTATATGAGACAATCAACCAGAAATTTCATTCTTAAACTTGAAAGAAGGCAATATCTCATCCTATGGCTTACCAGCCAAGGTCCAGGAAACTGGAGTACAAAAGTGAGACAACAAAGCAATTGAAATCTAGAATCAAATCTTTCCAATCCTCAAAAACATTAAAAGAACCATTGCCTTGACATACACCACAAAAAAAAGTAAACAAATAAAAAAAAAGATAACCACGCGTCAGATATCAGCAGCTAATGCTACAGGAAGAATTTTCCAGATGACATAATTTAACAATCTCTTTCCCTCCTCCTTCGACACTCTGTCTCTCCCGACAGAAACATAATGGGAAACAGCCAACAGATGCCATCCTCAAATTGAACACACAAAAGAAATATGTTCGGTTGAAACAACATACCTAGTGTCTCCAAAAGATAAAAGCTAATGACATAACCTGACCAATAAAAATAAGCAGAAAGGAAATTCCATTTATTCACAATTCGAACTTCTTATAGGAACCAATCATGGAAACATCGCATATTTAAGTTTTAATTCCAAGTCATCACTCATCAGTATACAAAATCAATGACCAAAACGCATTACACCATTTAAGAAGTTTAACATCCCAAATGGAAGAATTAATAAGCTCATTGAGAACCCAACAATGATGGGGCAAAATCAGCAGACGAGATCATATTCCTTAAGGTTGCATTTGGATGAGAGGATTTGGATTTGGAGAGATGATTTGAGGAAGGATTTGAATGACACCAAATAGGAAAGATTTGAAATCCTTCAAAATGACTCCAAAATAACATTCAAGAATTTGAAATCCATTATAGAATGACTCCATATAAACAACCTCAATGGGTTTATTATTATGGATTTGAAATCCATAGCTCAAATCCTTCCATCCAAATGGAGCCTAAACCAACTACATTTCAACGTGAACAGATCAAACCACCGTAGTCACCTCAAAGTATTATCCAAACAATCCTCAACTCTTATTCCAGCAAAACAAACAAACCATTTCACACATTTGTAATTCCAATTTAACCCAAAACACAGAAGAACAAAAACCCACCTCACAACTCGAGCAAAAAGCAAATCTGGATCCCAGCTCAAGAAAGTAATCCCGCACAGACCAAAATGCAACCCCAGTATAACTTATATATGCGCTCAAACAAATTCAACATTCTATTTATATTAATATATCAATTTCCAAATTCATATGCACAGAAACATAAATATATTCAGACACGATCATACTTTACGCAAAGAGAGATTCGGGTAACATGTTACGAAGGCACCCAAAACACGAAACAACGTGCCCCACAAGCGAAGAATTAGGCGGGCGGACAGATAGTAGAAATTAATAAAGTAAAGAACCAATTATACCGAAACTCAATTCATATATCGATTTGACGAAAATAAAAGGCTCGAATCAGTAAAAGATTATAAAATCAATTATTTGTCATATACGGCATCTACGCACATGAGATTTGGAGATTCTTCACCGTTAATCATACATTTTCATCTGAGATCCCTTGATTTATGAGTAATTTTAATCTACGAAAATGATATACCACTGCAAAATCTGAAGAAAAAAAATAGCGAGAAATGGAATAGCGTACCGGAGAATATGCCTGGATAGATACGAAATTTGTAGATAGAGAAAATAAATAGGATTAAATCGAGAAGAAAGAGAAGATATAATTAGCCTATATATACGGCGGAACGGCAATACGGGGAAATCAAGGGAAATAAGTGGCGGCCATTTCTTAGCGCCTTTGCTGGCATTTTTGGCTTGATAATCTATTTTTAGAATTAATAATAAGTATCATGTTAAAATCATTGTTCTAAAAATATTCGTCTAACTTCAATTACCCCGATTAGTTAAGTTAGAAGCTAGACTGTCTTGTCCGCATACATTTATCTTTTGATGGGACTCCGCTAGCCCACCCTACCGCTAGACTCTATCTAGACGCTAGCCCAAATATGTCGCATGCCCAGCGCATTTTAGAACAAAGGTCGAAACAGGGCGTGCCATCGGGAGTTACCCTAGCCTAAATTTTTTCTCCCCCATTTCTCCCTAGCTCAATTATTTTTTCCCAAAAAATACATAATTTTTTTTTCATTTTTTTCCACCGAAAAACTAACAAAAAAATGGGGTGTGTGGGGGCCGGGTGGCCACCCCTAGCTACACCCCTGGGTCGAAATATATTTTAAAGTTCATTCGAGAAAATATATGGAAAAAAAGATGCTTGGAAAAAATATAGAAAAATAAATTCAAGTCTTAAATTTCGAATTCTATAAAGTTAAAAGTAAATTCAAAATTAATAATATTTGCACTTTTAGTGTAGCTGAAAACAAACACAACCTATTTTAAAAATTTATTTAAAAACGACTAGTCGACTACCTGACACATAATATTTTTAATAAACAAATGTCAAAAAGTTCATTTAGACTTGAGCAATGTATGGTTTTGTTTTCAAAAGTATGTTTCTACTTTCCAACTCTTTCAAAAAGTGGGCTTATGTTTGTTTACGAAGTTCTAAGTGAAATGAAATTATTTTCAATTTTTATTTTTTATGGAATTATTCTTTTGAAAACACAACCAAACAATTTTTCATCATAATCACACAAATTTATGTCAAAAAATCAATTAAAAAACTATAATCAAATATATTTTTTATCCAAACATAACCATAACAAAAATTCAGATAACAAACCAAACATTTTCTCAATACTCACACAAAAATTACTTTCCAACCCCAGAATCTAGAAATTGGATTTGGAAATACATTCATTGTATGACCATAGTTTCTCAATACCCTCTTAATTTTTCACTGAAAAGTGTAGCAAAAAAGAGAATGAAACGGTCATACTTTTAAAAGCATTTGTCGAATGTCTGTTTGACGTACTTGAAAATTTGTGGAAGAAATTGTTCTTTTATGGCCAATGGTCTATATAATCCAACATATAATACACGCTTGATTATGTAATTGTATGTGATTTTTACACATTCATAATAACTCTATATGTTTGGTCAAAAACCATACACAATGATTTTTTATACAATTCATTCATACACCAAATATACTATACACAAGATACACCATAGCTAATACCATGAGGTTAAAATCTAAATATTGCAACTTTGAGAAACCATGTGTCCCCCAAGGGTTGGCCTAGTGGTTGCAATTGCACAGTCGCAGGTTGGTTCAAACCTTGACTATCGGCGAGTGAGGGGTTGGAAATTGCCCCTCCTCACCCCATTTAGGACCATCTCAGGAAGGACAGATGTCCCATAATCCGAAGAAAGTGTGAGGTCTGTGCACTGGCTGGTGTGGATCCAATTTGGGTCGTAAAAAAAAAGAAAGAAAAATAGAAAACCATGTGCATGGTGCAGGTGTTCTACCAGGATTGAAAATGAATCAAATGCAATCAAGCATAGTGACATTCAACCCTTTAACTTTTTATCGAGCTTTAGACACAAAAATTTGAATTCTTTATTAATCAAATAACAAATTTCAACCAAACCAAACACAAATCAAACTCTAGCAACTTAATATTTTCATATATTTTTTTATCATTCTTTTACTAATCAAACTGAGCTTTACATCTTATCGAACCAAATAATGTAGCAAAACTTGGTCTATTATGCTAACCAAATTCAAACGAACTTTTAACAATTCAGAGTCAAGAGTCAAGTACTAAGTAGTTTAGTTCATTTTTCAACCCTATGTATGCATGTATTCATCCTCAATACACAAGCCAAACATCAGGCAAATCAAGATAGAATGAGATCTAAAACTGAGACAGAATAATACATCAGACGCACATAATGAAAACATAACATTTTCAAGAGCCAAAATGAACCTAAATAGCAGTTATCCACTTAAAATCATATTTTGGCTCCTCATACTCTTAAAAACCCAAATCTAAGAACCTTTATGACAGTTGCTTCCAGGCAGATCATCATCATCATGGTAGATATTCTCCGCCATCTGCCATATTTGAAGTATATTATCCTCGCCACGCTAGCAACAACCCAATCTTCACACGGGTTCCATGAGAAACCGAAATTTTACTCGTATGACCACCGTGAATAAACAACAACTCCGGTGGTCCATCCGCGGCATCCTCTTGTGTTTGTTCGATTTGTCAATCCTAAGAAGTCAAACGAAATTAGGGAGACAAAATCAGCATCTCTCAAGCTAACCGAATGATATTCACTCGAGCAGAAAAGAAGAAATGATAAGTATGAAAACATGGAATTAGATGCACGTTCGACAATGCCCGAATGCAGAAAAGTGATTTACTGAATTTAAAATTCAACTTGCTTCCCTTCTAGTGTTGTTGAAGTGTTGAAACATATGATAAAGCCAATACGTTTAGTTAAACGAAGGGATAGTTACAAATATTACCCCCTTGCGGTTTTTAAAGAAACAATAAACTTGTTATCTTTCAAAATCACAAAAAACTTGATATTTGTTTCTATTTTACAAATTGCACAGTTTTGAGGGGTAATTTGTATAACAAATACAAACCTTAAGGGGGGTTTTGTAACTTTAAAAAGATAACTGGATTTTTTTAATTAAACTAAACGTTAGGGGTGTTTTTGTAATTATATCTTGAACTAATGCTCGGAACAGCAGGAAGATGTGCTTTATGAATTCAAAAGGTAACACTATGCAAGAGTCAAACTGAAATATTACCTGCTAAGATCCCATATCATGAGTCTCCTACCAAGACAACAAGAAGCTAAGATGGTCTCGTTCTTCGGATTCCATCCAACCTGGAAAACCTCCTCCCTATTGCGAAATTAGAGAAAGTCTAAGTTAGCAAAATATTTGTCTACTATCTATTTGTAGCATTTATTCTGCAAGCATAGACAAACAACGGCATACAATAATAATAATATCTTAGAAACCAAAAGCAAGAAAAATCGCTTACTTGTGACACTCAAAGGTGTAGAGAGGAGTAGAGATCTTTCGCATATCAAATAATTTCACAGTTTTGTCAGTGGACCCCGTTGCTATAACCCACTCATTGAATGGATTGAAAGCCAAACAGTTAACCTACCAAAAATGGATATTGGTAAACTTGTTCATACGTAAATTTGCAGGATAATGATAATACGAAGCAAAGGCAATCATGTTATATGAAGCGTATCCCTAGAAGCAAACTTATAATGCAAAGCAGACAAATCCTAACTATCCTAATCATAAAACAGTAATCAACCTTAATAGGTGCAGTATCTTTATGAGAAGAAATGTATCATATATATGTGCTAGCAAAAGGAAAATAAGTTACTGGGATACGAATCCGACTACAAAATTTGCTGGACAGGAAAAAGGAAGACATAAACTTCTACATTATATATATATATATATATAGGGAGAGGGTTATATGAGACCACCTCTTAAGGTAAGTTCATAGGGACCAATCCTAGCCACATATCTAGATTTTTCAATGGTTGTGATTTTAGAGCTAAAAATTCAGATTAAATGTTGGTAATTAGAGCAAGGGGTAAATTAGTCATCCTACAAAATTACCCAATATTCATGGGATTCTGTTCACATTATGATCACACAATCTATGCAAAATCTCACGTCAAATTCAACGTGAACAAATCTCATCTTTCTTCTTCTTCAACGCACTCTTTTGTGAAATCATTCATTATTCTTCTTCAACACACTATTGTGTGAAAAATGTTTGAGACAATTTGCCATAGTTGCTAGAGTTTGACTTGATTCAAGTTTGCTTATGAAGATGTAATTTGTTGCTTGTGTAGATGTGTCATGGTTTATATATCATTAACTACATAAGCAACAAATCTATACTACATAAGCAACAATCGATACTACATAAGCAACAAATATACACCACGTATGCACCACGAATACATTAACTACATAAGCATGTCATAGCAACAAACCCATACTACATACGCAACAAGTCTATACTACATAAGCAACGAATATACACTACGTATGCACCACGGATACATTAACTACATAAGCAAGTCATAAGCAACAAACTCATACTACATAAGCAACAAGTCTACATATTACATAAGCACAGCGAATATACACTACGTATGCACCATGAATACATTAACTACATAAGCAAGTCATAAGCAACAAACCCATATTACATAAGCGATAAGTTCTATACTACATAAGCAATGAATATATACTACACATGCATCACGGATATATTAACTACATAAGCAAGTCATAAGTAACAACCCTATACTACATAAACAACAGAGAATTGTTTTGAAACCAAACGCTGAAGAGAGAGTTTGCGTGAAGAGTGGGTGAAATCGCGTGAAAGAGGGAATGAAATCTTAGTAATCGATTCTAAAGTGCCAAATTACCACCCTACCCTTTTTAATTTTGAAACAAGAAAATAAACATAAAAAAGCCCTAAAAATCTGGACCACCCAAAATTGTTGATCTATGGTTTGGATATGTCCCCATGGACTCACCCCAAGTAGGAGGACCTATTTGATCCATATCCTATATATATATATATTAACTTACATTATACCTCGGGAACCTCAAGTTGCAACATAAAAACCTTCATCCTCGACTCACAGCCTAACTTGACCAGAAAAAAATATTCTCCTTCTAAAAAGTCTAAAAGCATTTCAAATTATATCCATAAACAGGCAACATTTTTATAGTTACTGGATTTGTATGTGCGGGAAGTTATCATGAAAATGTCAAGATCTTAAACAGGCAAATTCCATCAAAAAGTATAAACAATGGCTAGATGAGCTTGATTTTCTTCATTCTAGAGGTGAGCTACCAATGGGTGTAATTTCTTCAGTATAAAAAATCATATCATGAAACCAACCTCACTTTGATGAGCAACTACAGATTGTATAGGCTTGCTGACTGAAGGACTCCGGAGATCCCATATATGCAGATATTGATCATCTCCAACTGAACCAAACAAGTATTCATGCCTGAGATGCCATGCTACATCTTCGACGACACCTTCATGAATCTGCTCTTAGCACATATTAGCTTATCGTCAACGAACTATGCATGCCAAAGTTTAAAAAAAAAAAAAGAAGAACAACAAATTTCAAAGATAAATTGATTATGATAAACAATATATAACTTGCAAGCTTGATTTTCATTTAACATACCTTAAATATGTGCATCGCATCTAAAGCCTTATGCTTTGGAGTTGCATTTATGTCCCACAAACATATTTGGGCATCATCAGAACCACTTAATAAATGACCCTGCTTAAAGTGACTCCATGATAAACCATACCCTTCAGTGTTGTGGCCCCTTAGCCTCAAATCAGGGTTACAGTCGCCATCTAAAGGAGGCTTAGATGGATGTTTGCTATAATCAAAAACATAAACCTCTGCACTAACTGTCTTTGTGGCGATAATGAACGGGTTTTGGGGCATATAACGAGCCCGATTGACCTCCCCATCATGATTTATTTGCTGGATAATTTGCACCTGCAAAGAAACACCGTTAACATAACTATGAAAAACCACATTCCTTTTGAACATGTAAATGAAATATTAGATGTAAAAGGAAACACAAATCAAACAATTCATCAAGTCCTGCTTCAGAATTCAATTTTTGACTTATATACTTGGAAAATGAGGAGAATAGAGTCAAATTATATAGAAGCAAGCAAACCATTTTCCCATCTGAATCATTAGCAAGATAGAGGGACAATCAATTTTTGGAAATGGGGCTTCAAAATTGAACTTTTCAAGAATTCATCTACTCGAATCGGAACAGAGTAATCTCTCATCTAATCACAGAGCTCCAAAATCCGCATGCAACTCCAACCCAACATATTTTCCCAATTCCATAAACCCCACTTAAAAATAGAAAAAAAAAAAAAAAAAACAGAGCACGATTACAACACAATGTTTATTTCTTAAAAGGGCCAGAAAAAGGAAAGAAAAATCCCAAAAATCAATTCAAACTTGAATGAAAATAAACGCAAAAAAAAGGCCACCTTCCCGTTAGCGCATCCAAATCCACCGAATTCAGAGCGGTCATCATCGTACTGGCGGGCATCATTCTCAGCATCCACGAGGGGCAGCTGCACCTGAGCAAGCATCAAATAATTGGGTTCGTCTTCCGACGTGTGCGTTCCAAGAATCATCTTCTGGACTGAATAATCCTTCCCCGGCGGCTCTTCCCTGTCGGGCAGCCATTCCACGGTCAGCGACGGCCACTCGAGCGCGTGAGTAATAACCAGATCGTACAAAAACGGGGTGTTTTTCTTCCAAATCTTGTACTCCTCGTTCACCAGTCGCTCCTCTATCTCCCCCCTCATCTCATCCTCGTCTTTCTCCATTCCTCTTCGTTTTCTTCTGGGGGTTTTTCTTCCAAGAAACTAAACGGAACGGGGAACTGAAACGCTTGTGATTCTCGAGTTCAAATTCTCTGTTTTCACATTCGATTGAGAGAAATTTCTGTGTTTATTTTGAGGCGTTCTTGTTTGAGAATGTGTGTGGGGATTTGGGGAGGGTTTGATGGAAATTGGAGGGAAGGAGATTTTTCTCGAGGCCCCTTTTACAGTTGAGAACATTTTTAAGGGTTTTATTTTTATACGTCTGAAATTGTTAAAAGGTCTGAAGTTTGAGATAATGTTGGGCTTATTGTGGGAGGCCCAACTCATGTTTAAGTGGTGATTGGACTCCAACAAAACTCAAATGGGATTTATTTGAGGAGTTGAAAAATGAAGGGTCATGGACATTTTTGTCCCACTATTCTTGAAAAAAAAAATAGATTTTTATGCTTCCTAATATTTTTGGATAAAATTACGCTTCCTCCTTTTTTTGGACAAATTTATGTTCCACCAAAATTTTAGGACTTTTTATTATGTTTCATTTCTGTTTTCCAACATGTTTTTTCTAATCAAATTTGGTGAAAAATAAATTTTGGCCCTCTTAAATAATCCATTTTATATTCGAAATCTTATAAAAAAAAGAAATATACACATAAAACAACACATATTAAAACCAAACAAATTGAAAATAATATAGAAACAACACAATCCAAGTTTTGATCCAATGCATGAAAACACAAAAAACATGAAACAACCAAAGAAACAAACCTGAAACAATATAGAAAACACCATATGAGCAAAAGAGTTTTAAAATATGTACAAAATGTATTTAAACATCGAAAACTACGTGGAAATAACAAAGAAACGTAATAACAACATTAAAAACGATATGAAACCAACAAAAAAAAACGTAAAAAATATTAAAAACACCACATGAATAAAAAGAGCTTAAGAATAGGTAAAAATTGTATCTACGCATTAAAAAACTATATGGAAACAACAACAAAAAATTATCAGAACAATATTAAAAATATTATAGGACAACACAGAAATAATAGAAACAATATACAAAATAATACATGAACAAAAAACAACATAAACAATAGGCAAAAGTTGTTTTGAAACATCGAAAAACAATAAAGAAACAAATTTAAACAATATCGAAATAACATATATAACATATAAAGCAATACGAGAGAATGTAAAAAACGCAAAAATAATTAAAAAATATGCAGGAGCGTAAAAAAAAGAAAAAAAAATATGTACAAAAGTGAGGTGAGCATATTTGGCGGTATTTTTACCAAAATGTAGGGCAAGTATGACAATTACTCAAAATGAATTTTGAATTTTATAATAAATTGTAAAAAGTTTGTTTAAATTTGGTTTATTAATATAAGAAATTAAGTTTATATATATATTTATTCTTATTTGATAAGAAATAAAACTTAATGCGTATTCGAAGATAATAAAATTAAAAAATAAAGCTATTCGAGTTTAAGTAATATTCAATTCAATTAAAACTCGTTCAATCAGAGCCGTCCTAGGGGTGGCCAAGGCGGCGCCGCCATGCACAGGGCCCCCTCCGGCAAGGGCCCCGAGCTCCGATTTTTTTTAATTAATTTAATGGTTTAATATATATGTATATGTAAAATAAAGAATATAACATTGCAAGAAACAGCTTCTTGGTACAGCGGCTTGTATTCTCTCATCAATTCCTAAGGTCTCGTGTTCTAGCTTGTCTGGATACAAAATATGTTTTCTTATTTTTTCCTAAGCAGGACATATAAAACAGTAAAGTAAAATAAATAATAGTGGATTTCACAAAAGTCCTCCTAGGCGGAGTGGTTTGTTCAGTTTCTTTCATGTCTGAGGTCGTGCGTTCGAGGCTCATCAAGTACAAAGTGTGTTTTTATGCTTTTTTTTACCTAAGCAGGGGCAGAATCAGTTCATTCTTGTGGCAGAAAAATTGGGATAAAATAGTAAAGACTGACTGATTAATTTGCAGATAACTGACTAATTAATTTGCAGATAAAAATGCAAGGAGATCGATTTTCTATGGCTAATGTATTGATAGTTTTCCCTTTAAATCTATGATGTAATGATATTAAAATATCTTTTTTTTTTATAGTAGAAACGTCTAAATGGAAATATAATGCTCATTATTTTATTATTTTTTTTTTTTTTATATGAATATAAAAGGCCCCGTTTTCGCTTCGCACTGCACTCTTTAAATTATAGGAACGGCCTGCGTTCAATTTACTTAATTAATAAAGAAATTAAGTTCAAATATGAAATTTTAAGCTTAATTTGTTGAGTACGTTTACGTACTAATTATTTGATTATTTGTATAATACTAAAACCTATTTCAAAGAAGGAAAAAAAAAAAGAGGTGTTGGAACTATTATAACAAATTAACAATGGCCCATGTTGATGCTTTGATTCGCTCAACAAGGATTAAAATTCTCTTTTAATAGCTGGAAAATATAAGAGGATGGAATAAACTGTTTTTTTTATTAATTAGCGAGTTAGGACTCTTGGTCGGTTGTCTCTCTTGTGTAAATTCAAGTACATTGTAATTATATAATATTTTTCTCATATATTTCTCCTCATAAATGTGACATATTTATACTATTACGTTGAGTGGGGCATCAATCATTACATCTAAAATTTTAGTGAGACATTTGTCATTCTTAGCTCTCGCATGGCCTGCATGGATGACGGGTATTTAAGATTATTTTTTGTAATGTCCTGATGTGATGTTGCCCAATGGCAAGTATGTTAGCTACTGGACTTCTACTTGGTCGTCCCTGACTTTTCTAAGTGGAGCTTCTCTAACTTCTCCGATGATCTTCATCTCGGCTTAATCCAGGTCGGCTTGGAGCTTCTTCTCGATATTGATGTTCTGATCGGTCCACATAAGCAAGTCCTTAATTGCCACGTGTACATGCCTTTCTAGCTATACTCGGGTGTCATTAATGGCCCCCAAGTTCGAAACCGGGGAGGAGATGTACGAGGACGGGCAGGAACTTGCAAGAGAGAGAAAACTCGAGTGGAGCTGAGGGACTAACATGCGTCAGTGTCATAATTGATGCATTAGCTGCATGTAATAATAATGTTTATATATGTCAACTGATCACTGGGTCGCAAGGGCTCGTTTATTGAAGCGACGCGCCCTTTTATCCTCCTGGAGTATAAATAAGTTCCTTAAGTTATTTTTCTTTCACTTTCACTGCGAAAATTTACTATTTTACTGAAAGAAAAGCACCGAACTGAGGTTCTAGTCGCCACCGAGCAAACGCTCTTCTCGGATCTTACTAGGTAACTTTTTTCTTTTTCAATCCGATAGTCAGAATATGGAACACAGTGTAGAAGTCCATGTAGAGGATCCCCCGCCGGCGTTGAATTGTCCCACGGAGGAGGTGGTAGCGTTGAGAAATGTCTGACTCGGATAGGGGTACCGAGCAAGAAAAATCACAGGAAGAGGAAATATTATCCCTGGATCCTCTTGCGGTTGTTCAAAAAGGAAAGAAGTGTGATCCTGAGGATTTGCCCTTGGGACCTAGCGAGCCAGCAAAGCCGAGCAAAAACGGAGATTAACAGGATGGGCCCTCGACTTCGGGTCGAGGAACACAAAGGCCGCAGGGCTCAGGTTGGAGGGCCCCAAAGAATACGGAGAGAGAGGTCACAATGACCGAGACACAACCTAATTTCTTGATACTTTGATTCGCTCAACAAGGATTAAAACACTCTTTTAATAGCTGAAAAATAAAAAGGGATGTAATAAACTGTTTTTCTATTAATTACCGAGCAGGACTCCTGGTCGGTCGTCTGCTGGCAGAATTTTGAGTACAGTGTAATTATATAATTTTATTGGGACACTTATCGTTCCCAGGCTCTGCATGATCTGCATGAATGACATGTATTTAATATTATTTTTATGTTGTCTTGATGTGGCGTTGCCAGATGGCAGGTATGTCGGCCACTGGATTTCTGCTCGATCATCCCTGACTTTACTGAGTGGAGCTTCTCTAACTTCTCTGATGATCTTCGTCTCGGCTTAATCCGGGTCGGCTTGGAGCTTCTTCTCGATACTGATGTTCTGATCAGTCCACATAAGCAAGTCTTGAATTGCCACGTGTACATGTCTGTCCAGCTCTGCTTGGGTGTCATCAATGCCAATTTGTTGATGCTTTGATTCGCTCAACAAGGATTAGAACACTCTTTTAATAAATGGAAAATAAAAAAGGATGGAATAAACAATTTTCTATTAATTACCGAGCACGACTCATGGTCGGTCGTCTGCTGGCAGAATTTCTAGTACAATGTAATTCTATAGTATTTTTCTGTTGTCTTTTTCCTCATAAATGTGACATATTTATACTATTACATTGAGTGGAGCATCAATCATTACATCTACAATTTTAGTGGAACACTTGTCGTTCCCAGGCTCTGCATGACCGGTATGGATGACATATATTTAATATTATTTTCTGTGTTGTCCTGATGTGGCGTTGCGGATGGCGGTATGTCGCCATTGGACTTTCCGACTTTTCCGAGTGGAGCTTCTCTAACCGATGATCTTCCTCTCGGCTTAATCGGGCCGACTTGGAGCTTCTTATCAATATTGATGTTCTGATCAGTCCACGTAAGCAAGTCTTGAATTGCCACGTGTACATGTCTGTCCAACTCTGCTCGAGTGTCATCAACCCCGCCATCACATACATATTTGAGATTTTTCCTAAATTTGGCCCTCAAGGTATAAGTTCACGTTATGGCATTTTTATCCCATGAAACCAGAAAAAGTCAAAAAGGTCAATAATCCACCATGAAATAAAAAGAAAAAGGACTTCTTTTTTTATTTTTTTTTAATAAATAACAAGAATTGAAATTGAGCTTGGTTGAGAAGTTAATTAATACGAAGTTAAGGGAATGTCAATCAATTTTAATTTTATAACTAATAAAAATTAAAGCTGGGTGTCATCCAAATTGATGATAAATTATGTTTAATTTCGCAAGTGGTTATATACCCTATACCGCAGTAAGGTCCTATTCCTCCTCACCTACCCTTACACATCTTGATTGGTAACTTCATTATGTTTACGATTTTAAATTTTTAATTAGGTTAGTGTAAATTATGCTGGAAAACTGAAAATGCACATAAATATATAAATTATATCAGCACCAATTTTTCAAGTCATCATCACAAGAAACAGTACATACCAATCATTTTCTCTCCATAATTATGCATCCTTTAACAAACAATGTGTTGGCTCACATTATAAGCATTCATATTATCAAATGAATGTGGTACACATTTACAAAATCACTCACTATTTACAGTTTTCCTACACAGTTAACTTTCTAATCAGACACTACTCTAGTAATACAACTCAAAAAAATGATCAAACAAGCAAAAGGACAAAAAAACTTCTCACTTGAGGCACAAAGAATTCCTTCTCTCCTTTGTTTTTTTCTTTTCTTTTTTTTTTCCAAGCGTCGTCTATCTGATTTAGCCAAGCCGATGACATGTTTGGTTCATCTTGATTGCCAATACTACATTTCTGAATTCACAAATATCAGATGGAATCACCTAACCACATCTCAAGAATGCCGTATTCTTAAGAATAACCAATAAGTTTATTACCAGACTGCTTCACAAGACGTACTCCCATGTTGTACAAAGACGGCATCTTCATTACCTTGTTAGATACGCAGGCAAGAATACTGGGTTTCCAACTATCCATGGAGACTTTGGAAAAGTCTAAACAGCGAGAAACTAGTCTCCTAACAAGTACATAAAAAAATGTCAGGTTAAAAAATTATAAAAACACTCATCTGATCGTAATGAGATTCATTCCCGGAGAACAAGTAATAATTTTATATGTAAAGCAGCACACAGCTTCATCACGGACATATAAGGAATAACATTATTCTATTCATAAAACATCACTATGTATGTCTTAGTGTTTGGCTAAGCTTAAAGGAAATTGTCTTGTGAGCTCATAAACTTGTAAGGTGTTTAAGGAGGTTCTGAATGTGTTAATAGCTTAAAACAAGACAAGTTCTCATTGTTTATCTGGAAACAAGTTAGGAGGTATAACATTTTATTTTTATGATTTATACCTAACACTGCACGACATCATAGAAATGTTTCCAAGCACCCTGTTAAGGGAACCTATAATTCACCTACTTTTTGGGGTTCCCTACTTACAGTTTGCTTTCATAAAAGAAACTTGTCCTTAGTATCTCTTTAAAGCACTCGTGTAAAAGTTAATTCCACCCTTATACTTCCATCCATTTGACGCTAAATAAAGACACATGTTTTCACATTCTGCGCTGCATCACATCCCCGGAAATAAGTTATATGGAAGAATAAAGCATGTGAAACTACCTAGCTCATTAAAGGCTAAGAAAAGGCCCAAAGAGTACCAGGAAAAATTGACCTGATCCACGTGAAAGGGTAACGTCGCAAGTTCTCGCTACGGCCCAAGGCAACCCTAATCTAAATTGCAACCAAAAAGATATACTGTGGCCCCTCTAGAACATACTTCTAATAGTGATATCCAAGAAGGGATTACTACCCCAGAGCTACAATACCCTTAAACTGCCACACATGACACACCATACCACCTGTAGTTCTAAAGGTCACTGAGTGCCTCATGTAAGTCAGTGATTGGTAGATGATAAAGTCTAAAGCTAAAGAATGATTTACCTGCGTCCCAACTCTTGTGTAAAACTTTGCAGATGCAAGCTTGAAATAAAATTTTGAGTGCTTATCAAGACTTGAGTTCTCTTTAAATGTCGCAGCCAATTAACTATCCAGCAAAGATAATTGAAAAGAAACACGGACGAAAGAAAGAAAGGTTTCAATATGATAGCCTTTAGTGTACAGTATTTACCTTTCCATCTTCAACCGCTGAGTTTTGATGAGTTATTTTATAAACGCACAGCATAATGTGGAGATACAGGGCTCGGAAAAGTTGAAGGTAGCTTCTTCACAAACGGATGCTCCAATAATTGAGCGGCAGTAGGGCGATCGTCTGGGTTCACTTGCAGGCATTTGAGGATAAAATCCTGAGCATCTCTTGATAAGGTGTTAGGTATTGGGGGCAGTTCACCCCTGCCAATTCGGAACAATGCTTGCATCTGTTAAAACCAAAAAATTATTCTTACAACACCGTTTACACCAGTTGGGACAGAACAGGACTTTGAAAATATTCTAAGGTTAAAATACGGAAACTCAGACACTGAGAATACACGTCTTTGGATGAAAATCTTGACAAACATAGGAGTAAAAAATGACATGATAGCCATATCTGTTGAAAAATATTTGTGATTGAGAATCATGAAGTAGCGCCACTTACTCAAAAGTTAAAACAATTCATATTATTAGTAAAGATGGTTTCTTTTCACTCTTTGCCGGCATGTAATGTTGCCAATGTCACATTGACAATAGCAAAATCATGGCACATTAACAATAGCAAAATCATGGATGACTGAATTAGTATTCTTCACAAAAAGATTGTGAAATTAATTTGTAATACAACTAACATATGTAGAATAAAAATTGGAGTCCAGAAATATGCATATTGGCTCCTTGTGGCAACTTGCAGCAATAAAAGACAGCCGACGATTATAACAGTTGTTTTTGCCAGCAAACGTTATTCAGTTAAAACTAGCATTAAGAATTAAGACTATAACTCGGAATCAAGGCACGTGATCAATTTTATACCCTGATCATTGTTATGAAAAATTCCGACAATGAAATATTCAGATTCATGACAGAAAATAGTGACAATGCAGTAGTTTATCTTGCGAAAGCGACCATTACAATTGGAACAAGGCATAAAAACAAATAAGCAGCAGCACAGAACTTGAAAATGTCTGCATGATATCTTAAATTGCTCAAACATAATTAAACGAAGAGCAACAAAATGCATCAAAAGGTCTATGATGATAAAGAAACAGAGCTAATAGTAGAAAAAAGCTACTTCATTGTGCATCTCCGAGAGAGACATCAGCAATGATATCCCCCCACTAAACCAGGAATAATTTATTATGCAATCTTAGTACCTATCAGAGTGACCAGTTGGCTTCAGTCACAAAAAAAGTTCTTCCACAAATCAGTCAAGCATTTGAAATTATCGTAACCTAATATTGAGTAGGAAAATAGAAGGCAAAAAATTCTTGCATAACTTATCACAGAACATGTCATACCCCTTCCAAGTGAGAGTAAGGAATTTGACCAGTTAACATTTCCAACACAGTGCACCCAAGGCTCCATATATCAGCAGCACGACCATAGCCATGGTTCCTTCGGTTCACAACCTGGTAGGATACCAAGTGTCATGTTTTCAGATCAGGCAACTTTTATGGATCATATGCCATCATGTAAATGAACAAGAAAATAACAATGAAAACAATTTTTGCAAATTTGACACAGTGCAACTCAAAATCCAATACAAATGATACCCATCTCAAATTAGTCCTACTTATTCATACTTCAAACTGGGGAAGCTAACAACTAGCTAAAAAGGTTTAGTTTATTTTAAGATCATCATAAATATGATAGGAAATGATAACAAATAATTTTATTTTTCTCAGGTTGGGGGTGGAAACCAAACAAGCTGCACTATCATCAAGTGTTAAAAGAATGGTGCAATAAGAAATTAAAATTTAACTATTTATGGAGCAGGTATAAAAGCTAGTTCATGGTTAGCAAAATTGCAGTTTTTATGTAGATAAAATGACCAAGTAGGTCTCAATTTTTTATTTTTCTTGAATGTATGGTAATCAAGATGAAGCTAGGAAAGTCACCTCTGGGGCCATCCAAAATGGTGTCCCTTTGCAAGATTTGATGTCATTCAGTTTAGTTGCCTGAGAAAACAAGTGAAAGAAGCTTTTTAAGAATCCAAAAAATGCATTCGAAGAAGGCAACAATCATATTCTTTGTCCATAAACCCACCTTCGCCAATCCAAAATCCGCCAGTTTCACAGAACCACTTACATCCACCAATATATTGGCGCATTTGATATCCCTTGATAAACAGAAAAAAGAGAGTTATGCAAAAGTATGGAAACTTTTAAAAATAATGTCTCTAATTTTCGTGTTTTTCAAAAACATTCTGCCTGAGTCTCAGAACCTTGCATAACTCCCTGAATTGTAGATTTATATCAAATTATCCAACATCAATAATAACTTTGTGTAAAAAAAATCCAAAACCCTCGAGGGCAGTAGAAAGAGAAAAGAAACCAAATTATTGCTATTATAGGAAACAAACTATTCGAGAAATCAGTAAATCCGTTCCACATGCATAAGCTAGACTACTAACAAAGCAATTCAAATATAGGGAGAGCATGAGGTCCCTCAAGAAAAAAAAAAAAAACAATTACTGATAATGATCACAAAAATCTGAAGAATAAGATGAGTTGAGGCACCTGTGGACCACATTTCGGCAATGCAGATAATTCAACCCACTTAAAATCTGCCTTGTGTATGCAGAGACTTGGGAGTCCCGAAGCTGATATTTTTGGTAGAGTCTCGCAAGTGAACCTTTTGTTACAAGCTCAAGGAAGATGTATAGTTTTGCATCATCCTGGAAAAAAAATAATATGTTTCACTGTAAGAATTAAAGAGACATGTGAAATCCTCGAAGCAGACAGAGAACAAGAATGTCGATAAATGGAAACATTTCCTTAAGAGGCTAATAACATACTTTATCAGTGCCCAAGTAGCTTAACGATATTCTCATGTCGAAACTGTCTTAGAAGAGATATCTCCTGAATAATCCATGTCATATAAGAGGGGAAATATTAAGTCAAGTAACAGTCATCAAGGTGTGTGTGCATACTGACACAGGTTTTCAGTTCTTTGAGCAACAAGACATCACAAATTATTTTACCTGTTCAAGCTGATAAATACTTTGCTGGCCTTGGCTGCCTTGATCCAGTAAAGATACCTCCTTCACAGCAAAAAAGAACCCATCACTGCAGCAGTTGAAGGAAAAAAATGGTAAGGGCCCAAACAAGTATTATAGCAGCTTCCTTTGTAATCTCTATCCAAACATACAAAGACTTCATGTGCTTTTATGCAGTCATTTCACAAAATAGCTTTAAATGATAGTCCACATTAGGGGTGGCAATTTTTGACACGACACGATAGCACGACACGAAAACGATACGAAAATAGCGGGTTAGTGTTTAGCCTTATCGTGTTCGTGTCCTTACACGAAAATTTCGTGTCGTGTTCGTGTTTTTACGTGTTTACACGATAAGGACACGAACACGATAGTGACACGATAATGACACGACACGAACACGATAAGGACACGATAATGACATGTTTACCTGTTAGTAACACGATAATGACACGTTTACCTGTTAGTAACACGATAATGACACGTTTACATGTTAGTGATACGATAGTGTCACGATAACCTGATATTTTGTTTATATCGTGTATTGTCGTGTAATACCGTGTAATATCGTGTATTAACATATAAATTATTTTTTTTTGTTTTTGACTTATCGTGTCACTATCGTGTCGTGTCGTGTCGACACGAAAATTTTCGTGTTCGTGTGTGTCCTTATCGTACGAAACACGACACGATAACACGATTTGCCACCCCTAGTCCACATTCAGCGCATAACCAATAGATTTTCCTCATAGAAAAAGATGAAATCACTAAACCAAATTTAATCCATGAATTTGCATAGGAATTCCTGAGCTCTCTTAATACACCTCACTCCATTGCTACTTCCTCATTTGAGATGAGCTTTTTCTTGTGCTTTCAAAATCATAGTGGAATCAAGGTTTTGGCAGTCCATTAGTTCTAAGTATAAAAAATCAACTCAATTATTTTTCCAAATCACTAAATTATTCGATCCAACTGGATGACAATACACCCAAGGCAAAATCATTATTGCGAGCTTCTAAAATAACAAATGACACCACCTATAGACACCAACTGACACAGCTCTTCTCGTGTCAAGTATGCAAATATATGACATGAATATGCTATTCATTTTTCATAAAATAATTATACTTCTATGCCAGGGAAAGACTTACTCAGTGAACCCCTCATACACAGTTCCAAATGATCCACTTCCAAGGAAATCACCCTTCTGCCATGACATGATATTGGACCTGAATGAACCGTTTGGTGAGACAGTGTGATCATTTTCCCCAACCAAGCAAACAGAATCACTACCATCTTCGCCATTTGAAGAATCTGAACACGACTCCAAACCAGCCCCTCTCTCCTTTTTCACATCCTCGCTCTCTTCTTGCATTCTCCTTTCAACCTCCGTATTATCTTCTTCAACTTCCCACTAATCGTGTGGCTAATCAAATCCCGTGGCGACTTTAAATCATGATCATCTTTAGGACCAAATGCTTTAAATATATCCCAAGTCGAGCTCTTATCGACCACAATTGAACGCATCATCACTGGTGGAGGGGCCAACTTTCGTAACGTGGTGCCTCCAATCACCAAACCATCATTGCTCATAAACTCACTTCTGACTTCGTTTTCACTCTGTTCATTGACCCTAACTTCATCACCACCCAAAATTAACTCAGCTCCATCTTTCTCTTCACCATTACCAATCTTTACCCTAGCTTCGATAATGTCTCTAAACTCACCTGAATCACTCGTATTGCCCGGGATTGACCGTGTGATCACCAGAGGAGGTGTCAATTTCGGCGGCCTAATCCCCCTAATTCCCCATCCACCATGACTAATCAACTTGTTTTTCACTTCATTTTCAGTATCTTCATCAATACTAACTCGAATATCACCCAATTTCAACTCAACTCCATCTTTCACTTCACCATCACTAACCCCAACCCTAGCACCAAAACCGTTCGACAAATCACTCCGATCAACACGCTCGGCAGTCTTTAAATTACTCGAAGGAGATAAACTCTTTCTCGCCTCCCAAGCCGCCACGGGAATCGAGAAATCGTCGGGTCCTAGGCCCAGATACCGGAAAATCTGATCGACTTCACCTTCAACCCTTCTATCCGAAAGCTAGTGCGGCGGCGAGCGGCAACAGGTCGAGCGACCTAGTTTTGTACACCGATCGATCGTCGGAGGAGGCCGGCGAGGTAAGCCCGCTCTCACCCGCGTCGTAGTCTATGTTCTTTATGGCGTTCCGCCGGTCAAGCCTGGGCCGCAGCTGCTGCTTTTTATGCTTTGAACTCATCATCCTTCTTCACTCATTATCCCCCACTTTTTTCTCCCCAGTCTATGCATAAAAATGTGAAACCAATACGTATGGCGGGGTGAATGTGTAGTAGGTCAGTGTGTGTTGTGCGTGAAAATTCAGAAGAGAAGGCGTGTTGGGGGTACAAGTTGAGCTTTCACTATGTTTTGAGTTTTGACCAGAAATCCAAATTGGGGTTGAAATTTGAATACGGACATATACGGAAATAAATGAAAAGAGTGACGCGTTGCCACGTGGCGGGATCGGGAGGGTCGTGGTTATATAGGAGTTCCCAAAAGCCTCCCGCCAAAAAGAGGGGAAAAAGAAAACTCTAATAAATAATTATTAATGGCTTTTCCCAAAGTTTTTATCCTCAATTCAAATTCATGCAATAACGCCTTCATAGGAATGACAAGAGGATGGGTAGATACGATACCCACTCGTCCAAATCCTAATGGGATACGTATGGGTAATTTTATGGGTAATTTGATTGAATGTGGCAAATGCCACAATTTTTCGAAATTAGGGTGAATGGGAGGGTTTTGAGATAATATGTGAGGCCACCTCGACATCTTTTTTTTTTTTTTTTTAATTCGACATAGTAGGCGCCGATCAAACCGGCGCCTACTACCTTTTTTTTTTTATTTTCGTAAATTAATTTTAAATATTAAATAAATACAATACACAATTTTTAGATAACTAGAATGTGAAATATTATTGAATGAAAATGCGATTGCATAATAAAGTCTACAACACATAATTAAAAACAATAAGGAAATTACACATTAAAATTGAGTTTACGATCCCAACATACACCCGACGTCTTAGCATTTTGGCGAACAAAGTGTCGATGTGTGTAGCGCCAATTATTTTATGGATATTCAAAATTATTTTTACAAATTATAAAATACATACATACAATATATTCGAACGTTCTTTTGAAAATTTGGAGAAGAAAAGTTGTAGAGAATTTCAAAATATTATATATCTTGTTAGACTATTCTAGATTCTAGTGAATGAAATATTACTATTAATCAAATAAATCCTAGTCATTGGTTAGAGAGTTGTCATTGTATAAATAAGTTTTAATAATTTTGTAGTAAACCAAAATTGAAAAGGGAGTAGGTCGCAAATTTCCAAATTATACCCTTTATATGAACAATAGGAACTTCTCCAACTTAAGCAACTTGTTGGTTCACCCTCTACGCTACTTGTCATCACAACATAATGCTAAACAAGGAAATTCTTCTTATATTTTAATGGGCATAGGTTTGGGTCAAAATTTTATTTAAATATAGGATCCGTCTCATGGATATCCATGAGATCATCTCACATAATTTTTTTATTTAAATTTAATTTTCGAAAAAAAAGAGGTTCATTCAGTAATATTTCACATTCTAGTTATCTAAAAATTGTGTATTGTATTTATTTAATATTTAAAATTAATTTTCGAAAATAAAAAAAAAAAAAAGAGGTAGTAGGCGCCGTTTGATTTGGGCGCCTACTATGTCGAAAAAAAAAAAAAAAAAAAAAAAAAGATGTCGTGCAGCGCGCCTGGGAATGGCGCCTTCTTTGCAGGCGCCAATACCAGGGGCACCTACACATATTATCTCAAAACCCTCCCAATTCACCCTAATTTCGCAAAAAATTGTGGCATTTGACACATTCTGTCAAATTACCCTAATTTTATTTGGGATTGAGATGGTATGGAATAGAAAACTAATACCTATTAATAAATGGTTAGTGGTACGAATTTATCCCATAGGATACCCATTATCCGAACCCGTTTATATATTGGGTGTGGATATCGGTGTCCATGGATACCCGATCGACCATATAAGCACCCATTTAAAATATTTTTTATATACATATATCGCAAAATATTGCGAGAATAATTAATGCAAATATTTTAACTTAAATGGAGGGCCTTGTATATATAAATAAAACCTATATATCCCACTTTCTTTTGATTTGATTGATGAATAGTCTTATATAATAATTTACTTTTGTCAAGGTACCCATTTAAATAGTTATTTGAATATTTGTAATTTTTATAAAATAAATGTGTTTTGGGTGGATACGGGTAAGGGGGTATCAACAAATGAGTTTGAGACGGGCAAGGGTAACAAGTGTAATTTTTTAATAAAGTTTGGGGTGGGTATTGGTAGTAGTAATATTATAGGGTCCGAGTATTAATACTTTTACGGGGGTGTCCCCAACCATAGAATTTAATGGAATTTAGAATTCCATAACATTTCAGGTGTCCTTAATTTAGATTTTCATGGAATCCTTTAAATTTTGAGGTCATCAACTTGATTTTAATTGATTCCACGAAAATCCAAAAGATCCTCAAACATTCAAGGAATTTCGTGGAATTCTTTTATAAATGGATTTTGGTGGATTCTATTAGAATTATAAGCTAGATTTATCTATATCTATATATATAATAGAAGAAGTCCGAAAAAAAATTCCCGCTCTTTCAGCATATTATATTAGGTAAGAATTCTAAACATTATATATGGTAATTATTATAAATTATAAATGGTAATTCTTATAAATTATAAATGGTAATTATTATATATTCTTATTTTAGGAATGTATTATAAGAAGATAATTGTAATCTATTATATATATAATAGCAGAAGTTCGGAAAAAAAATTCTCGCTCTTTCTGCTTATTATATTAGGTAAGAATTGTAAACATTATATATGGTAATTATTATAAATTATAAATGGTAATTATTATATATTCTTATTTTAAGAATGTATTATAAGAAGATAATTGTAATATAATTAAAGATAATTACATTATAAGACGTGTATATATATATGGTAATTTTTTCCACCATAATTATATGAACTAAAGCTAAACAACTAAACGTTAGTTCTTATTTTCTTTTATATATCTTCATCACTTTTATTTGTTTTAAAACATATCTTCATCACTTTTATTTTTCTTCTACATATCTTCATCACTTTTCTCATATTATTGATCTTAATTTGAAGCCTAAACAACGAATATGGCTTCATCTTCACGTCTCCTCTATTTTTGTTTTCATCAAGTGTCCGCCAACACCGAAGATTGAACTCGAAATCGCAATAAGGAAGAGTTTTTATATACACTATATTGTAGATTTGTACGGAAAAGAATTGGTGATTTTTTTATTATTTTCGATAGTTTTGTTGTATTTTTTTTTGTATGATTTGTTTGTTTTTTTATTATTCTTCATGCTAACATATTTTTTGTTACATTCATCGTATTTTTACGTAATTATTGTTTGCTTCTTATAGACGTATATATATTGTTTTTATTCCTTATATTGTATTATATTTTATATACACTATTTTTTTATTTTATGTTATTTTTGTTGTATTTTTTATACCACTTAATTTAAATATACACTTAGATATTGTTTTTAAAAAGTTTGCTTTGATACCACTTCGAAAAAATAAGGTTTTCTTCTACTAAATGTCAATGTAAAACTCAAGTCGTTGAAGGGACGACCTTGGTGGAAAAGAAGGGTTTTGTTGTGTTGGCGTTTATAAAAAGTTTTAAATAGCTTGTGATAAGACAAAGTAGGAGGAGAAAGATCGCTTGGAGATCGATGGCCATCTTTTTGCACATAGCATTAAAATAATCTTCTTGAGCAATCTCCCGCCACCGTTTACAAACTAACATGCATGTCACTAGGTCTATGCCTTCTAGAAGAGGGAAAACATCCTTCAAAATTTCTTCGTTCGACATCTCCGGTTATTAAATACTTCCTATGGCGATGATTTTTTTATACAACAACTTATGCAACATTAATAGTATTAGGGGTAATTATTTTACATTGGTTTCATTTTTAGTGTTATTCTTGATAGAAACTTCGATGTTGTTTGCTTTTTAAGTAATTATCGCATTGTTACATTCTCTCTACAAAGATTTTGATATGTCCCCTATTTTTTAAAAAAAAAAAAAAAACAGAAAAAAAAATTAAACTTCTACCTCCTTATAATGGTTTCTTATTTGTCCAATTATATATCGAAATACAAATTGTAAACATATTAAATTTTTTGTGTCAGTTTTCTTTCATGCAAATTCGCAATCAATTTAGTGGTCTTACACCATTAAATTGCTACATGCATAATGCGAATGGACATACTTGGACGGTCAAAATGGTTTGCCCCCGTAGCGCATTCTATTTTACGGATGGATGGAGCAAATTGGCGTCCATGATAACGAAATTTCAAATGGTGAATTGATTATTTACTCTTTTCGTACAACAACGTTTTTTATGTGTCAATATTTTTCTCGATGATGATTCATGAGAGAGAATGAATGTGTACCCGATTATACGTGTATTTGATATTAGTTAGGTAATATATTATAGTTTAAATCATATATATATGATATTTCTCTTTAATTAAATGAAAATCCTAAATATTAATATTGATATCCTAAAAACTACATATAATAAATCAAATCCCACTCAATCTACGACTCAATAAATCGTCCCTCATGCCAATTCACTCTTCATATCATCAATCAAATTAGCTGAACTATAGGGGAAAAATTCTTGAAATAAAATTATATATATTTCTAAATTTAAAACTATTCATATGATAATCAATAAATAAAAATATTTAAAATTAGATATTGGAAATTGAATATTGTTTCAAAGAATATGCGATTCTCAGAACAAAAATTAGAAAACCTTGATTTTTTCAAGATATTTATTTTGTTAAATTCATTGTGTCGATGTATCAATCAAATATCAAATATTAATTTAACTATAATTATATCTATTAAATATCAAATGCTAAGTTAATTATAATCGACAATATTTCTTTGGTTTTGCGTCAATACGTCTTAAAGAAATAACTTATATTCTATTATTATATTATAATAATATAACTATATTTATATCAAAAAATTCAATTAAAGATTGCGTACATTTTAAAATCAAAACCTCGCAGAGTGACTTTCTAAACATATCATTATCCTTTAATTAAAAAAAAAGAGCGCATTAATTATTCTTATGATCTTTCTACAATCTACTTTTGTTTTAGTAATATATAGTTTTATAATTTATGATTTTATTTAAATGTGCAAATTTTGTCACTTTAAAGGACAAAAAAGTAGGAAAAATAATTTAAGCTCGGATTTGTTTTTATTTTTAATAATTTGCTGGCACCAGTTCTATTTGTGTTTATCATCCCACCTTTTACAAAAACAAAGGAAAAAAGAATATTAAAATAAAAATAGAATTTTCGATGAAAATCTAACCCCCAATGTCTTTTGAAAAGAATCTTGATATGTTATTCAAATTCATTATTATAAATATAGATAAATTTTTAATATAAATTAATATATCCACCAAAATATTTTTGTTTGATTTTACTAAAGATAATAATTGAAAAAAAAGGAAATAATATGGAAGACGGCAAACATGTTTCCAACTCATAAAAATTGCAGTATCTATTTATTTTTTCAATCGAATTTGACAATGTTATACAGCCAGATAATAGAAAATATGTTTAGGAAAAAGACAAAATCTTACCTTAATATAAATTATTTATTAATCTAAAGATTTATTAACTTACAATAAAAGGACAACAATTTGTTCAACGAGATAATTTTTTCAACCTCGTTGTTGCCTTATTTTTTAGCTTCACCGTAAGTGTACGGTGTAGTTTATAGAATAGGGTAAGCAAGGTCGTATCCACGGAGACTAATAAATTAATGCGCTAAGTATTGAACTAAGATAGCCTTATTTTTATTTAGACGATCAAAATTGAATGATTGTTGTGGAAGAAAAGACAAGAATAACCACAAAAACATAAGATGAAAATAATAGTGGAATTATCAAGGAAATGAAATGGATTCCGGGTTATGGTTTCAATTAATATTCCTTTTGTTTTACGATTTAATCAAAGCCAAAGTTATTATCAATACACCTATAAGACGATCACAGCGGTATTTTATCCTCCATCTCGAGATGTATATAAAGTGTAGATTGAAATATCTATGCTAGTATCTCTACTCAACATAAGATACACAACTCCCAAATGCACAAAAGATCAAATATCCTCACAAATATTCACAAACCTCTCGATTATGCAAATATTCATGTCAAGTACTCAAGATCTAATATTGAAACTCATCTCTCGAATTATGAATCAATATATCAAACATGTTAAATCATTGGCCAAATGATAAAACAAGAATAAGAACAAAGTACTCAAATAGCTTCAAGACAATAACTTCAATTAAGATTAAAACAATCAACAAGAGTTCAATTAATCTACTTCCAAAACCCGGAAATTGTTTGATAAATGGTTTTATCATGATTTTGATGATTTTGTTTTATACCAAAACAATGGTTTTAAAGGTTGTCCAAATACTCCTAAATGATTTAAAATAGTTTTAATATTTTCCTGAGTATTTGCTCAAGTCTTTTTCGATTAATATTGGACAACACTTTCAAAGATTTTATGTCAATGGGTTTTCACATTGAAACTATATTTCTAATGTTGTCTAAATACTCGATCGGTTTAAAATGTTTTTACTAAATTTTCGGAGTATTTCTTAAGTTTTATTTTCGACTAAAATTGGACAACATTTTGCCTCAAGTGGTCGACCAACCGCTCTATAGGGCAACCCGCACTGAAGATGTTTTTTGAAAAGAAAATGAGACGGAAGAAATTTCAGCAGGTCGGCCGTCGGGCGTCGGGCGTCGGCGATCGGCCGCCTGTGGGTCGACAGGTGCACTGCAAGTGTGCAAAATCTCCTGTTCTATTTTTGGAGAGGTCGACCGGCTAGGGGTGATGTCGACCGGTCGAGCACCCCCGACCGGCCGCCCTGTAATTTTTGATACTATTTCAAACGTCCTTTTTGCGGCCGACGGCCGCTCTTTAGTTTGACATGCTAAAATATAACCGTTGTGCAGACCATTCTTCCTTAAAATGTGGGATTGTTCTATAATCTGATTTTTGTATCCTTATGAGACAACCATATTTATTTTAATCTCTTTGTCTTATTTGTAGACAAAAGAAAACATGGAGGAGCCCATGAAGGAGCCTATGTTGGAGGAGCCTTTGGAGGAGCCTTTGGAGGAGCCTATGTTGGAATTCAAATTTGAAGGCTCTCCTATAAATAGATGAAAGCTTGAGGGATCAAATACAAGACTTGATACAAACAACAAGAGATATCACAAGCACATAATCTTTGTTATTCATTTCAACATTCTTGTTGTAATAGCCTAAGTACTATCACTTTCACATCTTGAGGTCTAGGCTTTCATTCTTGATTACACTTGCACTTTTGAGTTGTAATATTTTTCAAAGTGTAATCTTGATTGTAATTCATCAACCAAACACAAGATATCCTTGTGAGTATTCTTGTGGTAAGAATACACTTGGGTGATCTAGGTGATAGGTGTTTCAAGAGTGTGGTGCTCTTGAGGTGTTGAAGAATTTGGTATTCTTCAAGATTGAAGATTGTGGTGATCTTCAAAGGTGCCGTTGAAGGAAGATTGTGGTAATCTTCAAAGGGAGATTGTGGTAATCTCCAAAGGTGGTGTTGGAGAGTTCGGTGCTCTTCAAGTCGGAAGATTGTGGTAATCTTCAAAGGGAGATTGTGGTAATCTCCAAGGTGGTGTTGGAGAGTTCTGGTGCTCTTCAAGTCGGAAGATTGTGGTGATCTTCAAAGGGAGATTGTGGTAATCTCCAAAGGTGGTGTTGAAGAAGAGTGTGGTGCTCTTCAAGGTGTTGTAAGTTGAATTTGTATTAATTTTGGTAATTAATAAAATTCTTTTTCTTTTCAAATCCATCCCGGATATCTTGGGGTGGTAGAGGATTAGGCCCTAGGTGGGTTGAACCTCTTTAAATCGACGTGTGTTGTTTACATTCCGCACCTTATTATTGTGTTTGAGCTTTCGATTGTTAAAAAGGGCGAAATAGAAAGATGGAGATAATCTATTCACCCCCTCTAGATTATCGTAGCCGCTTGGACTTACAAGTGGTATCGAGCCAAACTCTTTGGCAAGCTCGTTTCACATCGCGAGTGAAGAGAAACGATCGACGGCTACAAACGAAGCTCAAATTTCCGGCACCTCCACCACCAAGCCACCTCGGTTTGATTCCAAAAATTTTATATTTTGGAAAGAAAGAATGGAATGCTACTTACAAGGTTGCGGGTTCGACATTTGGAACACCGTCATTAATGGAGAATCCATTCCGATGAAAGATACACCACACACCTCAAAAGGCTTCAAAGAGCTCAATGATGAAGAGAAGAGAATCATCTCCTTAAATGGTAAAGCTCTTAATATTTTACATTGTTCACTTACCACTTTGGAATTTGATTATGTTCAAGGTATTCGATCGGCACATGAAGTATGGCAAAACTAGAAGCCATCTATGAAGTATATGCAAATAAAAGGAGCAACTCAAAAGCATCTACTTCTCAAATGGATACAACATCAAATCCAACAATATGGGATGAGCCTCTTACAAATTCGATGATGAAGTCGAAAAATGTCTTATGGGCATCGAAGAAGAGAACGAGGTAAGTTCTAAACCTTCTACTTCTTATGACAATGAATTGCAAAATGAATATAGTGATTTGCAAAATGATTATGATGAACTTCAAAATGAATTCCAAAGCCTACTTGTTAAATACAAAAATTTGAAAAAGGAATTCAATATTTTGAAAAATGATAAGGATAGTTTATTTACTTCTTATGAATCACTATCATGTGCTCACACCACCACACTTGACAAGGTTAGAAACCTTGAAAAAGAAAAAATAGTACTCTTGTTGAGAATATTGATTGCATGAAAAAGGATTTATTAAAATCCAACTTGAGTACCAATAAAATGTCCAATATTGTTGATATTCATAATTGTGATAAAGGACTTGATCATAAGCCTAATGTTGTTAATCATATGAAAAAGGATCAAGTCAATATGCATATTGGTCATTATGCTCCTAGAATTATTACTTGTTTTTATTGTGATAAAAAGGGTCATACGGTAAATACTTGTCGGGCTAGAAATAGCTCTAATTATTGTTGGAGACCTAAAAGTCTCAAGACTAATCCCAAAGGACCAAAACATACGAGGGTACCACAAAACAATGTCATATTAGGTACACGGCGAAATAATGATCGAAGAAAATTCATACCGCTAAGAAGGCATCAAATGACCGTTTCATTTGATCAAAGAAGGAGAAACTATTCTCAACAAAGCCAATTTCCAAGAAGAGGGTACAATCAAAAATGGGAAGAACACAATCCTTGAAATGGCAAAGACATCATCAACAAGATGATTTTCAAAAAGAAGAGACTTTCAACAATGGGAAAGCAACAAACCTTGGAAATGGAGCAATCAAAGAAGTAATCATCAACAAAGTGACTTCTCAAAGGGAAGATATCATCAACAATGGGAACGACACAACCCATGGAAATGGCGAATTGGTAACCCGTATCTCCCTATTTAAATATGCATTTTATTTTGTTATTATGCATGCTTTTATTTGTGTCTTTATTGCAAAATGAGTTTTCAAATTTTTTTAATTAAGGTCTTCAATATATATTTGTGCTTTTAAATTTTTTTAAAAAAGAAGACCTTATATGATGTTTTTAAAACTCTTGTGCATTTTTTGAAAACTATAGTATGTTATCATCTCTTATGGTTTTTTTTTTTTTTTGGCATGAGCTTACTTGTGATATCTCTTAGCCTACACTTTTATCATTATGATTTGTGCTAGATTTGTTTTAAGAATTGTGTAGGATTTACATATTTTCACAAATGGCCATTTTCGTCATTTTTATCAAGAAAAGGCATAAATTATCGAGGTATACGTTTACTTGTGTTATTCTTACTCTTATAGACTCGATATATGTATTATCATATGCCTATGTGCTTGTTTTTCATAGTATTTCATACAAATGCCATTAAGAGGATTTTTAGATTTTTTGAAAGGCACTATTCGATATTTGATTGCACATATTTGCTTTGTCAACTTTTGTTCAAATACTTCTTTTAAATAAGGTCTCAATTATATGCTATCGGATTCTCAATTTCAAAAGAGACCTTTTGTAGCTTTCTTAAGCTTATTTGAACTTGCATGATTTATTAGTCTCTTGATGATATTCTAAATGCATAGTATGTGTTTCTTGCTTCATGATCTATATATATATATATATGTGTCTCTTACTACTATGCTCTTTTGCAAGATATTTTTTGTGGTTGACAATTGAGGCATGTTATTTCACTTGGGCTATTTTTCTTGCTTATATAAGAAATGCCTTTAATGAGTTTGTTGAGTTGTGTAGAAAAGAAAATACTCCAAATATTTGGATGTAAATGTTCTATTATGAACACCTTAGATCATTTGGATGCCCAATAGTGATGAAGAAGACAAATTCCTAAATTGATGCTTCAAGATGAAGATTGGTTTTTAGAACGCAAGAGGAGCTAAAAAGGAAATGATACTTGGAAGTTGATGCCATGTCTTTCATCACAAACGATTATAAATGCAAAATGGGCACTCCGAAACAAACTCGATGACCAAGGCAACATTGGTCGAACTAAGGCAAGGTTAGTAGCTCGAAGGTATCTTCAAGAAGAAGGTAATGATTTTGATGTAATATTTGCACTCATAGCTCTTTTAGAAGTTATTTGCTTTTTACTTGCCCATTCTTGTTTTAAGAAAATTTCAAGCTTTACTAAATGGATGCTAATTTTCTAAATGGTTTTATTCATATGGAAGTCTATCGGAGTTTAAAATTCTAGGCCAATTTTTTTAAAAAAGGCTTTGACGGTTGATAGACTTAGCTATTTTTGCTAAATGATTCTACAAGAGGTAAAGTTGATACTACTCTCTTTGTTTTTGAAAAAGGGCAAGATTGTTTACTTGTGCATATTTATGAGAATATTTTTGGTACTACTAATGAATATTTGTGCAAGATATTTTTTCCAAGTTGATGCAATGTGTACTTGAAATGAGCATGATGGGGAGCTCAATTTCTTGCTTGGACTTCAAATTATTCAATGCCAAGAAGATGGTTATATCAACTCTTGAAGGAGTTAGGCATTGAAGAAAGAAGAAATATCTCAACCACTATGACTAAAGATTGACAAAGGTTGAGAAAGGCATGTCGGTCGACAAACAAATTCGAGGTATGTTTTCTTGTATTATTTCTATAGACTCAAATTCCATATGCATTATGTCTATATGCTCGATTTCAAAAACTATCCCAACGAATCTCAATAAAGTGCCGTTAAAAGAAATTTTCAAATATTTGAAAGGCACTTCTTCTTATGACTTGTTGTATCCAAAGCTTTAAAATGTTCTTATTTTTTTCGGGATAACAAGTTTGGTATCTATTATACGGTTATTCGTATTCAAAATTTGGTTCGTCATAATCGAACTAAACATATTGAGATTCGATATATTTTTAAGGGATTGTGATTTTTAACAAAAACTTGAGATGTGTTTAATTCCGTCTCAAGGATAACTCGCGGACTTTTTGATCGTTAACCGCCGAGTATTTTACCTCATTTCGAGCTTGATTATGACATAATGTATATTGAATGAGGTCTACGTTTGCATTTTGCACGTTTTAAAACTTAGGGCGAAAAATCGGATTTTTGGATCAAATTTCGGATTTTCAAAACAAAAAGAACCACTGGCCGATTTGGGGCAAGGCCGACCGGCCGCCTCGCCGCCGACGGCCGCCATGCCCTGGACCGGTCGCTCTGGATGATTTTTGGCTAAAAATAGTTCTCGTTTCGGACTTCGCCATTTTGGCTTATTTTGTCCATTTTTCGTCCCCTTCGCGAATTGCACACAAATTTCACTCAAAATTTGTTTTATTGCATACATTTTATATTTTGGGGATTATCTAGCTCGGTTATCATCATCATTGCTCGACTTTACCAATTGAATGGTAAGAATTTCACTATCGTTAGCTCAATGGGTTGAACCTCGAGTTTGTGGCTTATATGTATTTTTCTTGATGCAATTCATATATATTTGTGATGAGCTTATTGATTGTTGATATGTTATATTGCATTTGGTGATGAAAACTTGGCTTGATTTCATTTACAAGGGCTATATATATCTCTTTCAATTTTTACGCCCGCCAAGTGTTCGATAAAACGTTTCAATGAAAAATTCATCACCTACACGACTCTCTCGATTTCAAAAGTCTCATATATTTATAGAGATCATGTTTTCTCGCAAATCAAATGATTTTTCATAAGCTTCTACAAGTCGTATGATTCGACTCTTCTATTTGGTTTAAAAGCTTCAATGTTCAAATGGCTCGATACATCGGTTTACTTGCGCACTTTGATAAGAATATATGATGTATTTATCGTGCTAACATTCTTTTTGATGATTCCAAGGGGGAGAAACAGGTTATAAGCTCTTTAGCTCAAAGAAGCTAAGATAAGCTTAACGAAAAGAAGCTAAGCTAGCTATGGCTTCATAAAGCCGTAAGTTGTGGATCATATTTAGTCCACTTGGTGTATTATGGTTATGTATGAATCATGGTCCATTGGTTGTAGTATGGACTTATATACGGTTCTAATGATGTATCTTTTGATGGGGAGCTTTTAAGTTATTGATACTTAAGCTCAATATCGAAAAGCTAATATTTTAGCTTATGTTTAAGTTCTTCTATATAACTCTTGTTGTGCATGTTGATAGGGGAGCATTTGCTATATGTGTTTGAATATCTCTACTCCCATCCATGTGTTTTTATTGCATGGAATGTTGTCTCACAACGGATAGTTCTCTTTAAGGTAAAATTGTTTTGTTTTCAAAATCGACCTCATTAAAATTGTTTTGGTTTGTAATCATCAAAAAGGGGGAGATTGTTTGATAAATGGTTTTATCATGATTTTGATGATTTTGTTTTATACCAAAACAATGGTTTTAAAGGTTGTCCAAATACTCCTAAATGATTTAAAATAGTTTTAATATTTTCCGGAGTATTTGCTCAAGTCTTTTTCGATTAATATTGGACAACACTTTCAAAGATTTTATGTCAACGGGTTTTCACATTGAAACTATATTTCTAATGTTGTCTAAATACTCTCGATCGGTTTAAAATGTTTTTACTAAATTTTGGAGTATTTCTTAAGTTTTATTTTCGACTAAAATTGGACAACATTTGCGTCTCGTGGTCGACCAGGTCGCCCCTCTATAGGCAACCCGCACTGAAGATGTTTTTGAAACAAAAATGAGACGGAAGAAATTTCAAGCGGGTCGGCGGCCGCTGGCTGGCCGTCGGCTGGTCCCGACGGCCGCCTGTCGGGTCGCACACTGCAAAGTGTGCAAAATCTCCCTGTTCTATTTTTGAGAGGTCGACCGGCTAGGGGTGATGTCGACCGCCGAGCCCCGACCGGCCGCCCCGTGTAATTTTTCAAGACTATTTCAAACGCCCTTTTGTGCGCGACGGTCGCTCCTTTAGTTTGACAAACTAAAATATAACCGTTTGCAGTGAGACCATTCTTCCTTAAAATGTGGGATTGTTCTATAATCTCGATTTTTGTATCCTTATGAGACAACCATATTTATTTTAATCTCTTTGTCTTATTTGTAGACAAAAGAAAACATGGAGAGCCCATGAAGGAGCCTATGTTGGAGGAGCCTTTGGAGGAGCCTTTGGAGGAGCCTATGTTGAATTCAAATTTGAAGGCTCTCCTATAAATAGATGAAAGCTTGAGGGATCAAATACAAGACTTGATACAAACAACAAGAGATATCACAAGCACATAATCTTTGTTATTCATTTCAACATTCTTGTTGTAATAGCCAAGTACTATCACTTTCACATCTTGAGGTCTCAGGCTTTCATTCTTGATTACACTTGCACTTTTGAGTTGTAATATTTTTCAAAGTGTAATCTTGATTGTAATTCATCAACCAAACACAAGATATCCTTGTGAGTATTCTTGTGGTAAGAATACACTTGGGTGATCTAGGTGATAGGTGTTTCAAGAGTGTGGTGCTCTTGAGGTGTTGAAGAATTTGGTATTCTTCAAGATTGAAGATTGTGGTGATCTTCAAAGTGCCGTTGAAGGAAGATTGTGGTAATCTTCAAAGGGAGATTGTGGTAATCTCCAAAGGTGGTGTTGGAGAGTTCGGTGCTCTTCAAGTCGGAAGATTGTGGTAATCTTCAAAGGGAGATTGTGGTAATCTCCAAAGGTGGTGTGGAGAGTTCGGTGCTCTTCAAGTCGGAAGATTGTGGTGATCTTCAAAGGGAGATTGTGGTAATCTCCAAAGGTGGTGTTGAAGAAGAGTGTGGTGCTCTTCAAGGTGTTGTAAGTTGAATTTGTATTAATTTTGGTAATTAATAAAATTTTTTTTTTCGAAATCCATCCCGGATATCTTTGGGGTGGTAGAGGATTAAGCCCAAAGTGGGTTGAACCTCTTTAAATCGACGTGTGTTGTTTACATTCCGCACCTTATTATTGTGTTTGAGCTTTCGATTGTTAAAAGAGGCGAAATAGAAAAGATGGAGATAATCTATTCACCCCCTCAGATTATCGTGAGCGCTTGACTTACGTAAATCACAAGAAATTTAGCTACCCATTATAAATAAACAACCCATAGACAAATTGTTCATCTTCATAAGAAACTAAAATGAAAGATTAAAGCACAAAGAATGAGAAAACTTAGGGAAATGGATAATCTCTCGATTAATCTTCAATCCCAAGCCCCGATTCGACCCGATTCTTCCCCTTGATTCTTCCTTGATGAAATTGATGTGCTTCTTGTGTTCTTGGGTGTATTCTCGGCCTTTCCTCCATACCCTAGATCAGGCCTCCCATGTATGTATTTATAGCCCCTAAAAAGTCCAAGAAAAAGGTGAAGAAACATAGTAATTTCGCTTCTGGCGCTGCGGCACCAGGGATGGGCGTGCGGTGCCAGCAATTTCGCAAATCGAGCCGCCGGGCATTAGCGGGCGTTAGCTGCAGGCGTTAGTATGCAGCGCCCACCTAAAAAAAAAAATCAATAGCCTTTATCAGATTTTATGCTTGGTAGCAGCATTCACCGCCCGAGTTTTTCACCCACCAAATATTGGAATTTGCTTTTGAGCCCTTCTTCAAAGTTGTAGCTATATCTCTTAGCTTTCCATAGCCACTTGAAATATCTCAATATCAATTTTGTAGAGAGTTATGGCCAAAATACGAAACGCTGCCGTGATGGAAATTTTTGACGCGTTTGGACGTTTCTTCAAATCAATCTCTCTTTGTTTGCTCGTTTGTACTTCTTTTGATACACGATTCATTACTATGACTATAAACTCAATATAATTGGCTCTCAACATGGCTTGGCTACTCAAATGACTCAAAATACTCAAAAACAACACAAAACTCAAGTCTTGGAAGCCCAAATCAATGGTATAAAACCAAGTGAACACCTGTATAACACTCAAAATGGACAACTGTATATGTATTACCTTTAAGAAAAAAAATATTATTCAAATACCTAAAATAAAATTCGTCCGCGCATTGTATTTTTAAATAAACTTCCCATATAAACTTTTCCGGGTTGTGAAAATTTCCATCGTATTTTACAACTTTTTTTTATTGATGAGTGATTACAACAATTCATTGTTGATCAAAATGAGAAACTCGTGGGGTTTACAAACTATTGAAATAAACGATAGAGAACGAACATAAATGTCAATAGTGCGATTTATATTCTCTATTTCAGTTGTATCATGTTTATACTCATAAATTTTTTGGTATATTATTAATTTATTATGATATTGCTGTAAAAATTTGCGGTAATATCTAATGAAATACGATGATATTACCTTTATGATATTACCACTCAAAATGGACAACTGTATATGTATTACCTTTATGATATTGTTAATATCTAATGAAATAATATTTTTCTATAAATTTTTATTCATGATTTTTTATGCCATATTATTTTGAATAATATCTCAATTTAAAATTTATCAATTGATTATAGAAATCTTTATTCATTCTTCTTTAAAAGATTAAAGTCAATAGCATAAAAAAATATATTATATAGCCAACATATTCACAACGCCTTCCAACCTTTTCTCTTTCTCCTTAGTCATTATAAGGAAAAAAAAAATACAATTGCACCATTAACACCCTATTATATTGAATTATCCACACGTTAATTCTATGATATGAAACCGGTCTAATTTAATTTTTTTCCTACTAAGTTATACCATAGAATAAAAAATAGCAAATTTTTGTGTAGGTGAGGAAAACATTAAGTATCATCTTTATGTATGGATGACGATTTTTACTTGATTTAAATATCTTGATTGGTAATTATAAATTAATGATAGAAATTGAGAAAAATAATTTTAAAGTGTCAAATTCTCTTAAATAAGATTTTTTAAATAAATTTTATTAAATATGTTATTCGTAAATTCATATAAGATTATTCTAATGTGTGCTAAATAATATATATATATAAATTTATATCTATGATATCAAAAATATTTTATGTAATATTTTTTAGGGATAGTTACAAAAACACCCCTGAGATTTGGGTTAATTACAAAAAAATCCAGAAATTTTGATTATGTGTTAAATTTAAGGGGGTAACTATAGTATTTTTATAAATATTAGGTAGGTTTTGACATTTTTTTGCTTATGAAGGGGTAAAATGTAAGACATTTAATCAAACCTCAGGGGTTTTTGTAATTTTAAAAAATTTATGGGTTTTTATGTAATTATCCCAAACCTCGGGGGTATTTTTGTAATTATCTCTATTTTTTATAAGAAAATGTAGAAAATCAACAAAAGAATTCTATATCAAAATTTTGATTTAACTATTGAATATCAATAGAAATTGACTATGATTTATTAAAAATATTAAATATAACTTATATTTAAATTATAAATAATTTTTTTATTTATAACACTACTTTTCGAAAATATAGATTATATCCAACATTTTTAGTCATTTATAGAAAGATAATTTTATTAAAATAAAATTTGAGTCATTCTTGATGATTGGGAATAGCTAAACCCATGGGGGAGAGGATGAATGGTCATTCCCTTACTTTTTTGGGACTAGGGATTCCATGGGAATGAGTATTCCCATTACTTTTAGCATACAAAGCATGTGGATGGAAATGAAACAAGGATGCTCATTCCATTCCTACCTCATTCCCACATATCAATCATGTCGTTAATTTTTACTATCTTTGTCTTTATATCATTTGTAATATTTTGGCACTTTGTATGTGTGCATAAAATTTTTAATTATCAGGATCTGGATCTACAAATCATTTCTAAGAAAAGTCCGAGAAATCTATAAACCGTGAAAATTTTGAATTAAGCATTGTAAGTTATCCATTTTCAATATCCCCTTTCATGTGTTATTTCAAATGGTATTTATTCACTATATTGGTGGCTTCAAACTCTTTAAGTCGTCAACAATATGTTTGTGAAAAATATTGAAAATATTTGTTGGATGATGTTTCTACAAACATCAATCGAGAAAATGTCAAGGTATCAAGTATAGACAAATTGTTATGATTAATGTTATTATATCGAATTATTAAATTGTGATATATTTAATTGACATTTCTAATTGATTCATTTTGATGTTTTCTTAATTCATTTTGAAATTTAAGTCTACATCTGAAAATATAAATTTTATACATAAGTTTTTGTTTCCATTTACTTTATATGAAATTTTTTATTATTAAAAAAAAGTAATAAATATCACTCATGTTAATAGATAATTTTGATAAACTAATAATAATAAAATAATAATACACGTGCAACGCACGTATGTGGATTACTAGTGAAGGATAAATTCTCACCTTCCCCCTCGAATTCAAATTCCATTTTCCAAAAATAATAATAATATTCCAATTGCTAATTTTTTAATTTTATCAATAAATTAATAAGAAAAACTATTGGTATAATAATACTTTCTTTGGGAATCATTGTTGAAAAAATTTCATTCACCTCATCTTGATAGGCACATTGTTTTGTATTAGAAAATGTGGTTTTAAAATTATCCGGTAAGATTTTGATCATCAATGTTGTTGTTGTTTGTTGAATAAATATTTTAAAAATAGTTGTTTATGGAACTATTCCAAATTTTGACAATTTTAAATTACATTTTGCAAAGTTTATGAAACTTTTTTTTTTGCTATTGACTTTCTTTCAATATTTACATTTTATATTTTTAATAATTATGTTGATATGCTACTAGTTTCATAAAAATATATTAGTTATACTTTTTATAACATCCAACAAATTCTACTAAAATCCACACAATTCTATAGTATAAAATTTCATTAGAATCTCTGGAATCCATAGAATTCTCTTAAAATCTATAAAATTCAATAACTTAAAAAATTATTGAAAATTCATGTTGGGAACACCCTCCTTAAATGGGTGGGTTTCTCTACCTAGTATCATCTCTATGTCTTCCTCTAGTGGTAAGGTGAAGGCTTTGAGACTAACAACTAAATTCAATTCTCCTTGATGGCTTATGGTTGGTTTTTCACCTTTATGCAACTTTGGTCTTATTTGAATTGTTATATTTTATTTATTATGAAATAATTTGTAATACACTAATAATATGTATTCTCCCAAAAAAATCATCGAATGGGATAATTACTTGTATTGTTGGTCTAATTCACTATATTATTTTATAAAATTAATTTATCCAAACTAAGAAGTACATGCTTGATGATCGATCTCAAACCAGTTTTGACCTTGAATTTTCAAGATTAGTTTTAATTTTAGTCTTTTCTTGGTAATAAAAAAATCATCTCATTCAACGTGTTTTCTACTATAACAATTAGACTTCTTCCTTAATTTTTAAGACAAATTCGAGTTTCGACCTTTTTTAAGTAACAAAGAAACAAAAATCTCTTCTGCTCTAGTAAATAAACCTGCATAATCCAATGTTATGGGTACATTTTTGCAGCATTATATTGTCTCACCAGTGTATCAGATGTTGAAATATGTTTATAAATTGGGTCTTTATCCAATTTTGACCAATTATTTAAGTGAGTTTATGTATTTAAAATATAAAATAAATGATATAAGCGTAATTTACACCGTGGATAGATAAGTTTAGCATTTTGATTTTTTCAAAACTAATTTTGGGCGAATAAGAAATTAATGCTTATATATAGTATGTCACTTATATGTACTTTTATAAGGAAATATGAAATAGTGAGATCTTAAATTGAAAAGTTAGAAATAGTTATGCTATTTTATATGGAATTGGGAAATTTGGAAAATTGCCCTACATTGAGTATTTTTGAAAAATGCCCACAACGTATTAAAACTTGATTTATGCCCCATGCATCCCTAGTGCCACTTAATTGGCCACCATCGCCCGCCTAATTATGTTCAAATACAAAATCGAATTCACATTTTTTTTTTATATTTCAAGAACAATTACAACTACATACTCATTATCTATGTTATATCTAACAATGCCAATTTTATACTCGTTCCAAAAATCCTAAAAATTTGGCCAATTTATAATTTTATTTAAATGTAAACTCACATTCAATTGAATATAATGAACACCATCAAAAATAATAAAATATCCTGATTAGGGTTTTAAACCAATATAATTTGATATTGTTATATACATTATAGAGAATGAATATATAATTATAATTGTTCTTGAACTGTGCAAAACAATGACGAATTCGTTTGTTTCTCCAAACATAATTTGGTGGGCAGTGAGTGAGCAATTATGTAGGTAGTAAAGTGGGCAATAGAGATGCAGAGGCATGAATCAAATTTTAATACTTTGATAGCATTTTTCACAAATACTCCCATATGGAGGGGCAATTTTCCAAATTTATCTATAAATTTCACCATAGTAATTAGTTATCATGTAAACCTCAGTATGGTGCACAATAATTGACCACATGGTTTTGACTAGCTTTAAGCTAGCTCAATGAGCTACATGGATGGTGTTCCGTGCACATCACACTGGGCATTTTAGAAGCGATCATACGCATCGTCGTGATGAGGTGATTAACCTTAATTTTTTTAGAAATCCAACCATAGTTCAGTTTACTCTTTACTTTTATAGTGTTGCCATCACAATATGCAAACAATTGTATTTTGGGAGGCGATTGTCAAATACTATCAACACCATGAAGGGGCAAATTTATTTTAAGGATAAATAGTCTAACTCTTGCCTCTACTTTCGATTTTTATCTTTGTTGTTCAATCGCTAAATATCTATGAAAGTCTAATGATACTCGCAAGAGCACGAGATCAAATGTAAGGCAACAAGTTAACCACAAGTCTTCGCTCAAGGAAGACTTAGCCGTCAAATAACTATTGTGTACTGCAAAAGACATAATTTAAATATAACACTATAACCAAATTTGTGATTTTCATTACTAAAGAAGAATAAATAACGACCAATTAAAACTTAGACACAATTAAACCCGATAAATGTATGCAGAGAAAATGCCTAGAATTTCAGAATCATCTCATCAAATTCTCAAGCAAAATACTAATAAATTAATCATGCGATTAAATAATTAAAATACATATATAAATCAGTCTTATGTCTGATAACCCTCGTATTCACACATTAAATATAGATAAATCCATTTTATCCAATTACTTAATCAAGTTAGATACCACATTGTTGATTCATATTTAACCCCCTAATTGAATTTAGTTACGCAATAATATTATTTATTCATCTCCATTATCCTCTCAAATAATCAAAAGTTAAATATATAATTAATTATAGGATAAAACAACCCAATCAGGCAAAACATAATCAATCCATCAATGTTCATGCTTGATAAAAATAAGTTTACAAAGAAGATGTTTTTAGAAAAAAAGTATTTTAGTTACAATTTATATATTTTTCTTTTAATTTTTTATCCGCCTATCCCGCTTTCGTGTATTGGCCCATCCCAATATTTTTCGTATGTGATGGTCGATAGTTTGAATTATCCTTCAAACATAAATCATAAATCTCAAAATGAAAACTTAGACAAGTTTAACTTGTATACATAAATAAACCCCCTTCCCTCCTTTTTTTTTTTTTCTTTACAACTAAAACAAGGTTGTCTTTTCTCTCTTATATTTTCCACCATGGAGGAGTGAAAAAAATATTTTCTTCATGATATTTTTCTCTCTTATAGAGGTTTTCCTCTATATGTTTCTCTTTTGTACGTGAGTTGGTATGATTCTTGATTCTTTTTCTTTAATTTATTCCATTCATTTGACTAGAAGCTTCATCTAGATATTGAAAATCCAATATGTATCTGGTGTGGACCGTCTAACATCTTGTTTGGAAATGCAACATATCATTCAAATCTTGCTTAGAAGTTTAAAATACAACTTGTCCAACCAAGAATCACAATTTCGAGCTTGATATGAAGTTTAATGATATATCATTTATATTTAAGACTTTGTTTGTTTTCCCTCTTTCCTTGTTTTGAAAGGTGGGATTTTTTTTTTGGGGGGGGTCCCTGATAAAATTCAAGATCTTGTGTCCATGGTTATATTGAGTTGATTAGAAATACATGTCCATTATTGTAAAAAAAATAAAATAAACAAGTCTAAAATTAGTAACAAGTCTAAAATTTAGGATCTTATATACATGGTTATATCAAGTTGATTAGAAATACATGTTTATTACTGTTAATTTTTTTTTTAAAACAAGTTGATTACATGTTCATTTTGCTTGACTCGTTTTTTGCTTTGTAGTTTGCATTTCGATATTAGAGTTGACAATGAGTTGGTCGCCACATTTCGACCGAGCCCATTAGGTTTTGCAAAAATTGGACCTGACCAGGACCACAAAAATGGTCGCCCAAACTCGGTCCATATATATACCTTATGCACAAAAACGGACATGACAAAAAAACGGGTTGGTCCGATCTATCGGATCGGACCAAATAGACCCGACTTTTTTGGCCTAATAATCACGGGCGATCCGACCTAAACATCGGGCCGGCCGGATCGACCCCACAAACCGGACTTGATTTTGCCACCTCCACTTTGATATTCAATGCTACATCGAACAAATCTTAATCTCACAAAGATATCCACATAATAAGTACCTAATTTTTAAACAGTCAATTATACCCCAAAACCTTTTTTTTTTTTTTTGACAAGAATTATACCCCAAAACTTAAATCCCATATTTATATAATTAAGCTATAAATGATAGGAGGATTCTATTATAACTAAATCCTTTTCACATTACTCTCTCCAATTTCTAGCCAAGTATATGATTTCAAAGTCTTTTCCACCTCACATAAATATTGTCACATGCAATGATCAAATAATAATTCAATTTCTTTTTCATTTGATTCCTTTTTTTTTTTCTCTTTTATATCTTTGGAAATGCCAAGTCCATCAATATATACAATACATATTTATATTAGTGTTTCATATGGAAAGAATATATTAATAAGCCACAAAATATGATAATATAATTAATTTATAATTTATATTTTTAGAATTTTGTATTAAAGTTGTAGATTTTACATTGAGTTTGTAATAGTAGAATTTCTTTACTTTCATTAATGTTTTTTGTAGTAGGAGAACAAGTAATTATGATTAATTATATGCTTGGGACCATAATCCCATATAACCAACCATTTCAAAGTCATGGTTGGGATGTTGTTGAATTTTCAAAGGCAAGAAATTGAATAAATTCCAACTTATTATATACAAATGTGGAAATTAGGTTGGCTTTAGATACAATTTAGGGTTAATATAGTTGTCTCTAGAAAATAAATAAAAAAATAAAAAAGAGAAAATTAACTAGCAAAAAATAATAATAATTAAAAACAAAAACAAATAGGGCTATAAACCAGACTTTCTTCACAACCTATTAAAATTTAAAACACACGCACACACACACAAAAACTTCCTCAAAGTACAAACACATATACATACAAAATCTCTATCTGTAATCTCTATTTTTCTCTAAAATACACGAATAAAATCTCTTCTCCTCACCTCCATCAGACTTTGCCGCGTAGTAAGCTTAGAGCCCAAGAAATTGAGAATACAGACGATACTTGCCTTCTCTCTCTAGGAAAATTTCGATTTAACATATAAATTTTGAGACTGAATGACAAAAACACTCGGAGGCGGCGAGTGCAAGGGCTAGGTTTTTTTAAAATTTTTCCGACTAATACTATTGGGGTATTGATTTTGGATTCCAATTTTAATCCAAGAAAACCGGGTTCAGTTTATTATTTTTAGTAATTGATATATATAAGGACTGTGTCTGATTTTGGGGAATTTTTCGTATACTGGACTCCTCAAACCCTAGGATTTTCTGGTTCCTTTTTTGGTAATTGTTGGATGGTTTTTAGGGTATAGGGTTTGATTATTTCTGCGTCTTCTCATATGGGTATTATTTATTTTTGAAGGATTGCTCTGTTTTGGGGTTATTTCTGCATGGAGTGGGGTAATTTTAGTTTGCTTTATTGAATTTGTTTGTTATAGGGATATTAGGGTCTTCTCGGCTTGTTTTACTTTAGCGCGGAGGCCTTAGAAACTATTCTCAGTGCTTATTCTGAACATTTGAAAAGGTGCTTGAAGTTTGAATTCACGATTGATTGAGTAGAGGTATTCTTGATTAGTCTGACAGAGTATACATATTGAAGAGAGAAAAACCCTAGTTGCTCTGTGTACGACTATTTCAGGTTCTTTGATTCGAATGCGTGTTAATTCAAGGATTAGATAAGGGATTTTTGGACTTTTTCTTGTTGATATCCCGGCTAATGAGTTTTGGAGCGGCCGTTAGGGTGTAGAGAATTTGAGATTTAGGATAAAAAGTTGGTTTAACTTTTGTGAACGGACATTCGTTCATGTTTGGGTGTGGAGACGTGGCAATAATCGGCGTTGGCACGCCGCAGTTGATTCCTGGTCATTAACCCTAAGAGAAAAGTTGGATGTTCTTTCCATTCATTCTTTTGTATATGATAATGTTTTGCACTAGTTATGGAAAAAAGTGAGCCCACACTAGTGCCGGAATGGTTGAAAAATGCTGCAAGCCTAAATGGTGGTGGCTCTGTATCACGTTCAGGTAATATCATTGTTTCTAACTAAACATCTTATATCAAATAAATGTAGTCCTTTTTCTGCAGGTAGTTTCTAATGGTTTTTCTTGTTGTTTTAGATGATCGAACTGCATCGAAGTTTGCCAGAAATAAGTCATTTGTGAATAACAATGGTCATGATCTTGGACGCTCTTTTAGTTCTGACAGAATTACCTCTTCGTATTCCCGGAGAAGTTCTAGTAGTAATGGTTCTAGTCATCTGAGTTTTCATAGTAGTTTTGGTAGGAACCAACATGATAGGGATTGGGAGAAGGATACATATGATTTTCGCAACAAGGACAAGTCAGTTTTGCGGGACCATCGGCCCGGGACTTTTCAGATGCGCGAGGAAACATGTTGTTAAGTAAATTCAAGAGGGATGGATTAGATTCTCATTCTATGGTTTATGGGACACGTGGGGGCACATGGCATAAGAAAGTTGTAACTGAACCGAGTACTAATAGTGGAAATGATACCAGTGATCGACTTACCAAGGTTAGTCTCATTGGCGAGGTAAAAAAAGTAGCTTTTGAGAGAGATTTTCCGTCATTGGGAGCAGAAGAACGTGCAGTTAATGCTGAGGTTAAAAGAGTCCCTTCTCCTGGCTTAACTTCTGCAGTACCTATTGGCTCATCAACTATTACCAGTGGCGAAAAATGGACATCCGCTTTGGCAGAGGTTCCTGTTTCAGTTGGAAGCAATGGGACTGGCATCCCGTCTGTGCAACAAGCTGCTCCATCAAGTTCCACATCTGTGGCTTTGGGCACAACCACCAATCTCAACATGGCAGAAGCTGTAGCTCAGGGTCCTAGTCGTGCTCAATCTACTACGCAGGTAAGTGTTTCATTTCATTCTTCTTTTATTATGGATCTATAAGTGTGGTAATAGCCTAGTACTAATTGTTTGTTTTGTTATAGGTATCTGTGGGAACTCAGAGACTTGAAGAATTGGCTATTAAACAATCTAGGCAATTAATTCCTGTGACGCCATCATTGCCCAAAACCATGGTAAGAAGAGTGTAATTATTCTTGCTTTGAATGTTATGATGTTCAATTTCTAGTATGCTTTCCCCACTTCCTATGTTATTTTTTTTCTTTTGTTGTCTTTTTCTTGAGCTATTCAAAGATTCGACCAGTTTTTTCCTAAAAAGTTTCTACTCAATAGCTGTATTATGATTGACTTTTTGGGTGCATTTGGTATGCAAAATACAGAAGAAATGAATCATAGGTTACGGTTGGTAGACCTGCTTATTCTATGCTACACTCTGATATGAACTGAAGAATGCCATAATCCAAATCCTTTGATAATGCTGAATGGCTGACAACATTTTTCCACACACACAAACTCTGGTTCCACATGACAAAATATAACGATGCTATCATTCCATAGTAATCTCTGAGTGTAGCATTGACTAAAGCCTTGAAGATCATGGAACTTACCTTTGTGGAGATGCATGAGAACATATCAAAAATAAGTCAGCATCTTGTCCCTGTTTCCTTTTTCAGCAGACAAATAATCAGTATTTCTCTTGTTCTAAAGAGAAGTCTTTATCTTTAATTGTGGGGATCCATGATGTCGGTGTCAAAACACGAACTTAAATGTATGAGGAAAAAGAAACAGAATAATTGGCAATGTATTGAGCTTATGAAAGCTTCTTAAGCTTGAAAACTAATGTTGATCGCCTTATTATTTCATGTCTTGGGAAAACTACTTGCTAGAATCCTTGTTTTTTAGGTTTATTTATTTGTTGTTAGCAAATAGCATGATGTCTCTGAGCCGTTATGCACTCTTTGTAGTTTTATATGAACATCAGCATTTCTAGGAAATTGTAGAATAACAGTTTTTGACCTCATATCCCACAATCTTGATATCTACAAGAATGAATTGATGACTGTGAGGAGAAATTCACTACCTTAATGTTTGGCTGCTGGCAACGCCACCAATTAATGGTTTCAACCTGCATAATAATCAACTATATCTTGTATACTCTTCATCATTCTAGTGATTCATTTATCCTTTTGTCTATCTTGGATTACATTACCATGTCGGAGTGACTTGTCTTTGAAAAGCACTCCAAATTAGTTTGAGTTCTTTTATTTCTGGAATACTTTATCATCTTAACAGAAGTTTGCAAAACAATAGGAAGACATGTTTTCTGAGTTTTCTCAGCAAGAGGGCAGAACCGAAGAACTGGGTCTTTCTGGAATTTGAACTACCTAGACCTCGTAGTTAAAGATGAAAACTATAGATGAGAGTATATTCAACCTTTTCTTCTCTTTTTCTTGTGGAACTTATGGGAGACATATTTGAGGCAATATTTTTTTATTGAGTATGTCTGTGGTTTCTTTGTCTATTATGTGGTATCCAATGATCTAAATTGGTATTTTGATGAAGAGTAGTTGGGAATAAATGGCTTTGGATAGCGACTGGCAGTTATTGACGATGAGAAAGCTATAGACTCATGAGGTTATATCAAGAGAGGAGTTGGACAGTGAGACCATTCTTTTTATTTCCCTTGTTGGTGAAATTGGTTTTTGGCTTATTCCCTGTCTATGCTTATAAAAGAAGACAACATGGACTTGGTTGTTACCATGTTTTGTTTCGTTAACGCTAATGACGTGTTCTTTGTAAATATGATCATGCTTTTAGGCTTCTACGCAGTGTGGTCATGATTACGGCATCTGTATTCACTGAGAATTCGTGACAAGCTCTATTTGAACTCACTACTGGAGTAAATACATTTGCGATTTTCTTGCTTTCAAGATTATCATTATTTCCAAGCTTTATATGTAGAACATGTATATTTCACTTCAAAAGACTGATCGATTAGCGAGGAAACCATGCAATGATGCAAATCTCAATTGTTGAAGCTTGTTAATGAAAATTGCTAGAATTTGGGCTAAAATGGTGGAGATGAGAATAGGATTTGTTCATGTGAACAATTTTTCTTTAATTGTTATGGCAAGTGCCTAACTTATGACAAACTTGGGTATTGATTTGAATCATGTGAATAAGCAATATAGAATACTATTTCATTTAAGCAAGTAGATAATTAGTGTGTTTGGAAACCCATTTGAAATGGACTTTTAGGTATAGAAGTCCATTAGAAACAAACAATGTTTTTGGTGGTTATTTTTAAATGGACCTATAGATAGAAAGTCCATTTCGGAGAAGTGCTAATTTATGACTTCAGCTAGATGGGCATTAAAATGCATTTCAACACTTAACAATACTCACAAGCACTTTTTAGGAAGTCCATTTCACAGATGGACTTTTATTCCAAAAGTGCTCTTAGTCTCCTATCTACAGTTGGTGCATTGCATGGATGTTGGATGCCATGTATCAAAGAAATTTTGATCATGGTTGACGTGACAATTTACGGAAGACATCAATTAGTAGATTGATCTATTTTAGATGATGTCTCTGAGTTTGTTGTTTAGTGTAACCTGTAAATGATGGTGGAAAGCAGGAGATAGTCATCTTGGATTATTGATGTTGTGTAATTGATTGATGGGTTCATGACCATTTTCATTTAGGTTTAGGTATGAAATTGATTTTGCTACAATATTTGGTGGAGGGGGGGAAAGGGGGTAGAGGGAATTGCTGGGTTAATGTTCTTGGAGTGTTGAAATGGCAACATTTTAGAAGAGGTAAAAAACTGATATTGTTCTTTTCCCCGTTTCTATAAATAATCCCAGTAGATACCAGCAGAATAAATATAGTAAAATTTTAATTGATGGGTCCCTGATAAGTCCTCACAGCATGGTGGAGAGCAATATTTTCTGGTTGGATCAGATAGGGATCATTATTTATGCTTCTGTACTTGTGAGGGTTTTTCCATGTTATGCGTTGCATTGCATTGCAAAATATTTCGCTGGGACTCTCACCCAAGCGGCCATATGGATTGCACCTTTGATAGCTTTGTGGTTGCATAAGTTTTAAAAATTGAGTATTTGTTGGTTTACCCGGTTACTTTCGGTGTATGACTTTCAACTGGTTTGGCATGATTTGATTGCAGATTATTTCAATACCTTTTAATTAAGCTGAAATTTGTTGCAGGCTTTGAATTCTTCGGATAAACAGAAAAATAAGGTGGGCCAGCAGCAGCATCCCATATCATCGTCTCCGCTGGTTGTTAATCAGTCTCCACGTGGCGGGCCTGTTAAGAGTGAGTTTTCAAAGGCATCAAATATGGGAAAACTCCATGTTCTCAAGCCAGTGCGAGAAAGGAATGGTGCTGTGAAGGATAATTTGAGCCCAACAAATGGTAGCAAACCAGCAAGTTCGCCAATTGCTGCTGTAAACAGCCCGGTTTCTGACCGTAAACCTGTATTGACTGTTCTTGAGAAGAAACCCACTTCTCAGTCTAAAAGCCGAAATGATTTTTTCAACTCGGTCCGAAAGAATTCCATGGCAAACTCCTTGTCTGTACTGGAAAATGACATTGTTGTGTTACCGTCTTTTCCGGACAAGCTCACTGAAACTGTGGCTGTGGGTGCTCCTAATACTTCTCAGGTTGGGGATGCCTCGTCAGACGTAAGCTTGAGTGGGGACCACTTGTCGGAGACGAAAGGTGACTTAACCTGCAATGGTGATGCTTGTGATGTGAGGGATCATGTTAAGAATGGAAAGAAGCATTCTAGGTCGGATCCTATATTTTCGGAGGAGGAAGAGGCTGCGTTCTTACGGTCCTTGGGCTGGGAGGAAAATGCTGAAGAGGGTGGTCTAACTGATGAAGAAATCAGTGCTTTCTTCAAGGATGTTACTAAGGTACTTGATGCTCTTAACTGAAATTTAGTGGGTGCTTGGCTAAAGCTTATTTAAAACATCTTATAAGCTCCAACATATTATAAGATATTTTTAGAGCTTATAAGATATTATATCTTTTTTTTTTAATAAAGGTTGTTGAAGTGTTTGGATAAAATAAGATGATAGAGCTTTTAAGATGTTAACAATGATAGTTCTTTAATTAAAATAGACAACTAGAGGAGGTTGTTAAATTAAAATCTTTTGTTTTTTTGGGTAAGAAGTTTGGATATCCTTTCTTTTTTGTAAAAACAGCTTATAACCTCTCAAATAACTTCTTTTAGGATCTTATAAGCTCTTTTTAAAAAAGATTATCAAACACTTTTTGAGAGCTTAAAAGCTCTTAAACAACTTATAAGACGTTTTTAAGAACATGTAAGCTCAGCCAAACACCCTCTTAGTCCATTTCTGTTATTACGACAAATTTTGGTATACTATTACTTATCACTGAAAATAATTTTTACTTGTGTTGAGCAGTACATCAACTCAAAGCCGTACCTTAAAATCCTGCAAGTACAGCTGTTGCCGTTTGAATCACAAATTGGATTGAATTCGTCTGATGCTAAGCTAGAATCTTGATTTGCTAAACGTGCTTTCGTTTGTTATGGTGAGATCCTTATTATTATTGGTGAAGAGGTGTTTTCGCTTGTTTGTTGTTTTGTTTTATCGACATTCAATGCTGGTAACCAAATAGGTGGTGTTGAGAAGTGAAAAGGCGCATCGATAGTTTTGCTGTTTAATGGAAAACCGGAATAGGAATAAGTTACTGATGGGTACATCCTCATGATGACTTCTGATGACCGTTGCCCTTTTTGGGTTCAAGGAAAAAAAAACTTAGTAAAGAGATTAGAAATAGTTTTTTTTTATCAAGACATTGCTTGTTTGCAAAGTCTGGGTCTTAGCAGTTTTGAATTTTTTTTTGAATAGGAAATATTTCAAACAGATGGTATATGGTATCTTTTGAAGGAAAAAGAAAAAGGCAAAAGATTTGTTGGTATTTTCCTTGCTTTTCACATTTCCCGCCATTTTCTTTTAATTTTTGAATGGGAAATTCTTATTTATTTTCGGATATGACATTGATCTACCAGTTGCACAAGTTTAAGATGATGGGTTGGTTATTTTTTTCAAATTAATCTCACAAATAGTTCTTAATCAAATATTAAGAAGCAAAATAAGAAATACAGAGACAATAGTAAGTGGACTAAATTGTAAAAACTACCTTCTTAGCTTGATTAGAAAAATACCCATGTATCTTTTCTACGTTTTTTCTACCACTTCAAGTTCGTATTGGTTCTGTATATTTTCCTATGTTGGTACAATTTTATAAAGTAGAAAGAGCTACCAATAGGGTGTGTTTATAATACAAATTTTAGAACCTTAATTGATGTATTTGTTCAAGGCAAAAACTTGCGTGAGACGGTCTCACGGATTTAGATCCGTGAGACGGATCCCTTACATAATGTTTTAAAGGTTTTTTTTTTTCAGATTTTATTTTTCTTAGGGTTTATATTTGTCTTTTTAGGGTTTATTTTGTTTCTTGGGTTTATTTTTAATTGATTTGGATTTTTAGGATTTTTAGTTTTTTAGGGTTTATTTTTTATTTTTGGGTTTATTTTTGTTTTTCGGGTTTATTCTTCATGGTTCATGTTTTTAGGGTTTATTTTTGTTTTTTCATGGTTCATTATTATTTTTAAATTTATTTTCATGGTTCATGTTCTCAAAACGGAGCCCTTAGGAGGTCCGTCTCACGAATTTAGATCCGTAAGACCGTCTCACAAGAGACTTGCTCTTTGTTCAATTGTAAGATGTGCATATGACAAGTTGTAAATCTTTGTGACGGAGTGGAGTATCGCAACCATCTTAAGAGACGTGAGCTAAACCTTGCATCCTAAACGCACTCATGGATCCTAATCAAGTGTAGAGTTGCTAATTTTGGCCCGACCTGGTAGAAAGACCGGTCTAGGTTGTGTTTTTGGAGATCCGAAATGAACTAGCCAATTTGGCCTGGCTCATCTGGCCCTGTTGACCCAATTTTTCAAAGTGTATTTTCATAGGTTGGGCTTTGAAAATAACAACTCGAATTGTTGCGACCGACACTTAGGGGTGATCATAAATTTTAAAAAACCGCCCGGACCGCAACAAGCCGCACCGTTCATAATAAATTATGATAAAAACCGCGATTTAAAATGATAGATAGAAACCGCATCAAGCATTGTTGGTGCGGTTATGGTTTTAGATTTTGAAAAACCGCCAAAACCGCACCGCACCGCAACTCTATAATTGAGGGTAAAATAAAATATTATTTTTTAGTCTTTAGTTAAATAGTTAGACAATAAATATATTAAGAACTAATTTTATGAATAATATAATTACTTTCGCACTTTGTACACTAAATTATAATGCATTTTATATTCTTTTAATGTTATTACAATGCAATATGTTATGCATCAATATATGAATAACTGTTAAGAGCTAAAGATGGAGAGAGAAAATATGATAGATTTCATTTTCAGAATTATTGTGATTTACACATGAAGGATGTATTTATACACCAATACTAATGTGCACTGCTCTCAACAATTTCCTAACCACTCTAACTGCACAATTAGTTAACCATTATCAGAATTATTATTTACAAATGTATTATTCAATAACAACATTATATTGCATTATATATTAAATGTAACTGAAATAAAAGATACTACAATGTGCATTGTATTCGCAAAAATACACCTTGTTTAAAAAAATCACTTTTCAATTATAATATTTTTCTTTGGCCTTTTCTTTAAAAGATCATAACAAAATAATATTAATTTATCAATTATATAATATTTTGTTAATTAAAACCGCAAAACCGCCCGCTACCGCCCACCACCGCTTCAAACCGCACCTTCGGTTTTACTTGACTGACAGGATTTATGGTTATTGTGTCAAGCCAAAGTGTTTGCTCAGTATGTACACAAAACATAGAAGCAGCGAGTTCATCGCTTTAAAAAGAAAAAGGGACAAAAAGCATTCTATATATTCTCCATCCCAAACAACTAAAGTCAATTGTTTACAATCTCTCTACCTCTCTTATATAATTTTGAACTCCTTGCTATTATTTGAAAAAGAATATATAGACGAACTTTTGTGTAATCTTGTAATAAGTGCTGGATTTTGGGCAACAAACATTCACCGTCCTATAACCCCAGTGTAAGAACGAAATTGGTATAAAGGACATTAATTTTGTATTTACCTTCAATTACAAATATAATTAAGGGGTAATTACAAAAAGTACCCTGAGGTTTCGTCTAATTAAAATAAAACCCAAAAAAGTTTAGAAATTACAAAAACTACCCTTGAGGTTTTGGGTAATTACAAAACCCTAACGGAAAGCGAGAAAAGTCAATTTTGCCCTTGACAGAATCTTAAAAAAAAAAAAAAAAAAGAAAAATTGAAGGAAAAATAAAAAAGTGTCCGGTCAAAATACCCCTTCCAATATTGGAAACCGGAGGGTCCAAATTGTTTATTCTTCGTAAACACAGGAGGTTATTTGTAGTATTTTGGATGATCAAGGTTTATATGTTGCAAATTGTGAGAAAATGAAAATGTTTGATACTATTGTTGAATTCAAACATGATTGTTAGAATATTTGAACAATTGGTATGTGTTGATGGCGACCTGGAACTATTTCAGGGCATTTTTTTAATAGTTTATAGTAACACTGGGGGTGGTTTATGTAAGGGAAACCAATTATCAAGGGGTATTTGGTAATATTATTTTGGTAATATATTAGGCATTTGGGTTCTTATGCTAATGCACCTTTTTAAGTCAGTAAAAACAAGATGATGCATTTTGTTCTATGACATATTTGTTACTTACATTATAGTTGTATGATGCTTTTGGTTTATGATGCCTTAATTTGCTGTTTTTAGTACTTTTGTTTTTCCGAAGTATATATATGACATAATAAAGTTGTAATTATACCTCTTGTAATAATAATCAACTCTATTGAAAGCCTAATTCAACAATGCACAAAGGTAAAACTACAACCAATAATTTGTTAAAATTACACCCTCATACCAAAAAAAAAAAAAAAGTTCATCAAAAGCTCATTACTAAATGTTACAATTACATCCCTCAACTTTTGCAAATATTACAAAATAGCCCCAAAGGGTATTTTTGTCTACTCATAATTAATGAATAGTACCTCAAGGGCATTCTTGGGTTTCCATACAACCATTTTTTTGATGACGTCATTTTTTCGTTAGGTCAACTAAGAGAAGGACCTAAGATGTTAGACGGGAACAAACCTCAAGGGTAGTTTTTGTAATTTCTAAACTTTTTGGGTTTTTTTTTGTAAATTAGACTAAACCCCAGGGTACTTTTTGTAATTATCCCTATAATTAATTCTTCTTTTCCACACTACTTCATTTAATAATATAATATATATCATAGTTTGTGTGCTATCCCGTTTAATATATAGTTCGGTTGGCCATGCCTTAGGCTGGGGGTATGACTATGGCCACGCTACAACACAAGGCTTTACCACAATTTCAACATAGCATTATGAACCTCTATATCACTAGGAGTCATCTATGGTGGCGAGGGGGCCATATTAGATTTATTTTACTCTGCAATTAATCACGTATATCGTGGTAAAATTAATTATAACATTAAACACACTTTTAATTTGTTTTATATATTAATTTACTATTAATGAAAACTAGAGAAACTTTCTCATTGTTAGTTTATTTTACGTTGTGTTGATAACTAACCAGAGCTGTCACTTTTGCGCTCTAGTTTAGATTCAACGTGTCAGTCAACTTGCCCCATAGAAAACCGAGTAGAATGATCCAAAATTGGGTTGGCGGACTGGTCGGTCGGGTGAATGGACTAACTACCTTGCAAGGCCGAGTTTGACAAAATAAGTTTGAAAAAGTCAACGACGATCGATTTGAAGACTCGGTGCATGGCAGACAAATGTGTAACCTGTAAAGCAACTGCCAATCAAATCAATTATAAAATATTGTCTATCAAGCATGCAATTTATGCGAGATTAGGAAATGACAAGTGTCTCACTCAATGTCTAAGCAATAGTTATTATCTCAAAGTGTAATTGTATAAATAGAAGTCATTTGTGATTGAAGATGGACTTTTGACAGTTCATTTATTTCCCTGTAATTAAGGTTTAATATATTCACCTACCGACTCGAATTCCAGTTCAGTCGTAGTAATAAAAAATATTTAAGGTATTTGTTTGTTATCTTTTAATTTCCAGTTCATCTTCAGATCATATTTTGCGTTGTTGACCAGAAAACCGTCAACTATAGTCGTATATATATGTAATATTTGAATGCAAGTTCGATACGAAAGTAATTAATTTTAGTCTTGCCTAAAATATTAATTAATGTTTCCATAAAAGAGAAGGTAAATACCATTTCGATCATTATTTGTTTCAATTTTTATGTTTTATCTTGAGTTCTACTATACAGAGTCACTTTAAATGAACCGTGTGATCCATACCTACGTTTTTGTTTAAGAAATATATTACAACATTTGAAGTTATTTAATTAAGAATAAGATCTCAAATAAAAATAAAACCCTAATTTTGAATAAAAAAAATCGAACTGAAAAATACACACAAAGCTGTCAAACATCAAGTCTATCCAATTAAAAAGGGTTAATTACAAAAGTACTCTTGAGGTTTGACCTAATTACAAAAAATCCACGTAACTTTCAAAATCACAAACTCTAAAATTTTATTTTGTCTAACATCTACCACCTTGATAAACAAGAATATTTCAACCCCTCGTATTTATAAAAAAATATTACTATTTATCCCTTAATTTTACACCGAATATATCAAACTCGGATGTACTTTTTGTAATTTTAAAAGTTAGCTTTTTTTTTTTTTTTTTTTTTGTAATTAGGTCAAACCTCAAGGGTACTTTTTGTAATTATCCCATTAAAAAAAGTAGGAAAAAAAAAAAAAACGAATCCTAATGTGATTATTACATTAAAACTTTGGTAATGACTACCCACTTTCTCTTACTAGCTATAACTAAGATTTGAATGCTATTCGATGTTTTCAACTCCTAAAATCACGAGTAGTAACAATTCCATGAAGAATTCAATAGAAGTCCAAGATTTTGTGATGACTAAGATGCCCAAAATGAAGACCATCCATGCTATAATGTTTTATTTATTGATTTTTTGTGGTTCATAATTTCATCAAAATTCAAAGCTATAAACCTAATTAATTAGCAGGCTAACATTAGGGTAAGTGTACATATGAGAGGGGGAGATGGATCTAGCTAGGAGGTCAAGTTTGATGAAATTTAAAGATTGGGTCAACTCTATATATAGTCTATGAACTTATTATTATTAATTGTCATATATTATCCCTAAATCCCAAAGATTAATGGGATTGGTCCTTGGTAATTGCCCCAACTTTATGCTAAGCTCTATATATTAATAAAGTGGCGTACGGGATCAACAGTATATTTCAGTGGTAAATATTTGTGTTGTAATTTGAATTGAATTCGATCCTATAGAAGTGCGGGTGTCAACCCCTCCCTACTATCCATCCTACTATCCATCACTGTATTCAATAAATAAATAAATTGGGGTTGCATCATGCATGGATGTTGGAAGTGAAACACTAAGATTAGTACCTGGTTAATTAAATTTGGCCCACTACACAATCAAATTGGTAGCTTAGTGTGTGTGTATACATAAATATATGGTTTAGCACTTCTCATAAATTAAGAAATTATTAGTTTGAGTTTATTTTCATATTAATTAGCAAATAAACCAATTTTAATATATTGAGAAATATTTACTTTATTAATATATTGATGTGATGTTTTATTGACAACAAGGAAATTATATATTTAGTAATCAATACAAAATAAATAAGATACAATATCCTGCAGCCAAATGGAAAAATCCAAATAAACTCCTACCTTTCAAACAAAGGAAAAAGAATGCGAGACAAACAAAAATCTAAAGAAACAGATACAATAGATTATAAAGAATTAGATTAAACTCGACGGGCTATGATTCTTGGTTGGATGAGCCGTTTTCAAACAAGCTAGGTTTAGATGATTCACACTAGTCTCCTTTCTCGATATTCGATCTACCTTAAAATTGATGAAACTTCTAGCTAATGTAATAATCACGGCCGAAATCTTAATCATGTTGCATCCTCATGTACAAGAATTTTAATTATTCTTAAAATAACTTGTGATATCAATATTGATATTACAGTTAAAATATATGTACAAATTAAGACACACACATGTATATTGAAATTTTCGAACCCTAATTGTATGATACAAAATTGAAATGCCATTAATTTTCCCACCTAGAAATAAGGATAATCAAAAATTTATATAAAAACATGCGACCTTGGTCAAATAGATCCAATCTTAACAAACTTCAATGCAAATATTATAAAATAAATATTATATGTTTAAAGTCCAATTAAATGCAACGATCCCAAAGTCGATCAGTCCAACAATATAGAATTTTTATTTATTATTATTTTAATGAATAAGCATGTTGAGTCATTGAGAGAATAAGTTGCGGCGACGCTTGCTCTTCCACAGGTCCACGCTACTCGTAAAAGTCAACTATGTAATTTCCTTATATAATTTATTAATTATGATCTAAGAGTAAAAATAATCCAAAAATAAAACTTCTATCAAAACTATCTAAACAATCTATCTATGTAATCTAATAAGGTAAACTACTCTAAAACATGGAAGATACATTTGGTTAATAAATTATTAGCACAAATCTCGGGTAACATATGCATTTTTCTAGTCAACCCTATATACTAAAAAACAAAAACAATTTGCCACACGTCGTTACCGTTCATCAATTTTGATACACAACAACATCTTACCTTCCAAATCCACACGTTCACCTTCATTGGTTAGCCACATGTCAAACCATGTCACCAACTTATTTTTCCAATTAAAAATTCATTTACTATATTCCAATCAAAATTTAATCTAATTAATTTTTTATCCAATCAAATATTCAATTGGCAAGATTGTAATCAATTTGGCAAAATCAAGTTTTCGTATTTTCCAAATATAAATTCATTTACTATACTACTTACAATCAAATATCAATATACTAAATCGTAATCAATTTGGCAAAAATTAATATTTAAAATTGAATCAATCTATGTATATCGGCAAGGTTCCAATCAAAATTTAATTTAATTAATTTTTAATCCAATCAAATATTCAATTGGCAAGATTGTAATCAATTAGCAAAATCGCAAGCAATCGGGCAAAATCAATATTTAATACCAACAAATATTTAATTGCCAAAATTGGGATCAATGTAGCAAAATCAATGTCCAATCAATTTGGTAGAATTAAGTTCCAATCAAATATCTAAGTCGTTTCGGGCAAAATCCTCGTATTTAATATATTTATATATTTATGTGTATATATATATTCGACAAGGTTTTTGTGGTAGTTTATTTGTGTATATTTCTCTATTGTTTTCATGATATAACCCACTAACTTCATATTGCGTAAAGTGAATACCAAAATGAACACTATCTCGATATCAACCACGAGAAAGAGACGTGGAAGATAAAGGTACAATGCGAAAGACTATGGTATACTCATTTTGATTCAAGCCTCGAAGAGAAGAAAAAAATATGGAACTCATTTTATTTGATGTCCAGTCATCGAGTGCGAATCATTGTGTTGCTTTATTGCAATTTATTTATTTGATTAATTACTTTATTATATATCCGAAAAATTCGAACATTTTTTTCAATGTACTTGAGATGCTTTTCTATTTAAGATATTGATTGGTATGTATATCCAGGGTGATAAGTTCAAGCTTCCGCTCAAGTATCATATCTCAAAATACTCAAAGATTATAATAGAATGTGGCTTCTATTACCTTACCAATTTTTTAATACATAAAAATGACGATGAATTCAAAGCTACCAGACATGCATATCACCTTGAGTTTCACAATTGCACTTCGCGAGGCCGTCGTAAATCTTGCCTATACCTCCTTGATTCAACTTTGCAAGATTCCCGATATCAAATCCAATACAAGTTCCGATAATATTTCAGGTTGGTAATTTTGTAAAAGTTGTTGTACTATAAAAATATTTATTAGTTTTCATAACTAATGTATGTGAAATATCTTCCGGTGTAGATGTAATTGGTAAAGTAATTAGTATTGATGATCTCGTGGAGATTGACAAGTATGGCCAAAAAACAAAGAGGCTTGCAGTGCACCTTCAAGACGCGAGGTAAGCTAAATGCATCGATTGTAATATTAAATTAATACATATGAATATGTACATGCTAAGCATTGATAAATTTGTCAAGACGATTTTTGATAAGTATCCAAGACGATTGTGAAGGCAATTTAAAATATTCCTTAGTATTTTTATAAATATTTGATAAATATGTACATGCACCTTCAAAGACGCCAGGCTTGCAAATCATTGTTTTCAATTACTATATTATAACTATTACATTAATATTATTTGAGCATAGCCAACAACATAGTAATATACATACTAAGGAATATTATTCAATGTTTGCAAGTATATTGTTGATTAATGAAGACATTCCGAAATTTAAGAGTTACTTTGGAAAGATAGATGCATGATTTATCGTAGTATTGACTTCACATTATTTTTGAGCTTGCTTGATGAACGTTTCTACTTACAATTTGTAGTATCAAAGAAGACACCGAGAAATTTCATCTCAAGTATCTCGATACAATCTCCGATTTCAGAGGTAAACTTTATGTGGCTATGTCGAGAGTTAAGAGCAGAAAGAGTTTGCAAATCATTTGTTGTGATAAGGACGACAGAGTTGGAAATAGAACAAATAATGTAATTTATAAAGAAGTTTTTCAAAATTTGAAGTAAATTATTTTTATTATGCTTTTATAAGTTTTTGATTTGCTTTTTTATGTCTTTTCTAACTATAACAAATAAATTGAGAGACTAAAAATTTATCTTTTTGACAAATCCCGTGTAACACACGGGTGTTGTTCTAGTTATATACATTATATACATAAACAATAATTAAAAATCGAATTTACCCTCATCAATATACACACACATTATTTTTTCTATATTATTTCATCCAACATTATACATCTACACACACATTATTAAGTTTCTATATTATTTTAAACAAACTAATATAATGTTGGCTGATCCTAGACATCTTTCAAGTTTCAAGTTCAACACAAAGCTCTTTGCAATTAATAAACTACAAGCTCTTGCGTGAAGAAATGAGCATATAAATATATATAATATATAAATTTATTACAAATAATAAGCATCGATCATAAGCTAATATAATTTAATGATTTGTATAGTTAATTATCCAAGTTAAGAGGGGTGAGAGGAGGTGGTGGAGAAGTTGATAACTAAAATAAACTTGATATTCAGAATTTTCAATCAAGAAAGAGTTGAAAATGGAAAGAGAGTGGAGGTCTTCTAGTTGACTATTTCCAGATCTGATCCCAAGGGTTCCTTTGTTTATTGGATTTCGTACTCCACACACACACGTACATTATATATAAATGTATAAATATGATATCAGCAATCTTCACTTAATTTCAGTACAATTGATTTTTTAATCTTTCAATTTTAATTATAGCTACATAGCCTACATATATACGGGCCGGTCCTGTGGTTTTTAAAGGCCGAGGCGACACATAAATTTGGTGCCCCTGATCTGTAGAAGCATGGGATAACGAATTTTTTTAACGTAAAGTCAATTATTAATTACTAATAAAAATCACAAATATAAGCAAATAAGGTCACATTCATATAAATCGACAACGTCAACAAAGAAATTCATATAAGTTAATATGATCACGGTTATCTAAGCGGTAACAAATAAAAATTTATATAAGATTATAAAAAAAAGAAATATCAATATATTTGTTTGACTTTTAATTAGTCCATTTTCCTTTCACAGTCTTATTTTTTAGCTCCAAACTCTTTTATCTTACCTAAATTTGTAAGTCGCAAATTTGAATTCATTATCAATCTCTTAATAAATATTCTTACAAAGTATAAATTTATAATTATATTATCATTTATATATTTATAATACAAAACACAAGGTTTGAATAATATTATATTTTATATAATTACAAATAGGTCGTATTTAATTTCGCCGGTCGGCACCGAGGCAATGGTCTCATTGGCCTCAATAGAGGACCGGGAACCGCATAAACACATTGTTACCCTTGATAATTAGGTTTTGGTAAACCAATATATATAATAACCCCGGTTTCTCGGGCATGAAATTTTTCATTTGAACCAATATTGCCAATCTAAGATAATGCCTTCTTTTATCTTTCTTTTAAGTTATCCATTCAATGGGTAATTTAACGGATTATTGTACTTGTGGGATTCTTTTATGAAAGTACAAAGTGGAATTTTGGTGTACAAATAATATATGTCACGCCCAAAATCGGGAGCCATGACTCTGACGGTCTAACTTATCTTTGGTTTACCAAGTCGACCCGTTATTCATTAATATAACCCAAAGAAATAGCAAAATCCCAAAATATAATGAATATTAAATAAACTAAGTCGAAATCATCATGAACTTAATCGTAAAATAAAATTAAATCCTCGTCACCATCATTATTGGTACTACGCCCGGCTATTACATAAGAAATTACTAGGAATTGTCCAATACAAAATGAAATCCAATTTGTCTCAATAGTCCAAAGACAATAGAGAGTTAATCAAGAGCTTCAAATCTTCGTTGTGGTCTTCTTTCGGCGGAACCTCATCCTCGGTTGAAAAAATAGGTGGGAGTGAGACAAAAATTCTCATGGGTGTGGTGAGTGTGTGCAAGTGGGGCTTATACTTTATGCAAGTAAAATCATTTCATGTATTTTGATGCAAGAAACGTCAATGGCATTCTCATATACTTATTTAATAATTTTATTAGTATTATTTAACAAGTCATTAAATTCAATTCAGATCAGTTGGTTGCGCACGAAAGTGTGACGCCAACCCAGTCAGTCCGTCAATTCATATCAGTTGGTTACGCACGAAAGTGTGACGCCAACCCAAATAGTCCGTCAATTCATATCGAGTTGGTTGCGCACGAAAGTGTGACGCCAACCAGCCACCTTATACGGAAGAGAAATGTTGATCAAACATCATCTCCCGAACAAGACACCTTATCCCTCCCGCCGATAGGGCTATAGCCGCTATCCGATTGGCACGACATCTCCACAAAGTGGAGCCAGGCTAAGCTCGGAGAACGTCATAATCATGATTATACCCAGTAATCCTACGACCCAATCGCCCGCCGCCGACTCTCCTATCCGGCTCGAGGTTGGGAGTTGGACGATGGAGGCCGGCATGAGATCGTAGCAAGCCACCCATCCCATACGCGACTTATCCATTCCACAAAACCGTCAATTCATATCGTTGGTTGCGCACGAAAGTGTGACGCCAACCCAATCGATTAGTCAATAGACCAGAATGCGTTCATAGACTCGCGCGTCCGATATTGATCGATCGATCAATGACACGACATAGATCCGGAGGGGTAATCTAACTGGTTCTATTCATTAATTCAGTGTATTATAATGAAGTTTTTAATAAGGTTCGGGTTATGCGGGCGAGGAAGTCGCCTTATTAACGGGACAATTAGTCGATATGAAAATCTCGAATAAATTTGGATAATAATTTTAAAATAGAATTTTAGTTAAATAAAATATTAATGTTTCATAAATAAACTGAATTTTAGAAGATAAAATAATTTCTATGACCTTGGTAAATTTTATTGTAAAATAAAATATTTTAATTAAAGAGGAAAATTTATGCCAGGTTTTAAAATTCCATAAGTTGTGATCCCGGACTTGGAAAAGGGCAAGGTTAGTCTCTAATTTTTCTAAAAATTCTAAGGAATCATATGTTATGGGTCTCGGGTACAATTTTTGAAAATTTCAGGTCAGTCCTAGTTTTCTTTCAATTTATTATTTTGACCCGATACTTTTAAAAATAGATATATCTTAAACCGGAAAAGGTTTTAATGAGATTCCAAGTCTAATAATTTCTTTGGGGCAGTAATTATGTGGGTTAAAAACAGTTTTGAAAAATTCCCAGATTTAGTATCGATTTTCTGAAAAATTACATTTTAACCCCAAAGGCAATTTTACCGTTAAGCGCTCGTTTCAAGCCCGTTTTTCGTGAAATTTTGACTAAAGGTCCAGAATATTAATTAAAATAATTTCATAAAATGTTTGGTACAGTAACTGTCCAAATTTTCGAAATTTACAGTTTAGCCCCTAAAGTTTGGAAAATTACCATTTTAGTGTCCAAAAGTTCTTGAATAAGCACTTGCTTGACCCGGAGGGTCCCAATTATTATTTTTCATTGTTATTACAGAAATTTCAGTCCAGAAATTCAAAATTTTACAGTGGGTTCCATAGTTTTTGATTTTATCATTTTTGGCCCTATAATTTGCTTTATTTGCAAAAATGGCTCAAACTCGATTTTGTTCACAATTTCATATGTCCAGAATACTTATACAACATATAAAAATATATTTCTCATATTCTCAGTTATTTTGAACACAATTATAACAAGAAGGTCTAAAAGCATACAAAAGCTATTTTCTTTATGTAAAATCACTTTTGGCTTAATTCCAATACACATATATATAATTTTTATTTTCGAAATTATTCCAGGAATATAACTGAAAATTTTCCAGAAATATGTCTTAAAACAAAATACATACATTCATGCCAAAAAAATATAAGCATACAAAAGCTTATTTTTCTAAGAAAAATCACTTTTGACATAGGTTCACATATCTTTTGACGAAATTTCCAGAATAAAAACTGATTTTTTTTTCCTAGAAATATAAATAATATAAACACATAATTTCATGCTATTTTATGCAAGAAAATATCATGAGTTTTGAAAAAGTTCACCCACCTTAACTTCTTGTGCTTTTGGTAGGAATGGTCTAATGCTTCTAGCTTTTACAAGCTTCCTCAAGGTCCCTTCAAAGCTCATAGGACAGCCCCTACAAGGTGTTTTTGAGGGTCAAAGGTTATGGAAAAATGGAGAAAATGAAGAAAAGAAAGAAGAAGGATGAACACTCTAAAGGAGTCTTACCTTTATCTTGGTAGCTAGTCCCTTAAACACAATTGAAGCTCTCTTACTATTAGAATTTTCAGTCCTTTGGTTTAGTGAAAGAGATGATGTTGCATGATTTGGTAGGATTTTCTAAGTGTGTTGAGTGAAATGTCAAGACTTCTTTTCCCTCTCTTCTCTTAATGTTAGATATTCATTGTTCCATCTTGGAAGTTGGTTTAGGAAGACATGCTTGGTTGGGAGTTGAAGACTTATCTTGGGGCTTGAAAAGGCTTGATTGAAGTGAATAAGACAAAGAAGAAAAAAAGAGCAAGAAAAAAAACAAAAAGAAAAAGACAATGCTTGTATCCTCTCATATAAATCAAATCTTATATTTATCTTACTTTAGTCATCTAGTTATAAGGTGTCTAGTAATTCCCAAGTAGTATCATTACTTATAATCTAAGGTATTAAATAGAATTAGAACCAATAATATCAAATTATAAAAATTATTTTGAAATAAATATAATTTTCGAAATTACTAAAATATTTAAATAAATAATATGCTACAAAAAAATAATTAGTTGTTAAGAGAGAAATCCAACTATGTAATATATTTTGTTGAAAGTTGAAAGAAACCGACAATCATCAAAGAAGTGAAAATAGGTGTTATTAATATACACCATAAAATAAATATAATTCTAAGTATAAATGATATATCTATTAGCTAAATCGAGTAGTAATCAGTTCAACAAATCAAGAATGAGGCACTTAGCTATTTTAATATAAAGGTCGGATTTTTAACAAAATAAATCTCAAATACTATTCTTTCGTAAATTGAAATTTTACTAATGAACTTTCAAACCATGAGTCATTATTTTTGTTAAAGCATCAAATTAGTAGTAGATGGTTTTAATAGAGCACAAAATAAAATAGTTTGCTTGTAAAGCACAAAATTATTTTCTAATAAAATAGGTTCAAATATTACTTTAATTTATGCCAAGAATTTCAAAAATCATAATAAATTTTTGTTAACTCAAGATAATATATTTGGAGTAAAATGTTGAGTATATCGAAAATGATATTTCAAAATCTCAAAATTAAGACGTAGTTTCTTTTTAAAAAAAAATTATTTTGATTGATTGAATAATCGTAGCTTTATGGAAAATGACTAAATATAAGTATCGTCGTCATGAAAATATGGCGACAATAATTTTATTTTTCAAACTTTTGAAGAATAGATTTTAAATTGCACTTTTTACCAAGCGAGTTGTAAGGAAAATGATAATAGTCACAGATTTAAGTAGTAAAAATAAATCAATTGCTTTATCATGTAATTAGGTAATAATTTAAGTAACGTTAGTATTGATAACATATCGTGTTATATAAAATAAATAGTGAATATAAGAATAATTAATCGAATATCAAATAATATATGGGGAAATATATGTGGATCATGTCATCTATGGCATAAAAATCGGGGGCCTCACAATATAAATATAGCGCTATTGTCATTAGCGCCAATGCGGGCGCTAATGCCAATAGCGCCCGATTTTTTTTTTTTTTTTTTTTTATTATTTACTTTAATTGGGCACTAATCAAACTAGTGCCACTACTACAAAAAGTCGATAGACACCGGTTTTAAACCGGTGTCTATTAGTAAATCAACCGGTGTTAAAGCCTTTGGTGTTAAAAGTCTGGACTTTTTGACACCGGTTTAAAACCGGTGTCTTTTCCTTCAACGACACCGGTTTTAAACTGGTGTCTATTAGTAAAAATAACCGGTGTTAAAGCCACTGGTGTTAAAAGTCCAAACTTTTTGGCACCGGTTTTAAACCGGTGTCTTTTCCTTCAACGACACCGGTTTTAAACCGGTGCCGTAGAGATAAAATATCCGCTTTCTAAGGACGTGATGTTAAAAGTTTTTGTATTTGACACCGGTTTAGAACCGCTGTCTTTAAAGGAATACACATCGGTTTTACATACCGGTTTTAAACCGGTGTCTTTTGTATGAAATAAAATTTGTAAGCTCCAAATATAATACAAATTAAAGCTGCAAAAAATCGACATCAATAAAAAATTCATTATAAAATCCAATTCCACCAATCAACAAAAAATACATTAATACTATAATCACAAAGATCCATAATCCAACAAAAAGTACTTGTAGTGAAGTTTCCTTTCGATAAAGCAACTACAAATTCATAATCCAATCTATCAACCAACGAAAAAGTTATATACATTCAACTAAAGACAACAAAATCCAGGTGATCAATATTGCTCCTGTCATTCCAGCTCCTATCATTACAAGAATAAGAAACAATAATTATACCCTTTAGATCCTGTAGTTGATTATAAAGCCAACGATTTTCCAACTGCCCCAAGCATTGTACATGCCATTTCCAACAACTTTCCTGCACAATATTACATATAACAATCAAAAAGGGTAGCAAAAATGAAAAAGAAACAAAAAACGAAAAAATCAAAATCACATTTCAAGATTTATGGAGATGCCTAACATTTTAAAAATAAAAAACCAAATTAGTACAATAGATTAATCATGAAATATATATATATTATAAAACCACCAGACACCAATTATATAGAAACCTTACCATAATAACATCAACCTCATATAAATAAATTTCATATAAAATACCAAGTGTTTTCTTCATGTTTAAGGATTTGTGTAATATTAAGTGATTCTTTAGTTATATCACAGTAGAAGGTCCAAAAATCATTCATAGTAGTCCTTGTTTCTTGTTCAAAATTAAGAACCCCATGGTCTTTTTTGTAATTTTCAAACTTCTTTTGTTTTTTTTGTAATTACCCCAAACCTCATGGGTAGTTTTTTGCAACTTTATTATTCGTAGACATTCCTTTTCATTTTTTCGGTCTAGCTCTCATGCACAAGAATTCCTCAAAAGTGTAGTAATATGCAGCTGTTTTCTCGGATTTTGGATAACCCAGATGCCTCATTTAATGAAGCTGGTTGCTCATGTGGAATGATACAAGGAATTCAGTCACTACTAACTGGAATTTTATTTGCGCATCAGTATGAATTGAGTAATTAGGAGCATATTTCATACATCATATTTGGAGTCACTGTGAACAAGAAGCAATAGTAATCACAAATGCTAGGCACATCAACAGGGCTCATGGAAAACCATCAACATGTCAATAATTAAGAAAGAAAATGAAGGAGAGTTTTACAAATCACTGGTAACAATACCTCCGCACACAAGACATCCACCGACGCTGCCAAAAACGTGGGCACCAAATCAACTCCATTTATTACAGGTATTGTGAAAGTCATGCTCACTGGCCCATTTATTTCAATTAAATCTTGGTTTTAAGGAAGCATAACTATAACAGCCTTACCTGCAGCCTTGAAGGGTTATACATAGGTATTGTGAAAGTCATGCTCACTGGCCCAGCTTCTTTAGTGATATTTCCTGTGTTACCAAGCAACAATAACATAAATATGGGGAATATTCATTAGCAAAGTACTGAAAACTATATTACATGATCATGTAATGAAATCGGACATAAACTTTTCGAACTATATAACCATACCGTGGAAATCCTGTGAAAAATTTAACTGTGCACGTAGAGTGTGTTCAGACCCCCCAACAATCTGTTAGACATGAGCACTTATTAGCAATTCCAAGATACGATTTTAGAAACAAACTTCAATGATTTTGAGATATTTCAAATCTCTAGAAAAACTAATTTAGCCCTTGGTAGGTTCTTGAATTATAAGCTTAAAACCTGATTATTTCCAAAAGTTTTGGCTGGGGTTGATTAATTTCTAAAAACTTGCTAATCTACATAAATCTTGAACACGCTAGCATCATAGAGATCCAGAAATGCTTCCTTGCTCTATAGTTATCAATAATAAATTGGTTATCTAATTAGTTTCCAATAGGGATTTGAGATCCCGGCCCACAAAATTTATGAACATTAATGAGTGTCGAAGCTGTGCACTTCTTCTAATTGACTAGAGACTAGAGTTGAGAGAATTGATCATTGAGGTAAGAAGCATGTGAACTATCTATATGGAAAAAATCTGAGGCCAATTAAGTCCATATAGATTCTCTCAAATTATTACAGCTTTTACATCAAAAAATATCTTAGTGTTAATCTTACAGCTTGTAAAGCATCCTGCAGCACTCACCAGACTCAGTGTTCTGTCAACATCAAAACTATCCATATGTACATATTCATGAAAATTGCAATCATCCAAAATAACTGGTCCTGTCCCTGAAGAACCACTATAGCCTGTGCAAAAAGCAAGTTTTGTTAAGTTGAAGGTTTTTTCATACATTTGAATTTTACATTTTTTAAACATAAATTGTCGTCTTTAAAGAAGTTTCATCGCAATAACAAATTAAACCCCTTACCTTATAGTGTTCACAAGACTGAAATCTCCTGCCTTGATTATCATTAGTCAATGAGGTACGAACTACGAAGCACTGCTCTTCCGCCCAATACAAGTCAAATAAAAACAACCGGTCCTATCCCTCGGCCAACTATAGAACATTTTTGTGGAAAAAGACAAAAAAAGGAACAGAAATCCACTAGACCTTTTTAGTTTAGACCCCAAAATCTGAACTAAATAAAAGAATATTACATGGTTCTCAATCAACTCTCAGACTAACCAATGTTCAAAACCCACTGGACCTTTTTATTTTAGACCCCAAAATCATACTAATTCCTTTCATTCCCATCCTTATTCAATAAGCAGGGTTTGTGTAAAGTGCAACTAATACCATCAATAATAATAACATTATCAGCAAAGATCAGGACTTGAGCAGAAAAATCAAAAGAGTTAGCACTCGGATTAGAGAAAAACAAAGTGAAGTCACTTAGGGTACCTAGGTACTTAGGGACGCGGATAGGTGACAAGATACGAAACAGGGCTGAGGAGTTGTCTACCACCGTTCGCCAGATGAATCAGAAAGGTGGTTCTTCTCGGCTCGAGCAGGATTCATTCATTGCCTATCACCAGATAGAATCATCTTCTTGTCTCGTATCAATTTCTGCAGCCAAAGTGCCCATTTCAAGAACAACATTACTATTGCACTCAATGTCACCAGCATCATAAACCGAAAACAAATAATCACTTAACCAAAAACTAAAGCACATTAGAATTAAAAATTATAACGAAATTAATAAAATGCAAATTGAGAAATGGAGGTACCAGGTCCCCATTAGGCTTGTTATTGGGATTATCTATGATATCTATGCCATTGTTGTTCGAGGTGAGCCTGAAAATGAAGAATAACTCATCCTTGCCTATTAAATTGATCTTTTGGTTCAACCCTGACTTCACACAAGCATTTGAACAAACACATTTAAGGCAACCATGTCTGGGATTTCACAGAAAAATACACCATTAATTCAAATGTGAAGATACAACGTTGTATTTCCCAGAAAATACAAATTTCCCCTAATTCATTAAATGTTTCATGATTCAAACCAACAAAGCCCTAAAATTAAGATTCAAGAAATAAAGCTTCAAATTCGAACTTGTCAAATAAGCTATGGAAGATGCACTTCTTACGACCGAGTATACTTCTTCATCTTGTACGCTTCTCTGAGAGCTTTCTTATTTCTCCCTTTCTTCTTCTTTTTACCTCTCTTGGGGAGATCCGGTTCGGGCGGAGCCTCCGTGGCAGCTGCATCGGAGTTGTGAAGATTCGACATGGAGACGATGGCGCGGCGGAGTAAGAGCTGGGGTTTGGAGGAGGCGAGTCGGGTGGATCGGAAAAAGGCCCAAGAAGCGAGTTGACCCAGTCCCATATCAGTAATTTTCACTCGATTAGAGGTGACGGGCAGATAGGAGAGTGATGACGGGTGGAGGAGAAGGGAGAGGTGACGGGCGATGGGCGGGCGGAGGAGAGAGGGAGGTGACGGGCGACGACCAGAGATCGATTGAGAAGAAAACTTTAATTTTACTATTGTTCCATTTTCCAAAGTAAAAACCTAGCTAATTAATTAGGGGAAATAAAGAGTGTCTAAACCCTAAACACTCTTTTGTTAAAAATAAAGACAGGTTAATAATTAGGTGTCGAAAAATGTGGTTTTAAAAATATTATAGACACCGGTTCTATAACCGGTGTCAAAATATCTGGTTTCTAATCTAAATAAATTTATATAAATAGACACTGGTTTCAAAGTCCGATGCGAAGACTGGTGTCTATTTTGGAAATTATTTTACAATAGACACCGGTTCTAGGAAACCGGTGTTGTTTATAAAACGACAACACTGATTAGACACCGGTTCGTCATAAAACCGGTGTTAAAAAGGAAAAGACACCAGTAAGGTCATAAAACCGGTGTCTTTTTGGTGGTGTCTATCAGATTTTCTTGTAGTGTGCCCAACTTTTTTTTTTTTTTTAAAAATTCTTTGATACTAGCGCCCAACTCCTTTTTTTTTTTTTTGTTTTTTATATTTATTTAATAATTAATTAGTTTATAAATTAAAAATTTTAAATTTATTTGATTAATCTCAAATTAGGGTTGTTCATTCGGTTAACCATTAATCGAAATATTAAAAACCGAATTTGATAATTGGTAAAACCATTAATTGAACCGAAATTATATTTACCGAATTAACCGAACCGAATTATATTCGGTTAATTCACCAAATTAATCAAAATTTCTTTAAAATACAAAAATATATGTTTTATATATAATATAAGATATAAATAAATAAATATAATTCATAGAAATTTATTTAAAATGCAAAATATAATTTTTATATATAGTATGATATAAATAAATAAAAATATATAATATAGTATATATAATTATAATTATATATAAAATATATGTTTAACACAATATTTCAGTTAATTCATTTAATTTTGAATTTTTGGCATGAATTAACCGATAAACCGAATTAAAAAAAAATAATAAAATAAGGTGTACCAAATTCTTCAAAATCTTTAACCATTCACCGAACCGAAATAATTCGATTCTCGATAGAATTAATAGAATTGATTTGGTTAACGGTTAACCGAAAAATTAACCGAAAAGGGTGTTCAATTAATCGAATGTCGGTTATCGATTAATTCGGTTTGAAAATTCAAAATTAATGAATTAATCTGAAATATTATGTTAAACATATATTTTATATATAATTATAATTATATATAATATATAATATATTTTTATTTATTTATATCATATATTATATATAAAAATTATATTTTGTATTTTAAATAAATTCTATGAATTATATGTATTTATTTATATCATATATTATATATACAACATATATTTTTTGTATTTAAAAATATCGGTTAATTCGGTTCGCTTAATTCGGTAAATATAATTTCGGTTCAATTAATGATTTTACCAATTATCAAATTTGATTTTCAATATTTCGATTAATGGTTAATCTGAATGAACACCCCTAATTTGAGATTAATCAAATAAATTTAAAATTTTTAATTTATAAACTAATTAATTATTAAATAAATATAAAATTAACAAAAAAAAAAAAAGGAGTTGGGCACTAGTTGAACTAGCGCCCAATCAAAGAATTAAAAAAAAAAAAAAAGTTGAACTAGCGCCCAAATAAAGAAAAAAATAATAAAAAAAAGATGGGGCACTATTGGCATTAGCGCATGGTACATTGACACTAATGATAATAGCGCCTGCACTTATACTATTTATACATCCAAATTCCTCTATATTTTCACAGAAGAATCTCACAAAAACAATAATCCGTTAAATTACCCCATCCTAATATTTGCACTTTTTATGGCACACATTGTTGGATTTGTTGAATGACTATCTCATCCAAAAGTTTAAGCCGTTAGAGATAATTAGATGAGTCATTTGATATTATTTAATTACTCTAACACACTCCTTCAAGTGCAGATGGTTATTTATGGAGCCCGACACTTGGAACATTTTAATTTGTTCATGACCTCATGTTTGGTCTGTCTGACTCTAATACCATAGCGAATGGTCACTTCATCCAAAAGCTAAACTGTTGAATAGACGAGTCATTTAATATTTAATTACTCTAATATGCTCTCACATGCAAACAATTGTCTACAAAGTTTTGCACGTGGAATATTTTAATTTGTTCAGGTTTGGTCTATCTCTGTTTCCATACTAAATGACCACCTCGTCTAAGCTTAAATACGTTGTTAGAGAAGTGAGCCATTTAATATTAGTTAATCCTAAAAAAAGGTTTGCTTATATCATGGATCATTTAAAAATCTCATAAACATGCCTTGAAATACATGATAGCACGAAAAACCTCAAATTACGGCAGCGATTTTAACGATCGCGCATTTATACAAGTGATACAAATAATCAGATAAGATTTAAATATAAATTAAAACAAGATTTAATAGTTAAAGAGATGAAATGGTAATTGAAGTCAAAACTAGATGTGTCCCTAATTCTATTAACTAATTACTACTAGTATTAAAACTCGTTTAATTTCGGACGACGGAATTGACTTCGGTGCCTCAAAACTAGCACTCTTATATATATAGGAATTAGAGAAGACGAAGAAGGAAAATAAGAAAAGTAAAAACAAATGGAAATGGATCTGTCCCTCAAGCTGGATGCTCAAGAACAAGCAAAAAAGCTTGAAAACGTGTTTTCATCTCTTGAATCAAATCTTGATCAAGATGAAAATCGTGCTCCAGACCAAATTTCTGATAAAGGCGCCTCCATTGAGGTATATATATAAATTTTACTCTTTTTTTATTTATTTATATATATATATATGTGTGTGTTGTAGTTATAAGTACACACACGATTTCTTGGCAATTAATTAATTAAGTTAATTAATGTGTAAAAATTCCAATTTTTTTATAGCTATCTGTTCTGCAGATGCGGATGAATTACATGAAGGAGGAGAACAAAATCTTGAGAAATGCGGTGGAGCAAACTATGAAAAATTACAATGATCTTCATACAAAATTTGCCATGATTCAACAAAATAATCTTAGGAAGGTAAATAATTAGGTCCCATAAATAAATATAAATTTATCAACTTGATTAGTTTTCTCGTTCATTTGTATTTTGATGTGTGTATAGCTTAATTGCAATTTTGGTCATGTAAGTATCTTATGTAGCAATTTTGGTCAGTAAATTCAAAGGTGTGGCATGTTTGGTCATGTAAGTATGTTATATAGCAATTTAATTGGGTCCCGTGAATTTTTATTTTTGTGCAATTTGGGCCCGATCCCATAAGTTCTATTTTTGTGCAATTTTGATCCCTAATGGATAAGTCATAATTCATGATGGGTGGCAAATCGTGTTATCGTGCCGTGTTCGTGTCACACTATCGTGTTTTCGTGTTATCTATTTTATTTGATCTTTAATATAACAATAATTGTAATTTTAAATTAATTTTCAATTTCGTGTTCCTATAGTGTTATCGTGCCGTGTCATATCATGTCGTACTTATCGTGTTTTTTTATCTCTGTAATCGTGTCGTGCTATCGTGTCATGTCACTCATTGCTACCCCTAAATTTTCATCCTTTGAGGACCAATACTGCACAAAAACTTAGAACTTATGGAACTAAAATCGCAAAAAGAAAAATCAAACTTTGCTGGACCAAAATTGCTACATAGCATACTTAGTGAACCAAATATGTCACTTTTTAATACATACGGGGCCAAGATTGCTACACACTTATAGGACAAAAGCGCAATTAAAGACGAATAATATTAAATGATTCGTCTTTTCTTGAAAATAATTTTCTTTATTTTTTTATTTTATTTGATTTAGGATCCCAATATGATTTTCGCTCAACGAAAATCATATCGATGACCCGATCGAGGATCCGAATAAGAGCATTTTCGGTAATGAAATTGATCGAATATCGCCATTACACAAGGATGAAGATGATGGTAGAGAAAATGTTGAATTAGTGTTATCTTTGGGGGTGTCTAGCAATCGTGTTGGTAAAGTCGAAGGAGACGAAGAAAAAAAGGAGAAAAGAGAAGAGATGAATAAAGGGTTAATTAGTGCGATACAATTAGGTCATGATCATCAGCTAGAGAGGAACAATTTGGGTGGAATTATGAGCAATATTAATTCTCAGCCTAATAAAAGAGCTAGGGTTTGTGTCAGGGCAAGATGTGAAACACCCACTGTGAGTTCATCAATCACTAATTAATTATTTCATTTTTAATTAATTATTTTTTGTTTAAATTGTGTTGCTTGCATGATTTAAATTAGGGCTATATATATCAAGAGTTTGATCCATCGATGTACAATTAAGAATTTAGAATATAGAGTTGAGATTGTAAAATAAAAACTTGGAACTGTAATATTTCTAAAATAAACATGATTTACATATCTCAAACAGTACTAAAATACACATGATTTACATATTTCTAATTTTTGTAATTAATTAGATGAATGATGGATGCCAATGGAGAAAATATGGGCAAAAGATTGCTAAAGGAAATCCTTGTCCTCGAGCCTACTATCGTTGCACTGTAGCTCCTGGATGCCCAGTCAGAAAACAGGTACTTTCCTATAACTCCTACACCTAGTACTGTGTGTGTGTTTTGAATCCTTTTTTTTTTTTTTTTTGAAAATCATGGTGCAATTTTGCTTTTGGTTTTAGTTTACCAAAAAAGGTATTATCTAGTACAATTTGATATAAGAAAAAGGAATAGTAGAGATGACAAAAAATTTAATTGTGACATGAATTATATATAACTAAGTAGTTATTATAGAAAATAAGAGATATTAAAATTGGGGATAATTTAGTTGCCATTATAATGATAATTTAGTGAACATGTTGAGTTGTAAATAATTGTAATTATATCTGTGCCAATTGAGATAGAATTCTTGCCACTTATTAAGTTTGTGAAAATAATTATTACAGAAACAAAAAAAAAATCGTTGAAATTACTTAATACATATTATTAGTGATTGATTTTTCTTGATTGATCTTGTGTTTAATGGAACGACCACTTGCACATAAAACAGGTCCAAAGATGTTTGGAGGACAAGGCAATACTAATCACAACGTACGAAGGAACACACAATCATCCACTCCCAATAGGCGCAACGTCAATGGCATCAGCAACATCAGCCGAATCCTCCTTCATAATGTTGGATTCGAGCAATCCCTTCTCGAGTCTATCTTCAACCCTAAACCAAACACATTTCCCATATGATCACAACATCAACAACCCTCTTTTCGTAAATCCATATTCTCCTAATTACATACCAAACCTAAGAACCCTAAACCCTAATTATCATCATGACCCCACAAAGGGCATTAATGGTATAAGCTCTTCAAACTCCATGGCCCAATTAGGGTTTTCTAATTGGATGCCTAAACAAGGCAACTTCAATGAAAATACACTTTTAAGCCAATTTTTTCCTAGCCCTAATACAATAGTACAAGATATGGGGCACAAATTGTTGGCTGAAAATATGAGTGCAAATATTGCTTCTGATCCTAAGTTTAAAATTGCTATTGCAACAGCAATTTCCTCACTCGTTAATAAAGAAAGCCAAACAAGTCACTATTCATGATCACCTACAAATCAAATTATCCCCAAAGAGGGGGATAATATCTATAATTCCACAACGAATGAGTCCGAAATTTAATTAAAGATTTGTTTAGAGACATATTTCAAATATGATCTCAATTGTAGAATTTTATATGATAATTTATTATTGTTGAGTAATTAATTTTTCTGACATAATTAAATTTGCTTTGTTTTTTGGGATTATATATATTGTAGTTTTGTTAGCTGGATATATGTTCCATGTGATGCCTTGACTGTTGTAAAACTCAAGGACTTGAAACACTTAAAAGAGCTATTGTTTATTTATTTTGTTTAATTTTTTTAGTTAGTTTTCCAAGAAATTCAGATCTGATCCTCCCATTTAATTACTTTGATAAAAAATGTGCTTATTATTTTATTTTTTTTCAGTACAAATAGGGAAATTTGGGGAGGGGACATACGCACTCTTATGAGATCGGCTCGGGTCATTCGCCTTACAACACACGCCTCAATCAATGGATCACAAGGTTGATCCCAAAAATGTGCTTATTTGGATCATGGATATATAAATTTCTTTTAATGTTACATTTTGCATTAGGTTCTTGTATATATATTGATTAATATTGATGTAGAACTAAGTAACTAATTAAATAAGAGCTATATACCCTTATAGAAATAAAATAAAATTAGAGGTCCAAAGGCAACTAATTAATTACTCAAAGGGACGGCTAAATTTGAATGCCATGGTCCCCTGTATATTGATTAGCATTAAAATAATTAGCAACAAATGATGGTCCATCATTGTGTTAATAGATTGGTTCAAGTGGACTGCAATTTGATTAATAATTAATAATGGATGGGGTGGGCTAATTGAGTTTATCAATTAAGTACGATTTAATTTCGTTAACAATAAGAATGGACAGAAAGAATGAAATTAAAGATAAAGTAGATTGGTTGTTAACTTTCATGCATGAGATATAGTACAATATTTTAAGGAAATTAATGCCTCATGAGTGAAACCATGATGTAATTCATATAGTTTCGAGAAATTGTCATACTTGTCCCACTTTTTAGTAAAAATACCACAAAACACGCTCATATCATTTTTGTACTCAAAATTTTATCTTTTACTCTCCCGCATATTTTTTATTACTTTTATGTTTTTTCATTATTTTTTGTTCATGTATTGTTTTATATGTTATATATGTTGTTTCAATGTTGTTTAAATTTGTTTCTTTGTTGTTTCGTTTCAAAATAACTTTTACCTATTTTTATGTTTTTTTTTGTCATGTATTATTTTGTATATTGTTTCTATTGTTTATGTGTTGTCTATAATATTTTTAATTTTTTCTAATAGTTTTTTATTGTTTCCATTTAATTTTTATTGTGTGAATACAATTTTTACCGTATTTAAGCTATTTTTATTCATGTGGTGTTTTTAATATTTTTTACGTTGTCCGATTTGTTTCCATACCATTTTTAACTTGAGCATGGATCCTCTCCATTTAGAGAGTGTAAATTTCTTGTGCATTTGGAGAGAAATACACATGTATATCTATACATACACCTATATATACACACACATATATATATATATATATATAAATGTATGTATAGATGCAAGTGTCTTTTCTCTCTAAATGCACAAGAAATTTACACCTCTAAATGGAGAGGATCCATTTCCTTTTTAACTTTTGTTCTGATGTTTGTTTGTTGTTTCCATGTAGTCTTCGATGTTTAAATATAATTTTTAATATATTTTTAAGCTTTTTGTTGTTCGATGTTTCTTTGTTGTTTTTGGTTTATTTCCATACCGTTTTTAATTTTAGTTTTAATATGTGTTGTTTTATGCGTACACTTCTTTATTTTTTATAATATTTCGAGTATAAAATGAATTATTTAATGGAGCAAAATTTATATTTTCACTGAAATTTTATTAGAAGAACAAGTTTGAAACATGTTCGAAATAATCTTGAAACAACAACGTAAAAAATCCAAAAAATAGGGGAATAAATTTGTCCTAAAAAAGGCGAGATCGTAAAATTATCCAAAAAGTACCCATAAACATAAAAAAACTGTCAAGTTTTTGGAAAGTGGGGTAATAATGTCCTTAACCCTAGTTGCCATGTATTTTCACAAAATCCTAATTACGAAAAACTAGTAATTACATGTCAAGCATAAATTGGGCTAAAAGAGGACCCTTTAAATTTCAGACTCGGCTGTTAATTGTAAAATCCCGAACTAATAAAATGTCTATAATCCTTGGGTTTCTATGCTTTAGAGGTTTGCTCAATCAACCGAATCGTAAGGACCAATTGTTTTAGGCCTGAACTTGGGCTTGGTCCTGGGCTTTAGCTGGATCTTGGGATTACGTGGAACTTGTTGAAGGTTGAGCTAGTTTGGTTGAATAAGTCATCTGATTTCAGCAGGCCCAAATTGAAATAATACGTATAAATGTGATTAATTTTCGAAGGATATTAGAATTAGAATTGCCATATATAAATTCTTAAATACTAATAAATAAAGTCTTAAATCTTTTAATAATATTATATTACACTAAATGTTTTTAGACCTTTCCTCAATATACGTATATATTAGATAATATATACGTATATATTAGATAATATATACGTATTAGATAATATCTAAAAAATAAAGTGTTCAAAAAAATATATTAGATAATATGATTTCTATTTTGACATCATTCATGAGAGTATTGTTTATAAAAGAATGAGTGATTTCTACCGGTATATTCTTAAACTACTCACAAATTTTGTTATGTAAATGCGATTTTGTCGATTTTTTTTTTTTTTTTTAAAAAAATTATCCCAAATAATATCGAATTTCGTACAAGCTCAACTAGCAAAATATTGGTGTACAAAATTCTAAAATTTTAGTTACTCCATATTTTCAAATTTTTGTTACTCCATTTTGATCCAAACTGTAAGTACATATATTCATTTAAGTTGTACACATTTAAAAAAAAAAAAAAAAAAAAGAAAATTCTGTTTGATTCAGGTAAATAGTCATTCTGATTCATCATGATTGTTTAATTTGAAAAGTTGGACACGTTAATCTTATACCAAAAAAATTAAAAAAATTCAAAAATAAATTTTCATAACTAAGCCAAACTCATAGTTCGGAACATTTGTCAAATGGATCGGTGGTACTAGTCCATCGGACCAAAGAGAAAGTTCGGTTGGGCTAATCTATGGGAATGCACATAAAAAGTCGAGCCTAATAAGTGGCCAAATAGATTCCGCCCTTTTCTCGCGTCGACAATACAAAGCCTCAACCCATCCCTATCACCGAGCCGATCCATCGGAATGGGCTAGTTTTATAGCTCTACTCATAGTTGCCCTTTTTGGAATTAATGAACAATTAATTATTCACATAACTAATAAAAAGCTACCCAAAAAAAAAAAGAAAAAATCAATTAAAGAAAGAATTTGTTCTCCATTATATACCATTCTCCTCTTTTCTCTACAACCCAAGAACCTTCAGGACTCATCCACCACCTGAGTCCTCGAATCCCCCACTACGCCACGCGTGGTCGCCTCTCATTGGTCAGATTACGTGGAACTAAAAACAAATATGTCCACGTGTCGCCCATTTGTTGGGCAGAACACTCTAGCCAATTCCATCCGCTTCTCTACAACCGCAACCTATAAATACCCACGTATACACCCCCATTATTCAACCGTACGTTTGCAGAGAAAAATACAATAGAATCATGGGTTTTAAGGGTGTGGCTTTCTGCATTCTTCTTCTCTTTGTTTCAGGTATAACTCTACGTGCATGGCTTACGTTGATTGTACTTTGTCTGCTAAATTTGAAGCTAGCTTGTACCTTCAACTGTTTTTGACCTAGCTGAGAATCACTTTTTTTTTTAAGAGTTTGCAAACAATTCGATTGTATTCTATATGTGTGATTTGACTCGATATAAAATTTTACATGGAAGTTGAAAAAGTTGAAGTTTTCTTTTTAATAAGTTGGAAGTAATGGTTAGATAAGAGTTAATAAATTTCAAAAAAACTAAAAATATAGGACGCGCGATACCATTTGAGGCAGCTCGTGATAAAAATTGAAGTTTTTAAAAGTATTCAAGCTCTTTTCATTCTCTAACTGGAAAAAACTATTCTCGGCTTTTTAGGTGGAAAAATCAGTTATTTTTTTCACCTTAAAGTATCATATTTTGTTTTTAGAATTTGCATATACTCTCAAAGTAACGTTGAATTAATTTACCTTTCCAAATTAAGACGAACGAAGGATTTTTATACTCATCACGCATATTGTATATTTATTGGTTTCTAATTGAGAATTCTGTTATCTGAATTGTCATTTAATAAATTAAAATCATAGCCGCACAACGTTATGGTAAATTGCAATTTTAGTCAATGTACCTAGCGTGTTGTCAATAATAGTCCCGTCAAAATCACGATTTGCAAAAAATCGACGTGTCCACATCAGAGACTTTGTGGACACGTGGATCTTTGGAAGTTTTCCTACTTCCGTCCATCAAGTTATGATCTTTTATGCTAATTGTGATTTCTGTTGGACTATTATTGTTATAGTTACAATTACAGGACTAACTGAGTCCTCTGTCTTTCTTCAATTGTTTCATGTAAGAATTTTGCATAGGGACAGCAATAGCAGCAGACAAGAACTTAGGGACAGTAATTGGTATTGATCTCGGGACAACATATTCATGTGTCGGGGTTTACAAAAACGGCAAAGTTGAAATCATAGCGACGATCAAGGCAATCGAATCACCCCTTCGTGGGTTGCATTCACCGATACAGAGCGTTTGATCGGAGAAGCCGCCAAGAATCAAGCGGCCTTTAATCCCGAACGAACTATTTTCGATGTCAAAAGGCTAATCGGACGAAAGTAAGTCGATTTTTTTTTTCACATTACCATCGAATTTTAATCGATGTTTTCGGTTGGTAGCCGCATGGCCGCTCCTTCCTTTAGGCGAAGGAGAAGGTCGACTCAGGCCGAATTTTTCCGAAATTTAGGGGCCCAATTTTTTATATACAACATAAATAAAATATGACATCAAGAGTAAATCCATTATAGTGGTTGAATCTTTATCACTCTTGAAAATCTTGAAAGGTATCTCAAGTTCAAAGCTTGCATCTAATTTTTAAGGCTCTTTAAATTAACTCAAATTGATAAGGCGAGAAATAAAAAAGTCATTATACGGTGATAGTGTCACAATTTGCGAGATATTATTGAACAACTGAATTATACTTGACTTTTTAATATTTTTATCACCAAAATTATAAGGCGAGTTGTATTTAAATTATTATTTTGGGTTTTTGAACATGTATGTCATATGATTATAACTATAATAGAATTGGTACTATATGTTGCACATATTCTTTCTTTTTATATTTTAAGTTTGTATAGAAATTAAAAAAAAAAAAGTTTGTATAGAAAAATGGGGGCCCAATTTTAAAATTCGACTCAGGCCAAAAAAAAACTAATAGGATCGCCCCTGTTGGTAGGTTTGATGATCCGGAGGTGCAGAGAGACATGAAGATGTTGCCGTACAAAATTGTGGACAAAGATGGGAAGCCTTATATAGAGGTGAAGATTAGAGATGGTGAAATAAAGGTATTTAGTCCTGAGGAAATAAGTGCAATGATATTGCAAAGGATGAAAGAAACAGCAGAGTCTTATTTAGGAAAGAAAATCAAAAGTGCTGTTGTAACTGTACCAGGTATTGTTTAGATTTGTCTTCATTTTGGCTTACTAAATTGGAATTTAGGACCAAATGTGTTGCCAAACAGGCAGCTTCGTTAGACGTTATTTAGGGATAATTACAAAGAAACCCTTGAGGTTTAGGCTAATTACAAAAATACCAGACATGTTTAAAAATTGCCAAAATACCCGTCTTACATTTTCTCTTTCATAAGCAAACATCATTTCAAAAACACCCTGATATTTATAAAAATATTATAGCTATCCCTCTTTAATTTAAGACATAATTAAACCTGAGGTTTTTTTATATATAATTTTGAAATATTTCTGGGTTTTTCTTGTAATTAGCTCAAACCTCAGTGGTAGTTTTGTAATTATCCCTATCATTTATTGATTGATTACAAATTATTTGCACTTTTAAACTCCTTATGGACCAATCTATACAGAGTGTTTGCAAAAACTTCAATTTTCTAAGAAAGTGATTTATCATAATAGAAATCAAAAGCAGTTGATCATCATAAAATTGGTAGTATTTCCAGCTTCTCTGAAAGCTAAGTAATTTTAAAAGAAGTTTCAATGAATTAGTTATAAAAGTGCTTTTACTTTTAGATTCTTGTAAAATTACATAATATATATTAGAAATATAAATTAAGATTTAAAACTATTTTTTTTCCAGCCAAAAGCTAACAATCACGTTTTTTTAAATGTTAGCAAAACGCTCCCATAGTTTCGCATATTGTGTTTTCCTTTAAAATCTTATTCTTCTGAGTGACAATTAACAAGTATGTTCTGTTTTTTGTCACTTGTGCAGCGTATTTCAACGATGCACAACGACAAGCAACTAAGGACGCAGGCACGATCGCGGGGCTCCAAGTGGCTCGGATAATAAACGAGCCAAGCGCAGCCGCGATCGCCTACGGTCTCGACAAGGAAGGAGACAAGAACATCCTAGTTTTCGATCTCGGTGGTGGTACATTCGACGTCGGTGTCCTAACCATCGACAATGGCGTGTTTGAGGTCCTCGCCACGAGCGGAGACACTCACTTAGGAGGCGAAGATTTCGATCACCGAGTCATGAACTATTTCGTTAAGTTGATCAAGAAAAAGTACAACAAAGACATAAGCCACGACAAAAGGGCTCTCGGAAAGCTACGCAAGGAATGCGAACGAGCTAAAAGAGCGTTGAGTAGCCAAAGATCGAGGTTCGGATCGAAATCGAGTCGCTATTTGATGGTGTAGATTTCTCCGAGGCGCTAACGAGGGCGAAATTTGAGGAACTTAACATGGATTTGTTTAAGAAGACGATGGGGCCGGTTAAAAGGGCTCTGGAGGACGCGAATTTGAAGAAGTCGGATATTCATGAAATCGTGCTCGTTGGTGGGAGCACGAGGATTCCGAAAGTGCAAGAGATGTTGAAGGAGTTTTTCGATGGTAAAGAACCGAGTAAAGGTGTTAATCCAGATGAAGCTGTGGCTTATGGAGCGGCGATTCAGGGCGGAATTATTAGCGGAGAAGGCGGCGAGGAGACAGATAGTAAGGCGCGATTGCTTATGAAAAAATTTTATTTTCGTTTCGCTGGATAATTTTTTTACCAGAAATGTGAATGTTTATGAAAATTTTCAAAAAATACACTATTTACTCATTTTCACTTTTTTCTCCAAACAATCAATTCTATTCATTTTTCAAAAAAAATCATCGAATCACCAAGCATTATTACCCATTTCCTCCCAAATTCTACTACTCATCGGCTCACATATTTTTTACTACCTATCATATTCGATCATTTTTTTACTATTTCAATATCAAATCAACTTTCATCATTACTTTTTCATCTCATATCCAATCACACTCTTAAAATTCAGCTTTTTTTCTTTCAAAATTTTGTTTACCCACTATTCTCTAGTAAAAAGAAAATTTTCAAAATAAATGTATATGCAATCGCACCCTAATGAGTTTCTTTCAAGAATCATATATGAATTTTGTGTCGAGGTTAATTACAAAAACTACCAAAATTCTAGTTATCTGTCAGAATTACAAATAACCCCTTAAGACATTGCAATTTACTCAACAAGTACCCCTTCTCGACGTTCGGTAATTTGTGAAATAGAAACAAAAATTAAGGGTATATTTTTAATTTCGAAAGATAACTGGGTTTTTTTTTTTTTTTGTAATTAGACTGAACTTTAAGGGTATTTTTTTTTAATTAAACGTGTGTTTTACATAATTCAATATTGCTCTAAATTTTATTTTATTTTATTGCAGAAATTGTTTTGATTGATAGGACTCCATTGAGTCTTGGTATTGAGACAGTTGGTGGAGTTATGACAAAGTTGATCCCAAGAAACACTGTCATACCAACTAAGAAATCACAGGTTTTTTCTACTTATCAAGACCAACAAACCACAGTGTCAATCAAGGTATGGATTTTGAAACATGCAATACATTTGCCGAGATTAAAATATATGTAGCATTCAAATTGCTAGGATTTATATTGATACTATAGATGTCATTTTTAAGGTTTATGAAGGAGAAAGGGCTTTAACAAAAGATTGTCGAGAACTTGGGAGGTTTGAACTGTCTGGCATTCCACCTGCTCCAAGGTAGACTCATATGTAGCATCCTGGAGATGTTTTTTTCTTTTCTTTTTTTCCAAAGTTGATATTGGGAAAAATACCCTTGAGTTTAATCTAATTATAGAAAAACCCCAATTGTCTTCGAATTTACGAATATCCCCTGATATTTGATTCTATTGCAAAATGCATTCTATAAGGATATTCGTTAAGAAATAATGAAAACTTGTAATACCTGAAGGGAGCATTTGTAATTTTGAAAGATAATTATTTTTTTTTTCATATAAGACCAAACCTCAAGGGTGGTTTTTGTAATTATTCTTTGTTTGAATGTTCAATAAGTCTAAGAGATACTTAGGGGGCGGGGGGAACTGAGACCCCATAACTAATAACAAAAGAATCCAGAAATTTTTGAAAAATACAAAAAAAAAAAGAAACCCTTGAAGTTTGATTATATCTTATATTTTCTCTCTTTATAAGCAAAAAAAAATTCAAAAGCCCGCTTGACATTTATAAAAATATTACAGTAACCCTCTTAAATTTTGGATAAAATCAAACTTTAAGGGGAGTTTTGTAATTTTAAAAAATATCTGAGTTTTTTATAACTAGCCCAAACCTCAATTTTTTTTATTTTTTTTTGTAATCGACCCCAAGTCTAATAAGAAAGTTTGTGATATTAAAGCCAAGAAACTTGTGACTCATAATATAGGGATAATTACAAAAATACCCTGAGGTTTGGGTTAATTAAAAAAAGAACTAAAGGTGTTTCAAAGTTATAAATAAATCCCATCAGATTACATGTTGTCTTAAATGTAAGGTGGGTAACTATAATATTTTTTGAAATATTTTTATACCTTCATCAAACCTCAAACCTCAAGAGTTTTTTGTAATTTTGAATGAACTTTGGGTTTTTTTTTAATTAGCCCAAACCTCAGGTTTTTTTTTTTTGGTAATTATCCCTATAATCAAATGAGAAAATGATGATAGATATTGGTTTAGTTGCATTATTACATCAAGATTTAGCTCTTTCAAGATGCATGTTTTAAATCTTTTCTTTCCAGGGGAGTGCCACAAATAGAAGTCACATTTGAAGTAGACGTAAACGGCATACTACACGTAACAGCCGAAGACAAAGCCGCCAAGAAATCCAAATCCATAACCATCACCAACGACAAAGGCCGATTAACCGAACAAGAGATTCAAGAAAAAGTAAGAGAAGCCGAAGAGTTTGCGGAGGAGGATCGAAAGATCAAGGAACGAATCGAGGCCAAAAACAAGCTCGAGACGTACATTTTCAACATGAAGAGCGCGATCAACAATAAGTTTGATTCGGACGACAAGGGAAAGATTGAGGACGCGCTGAGGGACGCGATGGAGTGGTTGGACGGTAACGGCCAGGACGCGGAAAAGAATGAGTTTTATGATAAGATGAAAGAGTTGGAAGATGTTTGTAATCCTATTGTGAAGAAGGCTTATGAGAAAAGTGGTAAAGGGACTAATAATGGGCATGAAGATGAGGAGGAACCAAATGATGAATTGTAGAGTTTATAGAGATAGGATCTGTATTGGCTTTTGCTTCTTAATTTTGGTAACTCTTGTTTTGTTTTGTTTTTCTTGGTTAGGAAATTCTTGTAGTTCCACTAGTTTCATATCTTTTTTACCCCTTTCTTTTAACTGGAGTCATTGTGAATCAATGCTTGATTAAATTTGTTTTTTCCTTGTTTTCCACAAGGCATTACAATTTTTTGAAACAGGATGTCCCGGGTGTTTGGTTGAGTTTATAAGGGAGTGCTTGCCTGTGAAATTTTTTCATCTCTTACTCTCATTTTTTTAGAACAAAATTTTGAATGAACATGTGATTGCTTGTGAAAATTTTCAAAAAAATACACTATTTACTTTTCTCATTTTTCAAATCATTAATCACATCCACTTATAATTTAAACAAAAAATATCACATCAACTATCATTATTATACAATCATATTCCAAATATACTATTCACTCTCTCTTATTTTTCAAATCACCAATCACATCTAATCACTATTATACTAAAAAAACTATCACATCAACTATCATCATCACATTTTAATCTTATATCCAATCACACTTTCAAAATCTATTCTCATTTTTATAAAATTAAATTTGCACACTATTCTCTCTAAAAGTTAAAAAATGAGCGGAACGAAAGGTCAAGCAATCACTCCCTAAGGCGCGATTGGATGTACTTTCATTTTGAAAATTTTCATTTTGATAGAAAATAGTGAAAAAAATTTAGGAGATAATTGAAAACTTTTGAGAGTGTGAATGGATATGTAATGATGACAGATTGATATGATGTTTTTTTAGGGAGAATTGTGATTGGATATGAAATTTTTTTGGGTTTGGATGTGATGTTTGTATTTAAATATTATAGAAAAACCTATTATTGAATACAATGTCATTTTAAGGGCTAATTTATTAAACTAAACCTATTTAAAAATCTAATTAACCAAATAATGCCAAAAACAAAAAATTTAATATATGAAGTGAAAACAGAGGTTACACCTCTGTTTTGTCAATTTTTATTTTTTATTATAAAAATTTGAAAAAACAAAGTTATGTTTATCTTTTTTTTCGAAAAATTTAAAAAAACAGATTTTTAATTGAATTTTCAGTTATAATTTTAATTTTAATGATTATTTTCAAATTCATGATTAAAGATTATTTTTTTAATAAATTTTCAGAAATAATGTTATATTTAAAAAAATTAATTTAATTGAATTTTACTTTATAAATTTGAAAATACATAGAACATTTTTCGAATAAGTGTAACTGATTTTTGCTAAAAATTCAAAAAAATACTTTAATTTAAAATGACTTTAAAAAAAAAAAAACTGGATTAGCAAAGCATCAATTACCTTACAATTGGAATCTGAATCATCAATCGAGTAAGCGTGGTTTAGGCTTTATTATGTTACCCAATTGTAATACATTTGATGTTTTTCTATTATCCGATTGTTTTAAATTCATTCTAAATTGAAGCATTTTATCAAATTTTGGGCAAGAAATAGTTACACTTATCTGAAAATTGGTGTATATATTTTCAAATTTGTAAAGCAAAAATTTAGTTAAACTAAGTTTTTTAAAATCAAAATTATAACTAAAAATTAATTCAATTAAAAATTATGTTTTCTCAAAATTTAATAAAAAATAAATAAAATTGAGAAAACAGAGGTACTCATATATATATATATATATATATATATTGCATTATTTGGTTAATTAGATTTTTAAATAGCTTTAGCTTAGTAAATTAGCCCATTATAAGTGTATGATTATGGCAAAAAAATGAAATTATATGGGTTAATGTATGATTATTGCTTAGAAAAGTTTTATTCTACCAACTTTTTCCTTCATTGTGATTTAGTTATTTTTTTAGTTGGATCCTTACCCATAATATTAATTAACTGTTAATAAAAGAGAGATATAATTTTGATGGGACAACTCCACACATGTGTCAGCCAAAAAACCTTAAAATGGGGGCAAACAAATAAATTTTAGGGGGGCGGGAAGTGTTTTTAGGGGAAAAGAATTACGAATTTCCATATCCAAGCATACGTTCCAACAATTCTCGTCGTCTAGATAAAAATTTTCATTTTTCATCCGCATCCAATCGGCCTAAGTTTTTCAAAACATGTTATAGAATGTTTGAGACTTGAGAGTTTAAAAGCTCTCTAAAAGTGTTTGGTAGTTTTGTTTTTTTTTTTTTTTTTTAAAAAAAGATGTGTTATAAGCTTATAAGCTCTTTTTAGAAAAGGTGGGGTCCCAACTTATTCTAAAAAAAAATTTATTTTAACAACTTTCTTTGATTTTGACAATTCTAATTATAAAATTGTCATTAGTAACATTTTATAAGTTATACCATTTTATTTTATCCAAACACTTCAATAACTTATTTCAAAATTATAAGATCTAATATCTTATAAGACATAGTAACTCATAATATATTTTAAATAAACTTAGTCAAACACACTCTTATCTAATCCCTAAAGGCAACTCCAATGGTAAGGTTTTGGATGGATTTTTTTGAAAAACGTGTCATCCAAAATCCTCACCTCTTGTGGGAGAGAATTTGGGGTTTGTAGGGAAGACACAAAGTGTAGGCACGAATCGGTTCACAAAGGAGAAAATGATGAAAAAGGTGTTGGTGCCATGGCGCCCATATGTGAAGAAAGAGGGTTGAAATTGATTTTTTTAATTTTTAATTATTTTGTAAATTGGATGGTAAGACCATTAAAAGGTTGTAGAATAGGTTTAACCATTGTAGAGAAAGTAAAATAGTAGATGTTTTACTTTTGATGTGCCAAATGACATGGCACACAAAATGATTTTCCCATTGGAGATACCCTAACAACTATATTTTTTTCTTTTGAGAATTCTTGCAACAATATTTAGCCAAAGGTAAATTACAAAATTACAATTGAGATTTAGCATTTTTTTTTTAAAAAAATCGGTTATCTTTCAAAATTACAAATACCCCTTAAGATATTACAAAACCCCATTGAAATTTGTATTTACTAAACATATACCAAGATGTTTTTAATTAGACTGAAATTTAACCATCTTTTTAGTTAGACTGAAATTCAAGGGTATTTTTCGTAATTAACCTTTACCCAGAGAACCAACTTTGTCTAAGGACATATATTATTTAACCATCTAATTACATGAAGTCCCTTTTGTATATCTCGCAATAAATCAAGCCAAAAGAAATCTAGAAAACAGATAAACGCAGAGCACAGATTTAAATTTCCTCTTGATGAAGCAAAGAATAATTAAAAATTTAAACATCAAACATTCTTTTTATTTCTTTCTTGCCACCATGAACCTCCAAATATGAATTTGAGCAACATTTTATGCACATTGTTAGGAGCCTCAGCATCATTGTTCCTTTTATTACCAGAAATCAAGAAAATGCACAAGAGAAAAATAACGACCGATAAATTGAAGATTATAAGTGAATTATTACAACAAGCAGAAGAAAGAGTGACAAGATATGAAGAAAGACATGATCGGATACTTAGGCAGATATGTTGTTATTACATGATAAATCAGAACTTGGAAGAGGCCTTGGCTGGGGCTCGAGACGCCATGAATGAAGCTTTAGAGTTTGTTGTTTGCCTTAGAAATCTGCAGATGGAGATAATCAGTTCATTCTCCTAATTAATGAATCTTTCTCAACACTTTTGGTTTTTGTTTTTATTTCATTTTTATCAAGAACATTCATTAGGTTTTTACATAATCTTGATTTTTTTCCCTTTAAGCAGTTTTTTTTTTTTGAGTTACGCACACACACTACACCTGTTTGGGATTGAACCCCGACCTCTCACACATTGGAAGGAGTGATACCACTGGGGCCAAATGGGTGGTTTTTGATAATATTGGATTAATTTGGTGTTATGTTGTAGTGATGATTGGATCAATTTTTTCAGAGTCTCAATTTTTATTTAATTAGTTTTTTTATTTTTAAGATAAAAAATAATATTATGTAAAAGAATTAGGGAATAATTATCTTGTCTATTATATTATCTAGTGTTTTGCGATATATACATCAATGAGGTATGTCAGGCCCAATAAAAGAGAAATATCTTTTCGGGCTTTGTTTTTTTTTTTTTTTTTTGACGACACGAGTATCTTAATACCAGTCGGGGGCACAGACTTCATACTTTCTTCGGACTATCGGACATCCCCCTTCCTAGGGATGATCCTAATCTCTGGGGTAGGAGGAGGGGCAAACCCCAACCCCTCACTCCGCGATAGTCAAGATTTGAACCCGGGACCTTGAGGTGCAATTGCAACCTCAAGGCCACTAGGCCAACCCTCGGGGGGTATCTTTTCGGGCTTTACTTTTTGTTTTTTTAGTACAATAGGGATAGTAGGGAAGGAAGTGACATACGCACTCATGTGGGATCTAACTTGAGTCAATCGTCCTTACAACACAAGCCTCTACCACTAGATTACGATTCATTCCAAGTTACACACGAAGGAGTACACCCATGGCGTAGACAAGGGGGCCTCCCTAGCTCCTCGCAAGACCCCAAATTTTTTTTTCGTCCCGTTTTTCTATGAAAAAAATGAAAAAGAAATTATATATATATTTTTAAGGGAAAATTATAGTTGAGCTAGGGGAAAAAAATTGGGCTAGAGGTACTCAACCGAGCCGGTACGCCCCGAGTACACCACATACATAATAACCATTGATTCGTTATACATGTGTAAAAATTCACACAAAATCGCACAGTGCGGCATATATTGTGTGCAAATTTTCGATACTGCACTAGTGTATTTCTCCATGAGTAGCATAAATTGATCCATATTTGGGCTTTAACTAATTAGCATTAACATTATTTTTATATTTGGTCCTCCAAGTATGCTATGTAGCAATTTTTGTCCCATAAATTTTTATTTTTGTGCAATTTTGATCACATACCATAAGTTTTAAGTTTGTGCAATTTTGGTCCTGAAAGGTTAAAATATGATTTACCTATTTTCAGACCAAAATTGCACAAAAATACAACTAATGGAATCAAAATTGCATGAAAATTTAATTGACATGACCTAAATTGCTACACAAGATACTTATATGACCAAAACTGACACTCATTTGAATTTATTGGACCAAAATTACTACGTACGATATTTACAGGACCAGGGCCGTACTTGGCCATAGGCTCAAGAGGCTTGAGCCTAGGGCCCTCAAAAATTTGGGAGCCCAAATTTTTATTTATTTTTTGTTTAACTTTTCAACAGGCTCATTTTCAGTTTTTTTTCCTTAGCCCACCAAATCCAAATAAGCTCCCAATTTTTCTTTAACTTTTTAGTAGGTCCATCAACAACGACAACGGTAAGTTTGATTCGGACGACAAGGAAAGATTGAGTGCGCGTTGAGGGACGCGATGGAGTGGTTGGACGGTAACGGCCAGGATGCGCGGAAAAGAATGAGTTTTATGATAAGAAAGAGTTGGAAGATGTTTGTAATCCTATTGTGAAGAAGGCTTATGAGAGAAGTGGTAAAGGGACTAATGATGGGCATTAAGATGAGGAGGAACCAAATGATGAATTGTAGAATGTATACAGATTGGATCTATATTGGCTTTTGCTTCTTAATTTTGATAACTTTGTTTTTTTTTTTTTTGGTCAGGAAACTCTTGTAGTTCCACTGATTTGATCATATCTTTTTCCCTTTCTTTTAACTGGAGTCATTGTGAGTACAATGCATGCTTGTTTAAAATTGTTTTTTTCCTTCTTTTCCACATGTCAATATAACTTTTTGTAACTAGAAGTTTTGGTGCTTGGTGAGCTTATAAGTTTTTCAAAACATTGTATAGGATGTTTGAGATTTTTTTGACGACCCCAGTATCCCCACACCGGTGGGCACGGACCCCACACTTCCTTCCGGACTATAGGACACCCGACTTCCCAAGGATGGTCCTAATCTCAGGAGAGGAGGAGCAAACCCCAACCCCTCACTCCGCGATAGTCAAAGTTTGAACTAGGTAATTTGAGGTGCAATTGCAACCTCAATGCCACTAGGCCAAAAGTATTTGGTAGTTTTTTTTTCGTTAAAAGATATGTTATAATCTTATAAGTTGTTTATAGAAAATGTGGGGTCCCAACTTATTCTCAAATAAAATCTTATATTTAACCAATGTTTTAAAAATCGGACCGATGAGCAAATCGGTAATGCTAGCTGTTCACGGTTCAATTTGGTTCAACCTTGATCCAATTGGTTTTATAAAAAAGAATAAACTTTTCTTGTATATTGTATAAAATAATATTATAATATATCAATTATTACGTAATATATTTTTCTAATGGAAAATACACAAACAAACAACTAAAACAATATATAGCATAGCTCAAAATTCAAAAATCATATAAATGTAGCAAAATACAAACTTTAAAACTCCAAAAGTTTATAAAAAAGCTAAAAATAAATAAGAAAAAAATAGTTCAGATCGGTTCAACCGGTTTTGTCGAGGTTCAACATGTTTTTGGCCAATTTTTTCGGTTTTGACAAGTTTAACGTAAAAATGGTTTTGGGCCTAACTTAGAACTTGTCCGACCACGATTCCCAATTCAATCGATTAAACCGCCAATCCGGTCCGATTTTTAAATCACGATTTTAACAACTTACTTTGGTTTTGATAATTTTAATTACAAAATTGTCATTAATAACATTTTAATTTATAAACTCGCCATCTTATTTCAAAATAAGATCTAACATCTTATAAGGCATGAGAGCTTATAAGATATTTTTAACAAACTTTAGTCAAAAACCCTCTTATCTAATCCCCTAACAACAATTTTTTTTTTAGAATTCTTGCAACAATATTTAGCCAAATGTATATTACAAAAAGTACTATTGAGATTTAGCCTGCTTTTTAATATATAAGATATTACAAACACATCATTGAATTTTGTATTTACTAAATATATACCAAGATGCTGTAATTTTAAATAATAATTGTAATTCTTTTATAACTAGACTGAAATTTAAGGGTACTTTTTGTAATTAACCTTTACGTAGTGAACCAACTTTGTATAAGGCCTAAGGGCTTATATTATTTAACCATCTAATTACATGAAGTCCCTTTTGTATACTTGCAATAAATCATGCCAAAAAAATTTGGAAAAACATAAAAAAGTAGAGCACATATTTAATTTCCTCTTGATGAAGCAAAGAATAATTAAAAATTTAAACATCAAACATTCTTTTAATTTCTTTCACTAAGATCATGCCACCATGAACCTCCAAATATCATGAATTTGAGCAACATTTTATGCACCTTGTTGAACCTCGGCATCATTGTTCCTTTTATTACCGTAAATCAAGAAAATGCACAAGAGAAAAATAACGACCGATAAATTGAAGATTATAAGTGAATTATTGCAGGAAGCGAGAAGAAAGAGTGACAAGATATGAAGAAAGACATGATCGGATTCTTAGGCGGATATTGTTAGATAAATGTTTTTATCAAGATTTTGGTGATTTTGTTTAAATGAGTTTTTATACCAAAACAATGTTTATAAATATTGTCCAAATACTCCCAATTGATTTAAAATATTTTTAATAATTTTTAGAGTATTTTTTGAAGTTTATTTTTGACAAAATTCGGACAACATTTCAAGTTGGAGGTTGACAGGTTGAGCAAACGGTCGCCAGTACTTGGAGAATGCACAAAATGAAAAGAACGCTCTGTATTAAAAATTTGAGGAGGCGACCGGTCCATGGCGGGGCCAACCGTCGGACCCTCTGTGGACCGGTCGCACCCCTCCCCAAATGGTACTGGATCGCACTAATTTTCTCTAATGTTCAAAATTTTCTATAGAAGCGACCGGTCGCTTATGTAATTGTTTCACAAACAAAATTTGTACCGTTGAACTCCTTATCAACAAGATTTGCTTTTTAATTTTGTACAATATTTCTACATCTTGTGATCTTCTTTTTGTAGACAAAAGTGAATGAGCCTATGTTTGTGAAGACTCTCCTATAAATAGAGGATGATTTGAAGACACAAAGAATAATAACACACAAGCAAACACACAACAAGAAAATGCAAATTTCTAAGCTTTCATATTCAACACTCTTGTTGTATTTATAGCCTAAGTATTTCACTTTCACATCTTGGGGTCTAGGCTTGATTCTTGATTACACTTGCACTCAAAGTTGTATTATTCATTATCGAGTTGTAATCTTGAATTTTTGAGTTCATCATTCAACACAAGATATCTTTGTGAGTGTTCTTGTGGTAAGAACACACTTGGGTGATCTAGGTGTTAGGTGTTAGAAGATTGTGGTAATATTCTTATTGAAGAGTTTGGTGCTCTTTGAGGTGTTGAAGAATTTTGTGTTCTTCAATGTTGAAGATGTGGTAATCTTCACAAGGTGCCGTTGAAGATTGTGGTAATCTTCTTGAGGAGATTGAGGTAATCTCCAAAGAGGTGTTGTAAGGTGATGTTGTATTAATTGTGGTAATTAATAAAATCTTTTTCTTTTTGAAATCCATCCCGGAGATACTAGGGTGGTAGAGGACTAGGCCCTAGGTGGGTTGAACTCTATAAATCGAGGCGTGTTGTTTAATTTTTGCACCTTTATTCTTGTCTTTGATTGATCATTCAAAAAGAGGGCTAATTGCGAAAACTCGGCATAATCTATTCACCCCCTCTAGATTATCGTAGCACTTGGACTAACAAGTGGTATCGAGCCAAACTCTTTGGCTAGCTCGTTCCGAGTAAAGAGGAAAGATCCATGGCTACGAACGAGAGCTATCATTTATAAAGTATTTTAATTTTGCTTTTATTTTTTTATTTTTACGGAGGCAATTAATTCCGTCGTAATACCGACGGAAATGCGCATGTATATATATTTTACTATTACTATTTATTTAATTTTTAATTTTTACTAACGGAGACCAATTTCATAGTTAACATTTTTTTGGTTTTTTACTCTTTAAAAAAAATTACCAAAGAAATTAATGTTGTCGGTGATTACTTAGAATTTTTTTTCGGTAAATTATTTATTTATTATTTAATTATTTTTTTGTTAGTACTTTTTTATCTGTTGGTAAATTTTTGTATTTTTATATATTTTTATTTTTAGCGATTGAATATTGATCGATCGAGAAACTCATTTTATATATGTTGATATTTTTAATTTTGTGTGTCCTTTAATATATAACATATTATGATTTTTAAACTATATACTATATAATATAAAATTTGATATATACGGTGGATAATATAATTTAATACATATATTATATAATATACTCTTTATTATATAAATTATATTATATATACATATAATATAATTTTTATACAATTTTAATATATCTATTTATATATATGTGTGTGTGTGTATGTGTATATATAAAACAAAGCAAAAGTTGTAATAAGAATCAACTTAGCTTAGTGGCAAATTGTCACATTCATACATACAATTAGTCGTCGTGGGTTCAAATCCACTTGGTGGCAAAGAATATTCCTAGGAAGTGCTACAAAAAGTCTTACATAAGATTCATATGTAACACTTTGTAGAAGTATATTTTTAAAGTGTTACAAATATAAAAAGTGTTACAAAAAGTGTTACATAAGATTCATATGTAACACTTTAGAAATATTGCTTCAAAATGTTACCAATAGAAAACTTAATGTAACACTTAGAAAAAGTGTCACTAAAAGCTAATAAAATTGATACCTTAGACTATAGGTAGCACGGGCAGTCTTGAGTGCAAAGACCATAAAAGTGTTACCTATTGTCTATAGTAACATTTTATGGCCATTAGGTAACCTTTTTTGGGTGTTACCTATTATCATTTATGTTGTAGTGCATCTACGTCATAAAGTGTCAAGGCTGCGAAAGGCATATTGGTTGACAAATAAATTCGAGGTATGTTTATCAACTTCCATTATTCTTATAGACTCGAAAATTCTTCATGCCTTATGCCTATATGCTCGATTTCAAAACTATCCCAACGAATCTCATTAAAGTGTTGTTAAATGAAATTTTCAAATATTTGAAAGACACTTTTTCTTATGGCTTGTTTTATCCAAAGTTTTAAAACGTTAAATATTTTTGGGATAACAAGTCGGTGAATATAATTTTTAAAATTCGGTTCTTCATAATCGAACTAAATACATTGAGATTCTACATTTTTAAGGGATTGCGTTTCTTAAACAAAAATTTGAGATGTGTTTAATTAGTCTCAAAGATAACTCGCGGACATTTGTTTCTAATAGTTAACTATTCGACCGCTAAACACCTATAAAAGTCTAACAATCCTCGTAAGAGAACGAGATCAATTGTAGGGTAGCAAGTTAACCACAAGTCGTCTCTCGAGGAAGACTTAGCCGGCAAATAATTATTATGCAACACAATTGTGAGAAAATAAATCCTAAACACTCTAACCGATTTGTTGTTTTTTATATAAACTAAAATAAAACAATTAAAAAGACAAATTAAAACTAAGCACGAATAAACTTGGAGAAAAAGATATGGGAGAAAGTCTAGGATTATGGATTCATCTCATCAAACTTGCACTGTGAGAATATCAATTAATTGATCATGCGGTTAACAAATATAACAATCATGTAAAGACAAGGTCTAGATCCGATAACTCTCGTATTCCGCAGTTAGGGTTATCCCAACATAATTTGCTATTTTCATTAAACCTAGGGTTAGATAATATATTTCGATTCATATTTAACCTCCTGAATAAATTTAATCCGGGGATAATATCTTCGATTGATCTAAATTATCCCCTTAAACAATCAAGAGTTGGCCAAACAATCAATCAACAAGTAAAATAATTTATTCAAGCGGATCAATTAATCAATACTCATGTTTGTTTGTTTGAATCAAATCATCATAATCTAGAACAAGGAAATTAGTTCATGCTTAGGGATGGGATCATAATCTCAATTGAAGGAAAGAAAACAATCATAAACATGATCATGCAACAATAATAATCACCCAACAATTGAAATCAGACAAAAAGAGATGAAGAAATCTTACTCTTTGATTAAGAAGCAAAAATAACTTCAAGGGAAGAACCCAAACAATCCCAATGATGAAAAACAAGAGAGAAATACCAAAAACTAAAGTTTAGAAGTGTTATGAATGAAGGTGTGTTGAAAATAGGGGCTCCCAAGTCCTATTTACAAGCCTAGAGTCCTAAATAAGGTGGAAGAGCCAAAAATCGGAAAACAAATCAAAATTTTCGTGTTCAACAAGTTACGGCCGCGGGCACGTTTTTGAGTGATCTTTGTCTGCTGCCCAAACGTCTTAATTTTGTCTTGATGTCTTCTTATGAATTGTAGATCTATCTCTTAGCTTTCCATATCCACTTAAATCACCTCAATATCAATTTTCTAGAGAGTTATGGCCAAAATACCAAGATGTGCCATTTTTGAGATTTTGACATATTATTTTGCCTTGTACATTATTTTAACCCATCGAAACGTCTTTCATTTGAATTTTGTAGCGAGAAATAGACATTGTAGAACTGTTTTAGCTTTCCAATGATCCATGAATCATGTGAATTGGACTTCGGATGTGAACGTTACGCCCAAAAATGATGATGATCGATTCGCTTATAGAAATAACTTTTTAACGTTTTTGCTCCAAAACTTGTTTTTTCCACCAAAACCTAAAAAAATCAATAAAATAACACAACGTAACACTAAAACATGCAAATGCAAATAAAACATGCCAAAAATATGTATAAATCATCATACAAAACACACACAAAAACATGCAAAATATTAACCGAGTTTATTACCTCATTTTGAGCTTATTTAGTCATAATGTATATTAAATGAGGTGTATTTGCTCCTATCCTAGTGTTTATTCTTATGATAAATGTTGCTTGTTGTGGAATATTGATGTTTTAGATCGAAAAATGTGTTTTGTTTTTAAAATCGATCTCCTATAAATTATTTTGGTTTGTAATCATCAAAAAGGGGAGATTGTTAGATAAATGTTTTTATCAAGATTTTGATGATTTTGTTTAAATGAGTTTTTATACCAAAACAATGTTTATAAAAGTTGTCCAAATACTCACAATTGATTTAAAATATTTTTACTAATTTTTTAGAGTATTTTTTTAAGTTTATTTTTGACAAAAATTGGACAACATTTCAAGTTGGAGGTCAACCGGTCAAGCAAACGGTCCGCCGTGCACTGGAGAACGCACAAAATAAAAACAGAACGCTCTATATTGAAAATTTGAGGAGGCGACGGGTCGGGGGGGCCGACCGGTCGGAACCAAGGGGGCGGTCGGACCGGACCCGTGACCTGGGTCGGACCCCTCCTCGAATGGTACTTGGATCGCACTAATTTTCTCTAATGTTCAAAATTTTCTATAGAGCGACCGGTATTTGTGTAATCTTTTAACAACAAAATTTGTACCGTTGAACTCCTTATCACAAAGATTTGCTTTTAATTTTGTACAATATTTCTACATCTTGTGATCTTCTTTTTGTAGACAAAAGTAAAGAAGGAGGAGCCTATGTTTGTGAAGACTCTCCTATAAATAGAGGATGATTTGAAGACACAAAGAACAATAACACACAAGCAAACACACAACAAGAAAATCGCAAATTTCTAAGCTTTCATATTCAACACTCTTGTTTTATTTATAGCTTAAGTATTTCACTTTCACATCTTGAGGTCTAGGTTTGATTCTTGATTACACTTGCACTCAAAATTATATTATTCATTATCGAGTTGTAATCTTGAATTTTGGGTTCATCATTCAACACAAGATATCCTTGTGAGTGACCTTGTGGGTAAGAACACACTGGGTGATCTAGGTGTTAGATGTTAGAAGATTGTGGTAATCTTTTTATTGAAGAGTTTGGTGCTCTTTGAGGTGTTGAAGAATTTGGTGTTCTTCAAGGTTGAAGATTGTGGTAATCTTCACAAGGTGCCGTTGAAGATTGTGGTAATCTTCAAGGAGATTGGTAATCTCCAAAAGAGGTGTTGTAAGGTGATGTTGTATTAATTGTGGTAATTAATAAAATCTTTTTCTTTTTGAAATCCATCCCGAAGATCTTGGGGTGGTAGAGGACTATGCCCTAGGTGGGTTGAACCTCTATAAATCGAGGTGTGTTGTTTAATTTCCGCACCTTTATTCTTGTCTTTAATTGATCATTCGAAAAAGAAGGCTAATTTAGAAAAATCGGCATAATCTATTCACCTCCCTCTAGATTATCGTAGCTACTTGTACTAACAAATATGTTGTTATTACTTGATAAATCAGAACTTGAAAGACGCCATGAATGAAGCTTTAGAGTTTGTTGTATGCCTTAGAAATTTGCAGATGGAGATCATCAATTCATTATCTCCTAATTAATGAATCTTTTCTTGACACTATTGGTTTTGTTTTTTATTTTTTTTTTATCTTTTTCTCAACAACATTCATTATTTATTTTTAACATGATCTTGGTTTTTTATGTTTAATTTTACCTTTAAGCATTTAGTGATAATATGGGGGTTAATTTAGTGTAGTGATGATTGGATCAATTTTTTAAGAGTGCTTAAATGCAAAGTTGCAAAGAATGACATTGAGTTTGCGAGCTTTCAATTTAGGACAATAATTTTAAAATTCTATTGAATTGAGGACAATTTAAGCCCAAATTACGATATCGATTTCAATATTGAGCCCAAATTGCACAAATTTAAGCTAATTATTTATGTTCTAAAAATAATCGCTTAAGTCACGCAAAAATAAGTCTAAATAATTAATTTAAAAATTTACAAATATATCTAAAAGTCTTAAAACCAATTTAAAAAATTACAAATTAACAAGTAGAATTTAAATATAACAAAATAAATCTGATAATTATTTTAACAATTTACAAATTTATAATTAAAATTTAAATACACAAAAATAAATCTGGATAATGCATAAATAAAATTGTAAAAAACTATTCAATAAATCTAAAATAACTAAATGAAGTTTAAAAAATGTGAAATAAGATATAAAAAATTATTTAATATATCTAAAATTATATTATATAATTTTTAGACATATTAAATAATATTCTGAATATAAGCAAAGGCAAGGTAAGTGTCTCCTTTGTGGCAAAATCATGAGGTCAATCAAAGCGGACAATACTTGTTTATTTAGCGAATGATGGACATTCTATGTCATGTTATTTATCTATAATATTTATAAAAAAAGGTAATACAATTTCACCAAATTTTACTCTCTTTCATAAGATTGTCATTCCGTATCACATCATTTATCTACAATATTTAGAAAAATATTCAATTTCACCCATTTACACTTTCATTAAATGGACAATGTCCATTCTGTGTCACATCATTTATCTGTAGTTTAGAGAATATACCAATTTCCACCCAATTTACTTTCGGCGGACAATAGTCATTCTAACTACGAGTCAAATTTTTATGATATTTCAAAAAAATATTTAAAAAAAAAATCAATTTCACATATACAATTTCACCTAAATCTGAAATTTTCAAATCGCTCCTGGCTATAAAATGGCTTAATTGTAGTTTTGGTCATGTAAATATAAGAAAGTGGCATATTAATCCTACAATTATTGTGTATAGCAATTTTGGTCCGATAAGTATAAAAATTGGTATATTTGATCCTCCAAGTATGCTATGTAGCAATTTTTGGTCCCGTAAATTATTATTTTTGTGCGATTTTGATAACACACCATAAGTTCTAAGTTTGTGCAATTTTGTCAGTGTGGAAGTAGAGTGCACGGGACTTGAAGATTATCGGAATCGAACCGATATCGAACCTAAAAATATCCGAACCAAAAATATTTGTTGACTTTCTCCGAACCGAACTGTCCCAAAAAAATTTTGGTACGTTTCGAGATTTTTGAAATATCCGTATCGAACTATACCGATCCGTACCAAACCGAAGATCCGGAAGCTAGAACCGATTTTTAAGGATTTGTTTAATACATACATATATATTATTTTTATCTTATTTATATTTTGATATTGTGACACCCCATATTTAAATAATCTAGAAAATTGTGTGATATAATTAATATATTAAGTTTCACTCATGGAGCTTATGTAAAAGTATATGTGCTATTACAACGCATATTTTTGAAGTAATTCTAGTTGAGATTGTATTAGTTATGAATTTATAATTTTAGATTGTGCCGCTCTTTATGATTGTAGTATTTATTTTGAGATTGCACTAAAAAAAGGAATGAACTATAATTGTTTGGTGATTTTAACATTCATTTTTATTTTTCTTATTTTGTGTGTTTTACTTATGATTAATCTCCGTTTCACCGTCCCAAACCGCATCCGTCCGTTAGAACCAAATCTCGTACATCGAACCGCATCAATTTTGGTACGGTTCTAAGACGGAGATTTTTCTCTACTGATTCGATTCACAAGATTAATTTTTAAAATCTCGAACTTTGGGACGATTCTCAAGATTTATGAATCTCCGAACCGTCTCGCATCGTGTACACCCCTAACTGGAAGGTTGAAATATGTTAATATGATTTACCCATTAGAAACCAAAATTGCACAAAAATATAACTAAGCCAAAATTGCACATAAATTTAATTTACAGAACTTAAATTTCTACATAGTTAGGATACTTATATGATCATATATGTCACTCTTTTGAATTTATAGGACCAAAATTACTACATATGATACTTAGATCAAAGAGTATGTTTCATAAGAGACCGTCTCATGATTTAAATTTATAAAATGGATTCAACCCATTTTACAAATCAAAGCAAATTAGATCCAAAATAAAATGGGTCGCTAATATGGGTCATTTTAGGATCCGTCTCAACTTTTACGATATTAATCGTGAGACCGTCTCAAATGACTCTTTGTCTAGATCAAATATGTCACTTCCTTATAGTTATCGGACCAATTATGTCCCTTTCTTATTATGCTTATGTTACCAAAATTGCAATTAAGCCTTATAAAATTACAAATAAACTCAAAAATTTAAAATTCTAAAAAGTACATAATACAGGAAACACTGTCACTGACATGGTGCCTTTTGTGATTGCCAAGCAAAAAATTCCCCCACTCAAATGAGCATGGATCCTCTCCATTTAGGGGTGTAAATTCTTGTGCGTTTGGAGAGGAAAGACACAGCATCTATACATACACTTATATATATATATATATATATATATATAGGTGTATGATAGACACATGTGTCTTTCTCTCTCCAAACGCAATGCTAAATTTACACATCCTAAATGGGAGGAAACCATTTCCCACTCAAATATCCCCCTCCCTTTTTTCCTCTCTCTTCAAACCTCAAAACCAAGCTAACACACAAAAAAATTACCAACACTATTAATTACATAACTGATAACACACAGAGATATACACAGAAAGTAGCAAAATAGGTGGCCACCGCCGTGGCTGGTGGTGGGCCTTACCCCTATTAACACTTTCCGATTCCCCACCAAACCCAAAAAAAAAAAAAACCCACCAATAATGACCTCCAGACCCACCGCCAACGGCGCCCACCACCACTACTACCCGCCGCCGTCCTCCTCCTCCTCCGCCTCCTTCCGCGGCTGCTGTTGCTGCCTCTTCCTCCTCTTCTCCTAATCCTCGCCCTCCTAATCCTCGCCGTCGCCCTCGTCGTTATCCTCGCCGTCAAGCCCAAAAAACCCGAATTCGACCTCCAGCAAGTCACCGTCCAGTATGTCGGCATCAGCCCCACCACCGCCTCCTCCGCCACCGTCTCCCTCAACATCCGCATGCTATTCACCGCCGCAAACGACAATAAGGTGGGAATCAAGTACCGCGAGTCCACGTTCACTATCATGTACCGCGGCATACCCCTCGGGCGTGGCACCATCCCCGGGTTCGATCAGCCCGCCCACAGCGTTCGCCGGATCCAGACCGCCATCGTCGTTGACCGGGTCAACCTGCTGCAAGCCGATGCGGCGGATTTGGTGAGGGATACTTCGTTGTACGACCGGGTCGAGTTGCGGGTCGTCGGTGATGTCGGGGCAAAGATCCGGATCCTGGGTTTTACTTCACCCGGGGTGCAGGTTAGCTTTATCTTCATTTATTAATTCTTTGTTTTTCACAAATTTGTTTTTCTAGAAATTGCTATATTTTTAATTAAAGATATATATCTGGAATTTGTTGTTTGTTTTCGTGTGCATTTTGGTTTTGCTTTGTCGATTTGTGTACCTCTGGTTCTGCTATCATGTGCATTGTCTATTTGCTAAAATGTGCTGGAAAAGTCTTAAATGAGTCACTGTTGTCTGTTGGTAATTATGAATAATGTTCAGTTCAGTTAATGTAATCATGATTGGATTAGGTAATTTGTTAACTCTGCTGCCAAACTACAGTTTAAGAATAAAGAAAAAAGAAAAAAGTGCAATTTCTTTTCACTTTCCATGATTAGGTAATTGGGCTTATGGAATTTTACATTGGTACTTTAAGGTTTTAAACAAGAAAAAAAATACTAAATATTATGCTATTAGGTTGTCTCATTATCCAGTTGCTTTTTCTGAGACTAATGAATCTAATAGCCTAGTAAATTTTAGTAGTTAATGACTAAAACTCCTTAAATTAGGAAAACAATATTGTTTTTTTCTAAGTACTATTGTTCTGTTTTTCTATGTCAATATATATAGTTTGGGTCAGTTTTGGAAAGAAAATTTGCAGACCCTGACCCATTTATAATGTTAAAACCCGCCCCCATATGAGGGTTTGGGTATTAGTTAATATCCGCATCCATTTACATCCCTATAGACCCTATCCAAAATCAAAACCAGATGAAAAATACTGAGAAATAGAAGATCAAATCAGACTAGAGTTGTCAAATGGATTGGTTGTCGTCTGGCTCGGGATTTCTTCATACCTCTATTTTTGAACTCAGTCAAGCTCATGTTTTAATTAAAAAAACAAGGAAATTGTATCAGGGTCGTCGGGCCAAACCGGCTTCTGGGTTTTGAAATTATAGCCTAACCCAACTTTATTATCGGGCTGGTCAGGCCACTCAACCGGGGACGTGCTTGTTTTGACACCTCTAGTTTATACACCTTCCTATGCACCAAGCACTTTTCCACGCACACAGCAGTTAGCATCTTCCAAGATTGTCCCCTTGCACCCCCATACCCCACCCCCCACCTCCTTGATCTTTTCTTTTCAATTTGTCCATATTCTTTTTCTTCTTTAAATTTTTACCACACCTTAACTTATGGACAAGTTTCTGACTTCTGAGCCCACTTATATTGACTTTGCTTTGTTTGTTTCTTGAAAGGTTAATTGTGTGAACATGGAGCATCGCCCTTAATGTTTTCTGATTATGTTTGGGTTTTGTTTTAGGAAATAATTAGTAAAAAAATTTGGAAGAAAAATAGTAAGTTTATTGACATAGAGTCCTTTTTAGAAAGAAAATGTGTTGGACAAATATAGAAATAATAACAATCCTTTTTATATTTTTATGTCTCAATTTCAACAATATGTTTGGTCACTTATTAATCTTCATACTTGCTACAAAAGAGTTCTTTCCAAAATAGGATCCATGCTTTTAAAACAAAAAAATGATGCCCTATAGCCTCTGGGTAAAGAGTCAAATCATTATTTCACTGTTTTCACATCACAGGCATCAAACTTTCTATATTTCTATTTCTGGCCTCATATTTGGAATCTCTTTTTCTGTATACTCCAAAACCATTAGAATCCAAATGATCATTGATAGATTAGTTGAGATGAGCGTAGATTCAAACTGACCATAAAACTGAAAAAAGTTAAAATGAGGATGATAAGTACTATAATAGGCTCATTAATGTGGAAATCTACGGAAAGAATAAAAGTAATAATTAATTTCAAGAAAACAACATATTTGATTGTAATAGTTACTTTTTTGGGTAAATTGCAATTTTATTACTGTAACAATTGGGGATTGGCAGGATTGGCAATAACCGTTATGCACAAATCACGATTTGCAAAAATATACTAAACTTTTCAAAATTACTCTCGATTTTAGTCTTTCGATCACCGAAAATTGGAAAATTTGTTGGAAAAATCTATGCGTTCACATTTTCAGTCAAATTGTCTGATGTTGAAACCAATTTTCGCTTGTGTGTACATTTTACAAGTGAGTTAGGCAAAAACCTAGTAAAGAAAACCTCATTTAGAAAATGTCCATATTAACAAAATGGGTTTCCACTTCCACGAATGCTTTCGGAGATATGGACAATTGGGTTTTTCCGGCAAATTTCAATATCTGACAACAATGACTGAAATCTAGAGTTTTTTTGAAAGTTATGGCATTTTTGCAAATCGTGACAACAAACTCTTGGCCACATGGATTTTTCCTGCAAATTTTCAATTTGGGGTGGGGCGATCAAATGACTAAAATCGAGAGTTCTTTGAAATTTATATGACCTTTTCCGCAAATTATGATTTTTGTAGGACTATTATTGCCAACACCTTATACTAAAAATGCAAAATACTCTCTACTTTTTTGTGTCTCACACAAAATGTGAATGTTGGGGCAGGTATCAGTGGATTGTACATTAGCCATCAGCCCCAGAAGACAAACCCTAATCAACAAGCAGTGTGGATTCGATGGCCTCAGCGTCTGACCTGGTAATTTTCACATGCTACTTTTTTCTCTTTTTTCTCTCGAGAAAAGAAAAAGAAAATGGGGAGATGGAGAATTTTACAAAGTGAATTCCCACTACTGTCACGCATATATGGGTTTGAGCTGTCTATAAAGCAAAACCAGTCAGTCCAAAAAAAAAATATATGAAATTTAGAAAGAGGAAAGAAACAAGATTGCTAGTGCTAGAAAAGATGAGCCACTGATTTAGTTGAATACTATGAGGAAATGCTTTCCAAGTTTAAGTAATTCCTCTATTATTAATTTCATGTTGTTATTCCAAAGTTACTGAGTCTCTGAAGAGAGAATCTGGTCCAGTTTTCCTCATTGTTTAAACACTATTTATATGTGGGCTTTATTTGGCTTGAATGTGGGGAAATGGGAAGTCGAGGGAAAATGATTTTGGAAGCACTTTTCTAAAAATCCATTTATAAAATGTACTTAATAAGTTACTTAAACTGTCACGCCTCAAACGGGACCATGACGTGATCAACAACTTAAACAGGAATGAAGCCAAATAAGTCTAGACAATCATCAAGAGTAATCCCAAATCAGAACAGAGTAATGTTCCAGCGAAATAATTACAATCCAAATGTCAAGCAAAAACTGAATTACATCCCAATTACAAACTTAACAAGTCCAAGAGTCCTACACCCTTAAAATTACAACTTAAGTAAAACAATCCAACAAAAGTAAACAAAAATCCATGAGTCGGATAGCACGGGAATGGATCACTCGTGGTCCGGTCTTCCCGTCCACATAGTCATCATATGGACCTTCATCATCCGGCCGTTTTAAAAGGAGGGGGTGAGACGAAACTTTTCAAAAAGTCTCCAAATCGGTTTCTCTAAAATGAACTTTTTGTTGAAGTAATTTATTCAAAAGTTCATTCTAAATTAACCACCAAACAACTATAATTATGAAAAATATACAAACGTCTATTTGAAAAGTGCCCCAAACAAGGTAATAAGGATCTGCCTTATTGTTTATTTTGTTTAAGCACCATTATAATCATATGATACGCACTATAGTATTTTTTTCAAGGTTTTTGGTGTAGGTCGTAAAACGAATGGAGTTGAGTGAATATGTATATATTCAAGTTTTAATGTTTTTGGGTTTTAATTTGTAATATGAACTTGATTTGATTATTAATTAAAGGTCGAATAAGTTTAACAGAGTAGAAAATGAATCAAACTCGAGTAACTTGATCTTTTTATTAATTTATTGTTCTTTCATTAATCAAGTCGAATTCAAATCAAGTTCTAGATTAGAAATGGATAAATATGTTCAAAGTTGAGTTAATATATGTTTGTTTAGCTTTTCCGAAGCATTTTTTCCCAATTTCTTCCCTAATCACCAACAAAACATGCATTATGTTTCCCAATGCATTTCTATACTTGTACACATATTTCCCAATACATCATATCAAACCTCTTTTCTCCCCTCCCCCCCAAAAAAAAAAAAAGTTTGAACAAGTTTTTGCGATCGATTTCAAAAATCAAGTTTGAAGTATTTTAGTATCATTCTTTCCTATTGGGTATAACTCTAACGGAATAAATTCCTAATACTTCACCATATATTGTATGACAAAAATTATGCAAATCAAAAGTTAAATGTTTTGTAGTTTATCCATTATCGGTTCGCTATGTTCCATTTTAATAAAACATAATGTTATTGATTGAAGGGTGGCCCTCTTCACACCCCAAAAATACACTCACCTTTTAAATACATTCACACCCACTTTTTAAAACATAACATAGTTACTAAACACACCCCTAATAATTTCCCATTTTACCCTTATACTATTTTCTCCCCCCAAATACACCCAAAATGATACACCCCCAAGCGGCGATGGAAGAAGTTCCGGCAATATTCTAAGTTACATAATTTTTATTTTAATTTAATTTCAAATTTAATATTTTATTTCAATTTAACACCTATAGTTGGATTAGTTAGGTAATTGTTGGGCATAAGTGTTGAGTAATTGTATTGGTTTGAATTCTAAAGTTCCAATTTTTTTTCTGGTTTTGTCTGAGTTTGGGGAAGAAGACGATGAATGACATGATGGCTCTGGGTGGCACGACAGTATACTCGATCGTGCCACAAGGCACGGTCGAATTACTTTGATCGTGCCTTATGGCACAATCGAGTTATGACTATGATTGTACTTAGCACGAGCAAAGTTGTAATTATGACCGTGCCATCGTGCCATAAGTGAGTATAATTCCATAATATTTAAAATTTCTTCAAAATTGAAATTATGTGGAGAAAGTATTACGGATGATGATATGATTGAAAAAACACTTTCTACTTTTCATACCTCGGGTTCGCTCCTGCAACAGCAATACCGAGAAAAAGGTTTCAAAAAGTATTCTGACTTGATTTCGTGTCTTCTTGTGGTCGAACAAAATAATGAATTATTGATTAAACAAACCACGAATCACGGCCTACTGCTTGTACTCCATTCCCTGGAGTGAATGCGACTAGAGCTCAAAATTTTAATAATTTTAGAGAGTGGTAGTCGCCAAGTGGAAAACATACGTCATATAATCGTGATAGTCAGAATAATAAAAATACAAATAACCACCAGAAATAGAATAAAAATGACGATAAAGGAAAAAAAGAAAGTGATAGATCTGGAGAGTAGTAAAGATGAATGTTATCGGTGTGGAATAAAGGTTATTGGGCACGCACTGCCGTGAGAGCGAAACATTTGGTAGAGCTTTATCAAGCATCTATTCGCAAGAAAGATGAAAATGATGAGGCAAATTTTTGCTTACGATCATCTCGAATATGATAATTTTGATGACTGAATAAGGATATTACACATTTAGATGTTGATTTCTTTGAGCATCCAGAAGGAAGGATTGATAACTTGATTGGGGAAGGAAATATTTAAGCAATAGTGCCTATGTTTTAAATTAATTTCTAAGTATTTCATGCAAATTTGTTGGTGTTGTAAGAGTGAGAATATTTTGATTGTTTTTTGTATGTATTTTCCTAGGGAAAGATATATTTAGGGTTGAAACTTTTATATGAATAATAAATTTGTTACCACAATATTTGTGTTTATCACAAAATATCATTATAATTCCACTAATCATTCACAATTTTCACATTCAAAAATTTTCTCCTCCCAACAGGTCATGTAACGGCTATGTAACGGCTATGAATGTGAATTTTTATCTATAAATATACTAACATTTCATTCAACAATTTTCTCACATTCTCAATGCTTCAATCTCATTTCTTCATTCAAAGATTTAACCCAACTAATTTATTTTAGTGAAAAATATTGAATGTGAAATTTGTGAATGATTTAATGGAATTATAATGATATTTTGTGATAAACACAAATATTGTGGTAACAAATTTATTATTCATATAAAAGCTTCAACCCGGAAATATACCTTCTCGGGAAAATACAATCAAAATATTCTCACTCTTACAACACCAACATATTTGCATGAAATGCTTAGAAATTAATTTAAAACATAGGCACTATTGCTTAAATATTTCTGTCTCCAATCAAGTGATCAATCTTTCCTTCTGGATGCTCAAGGAAATCAGCAACATCCAGATGTTTAATATCCACATTCAGGTCATCAAAATTATCATCTTCGGGATGATCAGAAGCGAAATTTGTCTCAGCATTTTTATCTTTCTTGCGAATAGATGCTTGATAAAGTTTTACTAAATGTTTCGTTGTACAACAGGTATGTGCCCGATGACCTTTCATTCCACACCGATAACATTCATCTTTACTACCCTCCAGATTTATCACTTTCTCTTTTCCTTTATTGTCATTTTTGTTCCACTTCTGGTGGTTATTTGGATTTTCATTATTCTGACTACCAAGATTATATGGCGTATGTTTTCCACGACCTCTAAAATTATTAAAATTTTGAGCTCTAACCGCATTTACTTCAGGGAATGGAGTAGAACCAGTAGGTTGTGATTCGTGGTTTTTTATATCAATGATTCATTATTTTGTCCAGCCACAAGAAGGCACGAAATCAAGTCAGAATACTTTTTGAAACCTTTTTTCTCGGTATTGTTGCTGCAGGAGCAAACCCGATTTATGAAAAGTAGAAAGTGTTTTTTCAATCATATCATCATCCGTAATACTTTCTCCACATAATTTCAATTTTGAAGAAACTTTAAATATCATGGAATTATACTCACTTACGGATTTGAAATCTTGAAACCGCAATTTTATCCAATCGTATCGGGCCATTGGAAGTATAGCCATCTTTAGGTGATCATACATTTCTTTCAAATTTTCCAAAGGACCTATGGATCTTTTATCGTAAGGTATTCAATTTTTAAATTTTCATCCGGATGGTGACGAAGAAAAATCATAGCCTTAGCTTAGCTTTATCTTGTGCGGATACACTATTTTTTTCTTTAATAGTATCACCCAAACCTTTAGTGTCTAGATGAATTTTAGCATCTAAAGTCCATGACATATAATTTTTCCCAGCAATATCAAGAGCAATAAAATCAAGTTTTGCGAGGTTAGCCGTAATGATATTTTAAATAAACAAGACTTACCGTACTTACCAAAAGTATTGAAAAATTGGCTAGAGCCTCGTGATGATAACGTGTTATAGAATGAACTAATTTAAAAGCACAAAAGAACTAGAACTATCAAAGTATAAATAATAAGAAGAGAATAAATTAGAGAGAAAGTAATCTTTTATTTCTCTTGATCTTGTGTGTATGTTACAAACAAAACTCGTAGCCTATTTATAGGCATATCTCCACATAATACTACAATAGCTTAGGTAATAAAAGTAAATTATTTGTTAGAGTGGAGTGGTTAACATCCACTAAATCATATGACATATTTGTGATCTAATAGATAACATTTATTTTTAAAATATAATACCTTTGAAATTTTATGAAATGTATGTAAAAAATAAAGGAGATTGATTGAACAAGTTTGAAGACAAATGTCCAAACCTCCTTTAAACTTATTAAGTAATATTAAAAATTTGTCCAATTAGAATAAATTCATAACGGAATCGAGTTTAAACTCTGGTGCTTTACAATGCATGTTCTGTTATAAAATGAACTAATTTAAGAACTAATATTAATAGTGATATTATAGAATTATCAAAGTATAAATAGAGAGAGAGTGTAAAACTTCCAATTCTCTTAATCTATACGTGTATATTACAAAACAAAATCTCCAGCCTATTTATATGCATGATTTCCAACATGTTACAATGGAGTAGTTACTAGTTGGCGATGTATTAGTAATAATGGAGCGGTTAAACATCCATTAAATCATGACATATTTGTAACACTCCCCCTTGGATGTCTCACCATTGGATGAGTATGCCTCGTTAAAAACCTCAAGCCGAAAAAATCCCATTGGGAAAAAATCGCACATAAGGAAAAAAGAGTACATTCTCAAATCTAGACCTTGTGCATAAGTTGCCTCGTTAAAAACCTTAACCTGGAAAAATTCAATGGGATAAAAACCAGACATAAAGGGAAAAGAGTACATCGCACAATATATTTGCTCCCCTTAAAATGAAAAATATTAGCTGCATAATTGATCCATCAATCTTGCTTCGTATGGACTCTCATCATTCCGTTGCCGTAAACCAACTTTTCAAATATAGACGTCGGTAAGGATTTTGTAAATAAATCGTCAAGATTGTGGCATGAGCGAATCTGCTGAATATCTACCTCTCCACTTTTCTGGAGCTCATGTGTATGGAAAAACTTTGGTGAAATGTGTTTGGTTCTATCACCTTTTATATAACCCCCTTTTACTTGAGATATACATGTTGCATTATCCTCATAAATAATAGTAGCGGTATTTGTAACCGGCTTCAGTTGACAACTGTTTCGAATATGAGAGATAACATATCTTAACCAAATACATTCTTTGCCAGCTTCGTGAAGCACAATTATTTTAGAGTGATTAGAAGAAGTAGCCACTAATGTTTGTTTGGTAGATCGACATGATATAGTTGTACCATTATAGCAAAATACATAACCAGATTGAGATCGAGCTTTATGCGATCAGATCTATATCCCACATCAGCATAACCAACTAATCCAGATTTATTGGGTTGGAGTAAAATAACCTCAGATCTATAGTACCACTAAGATATCGAAAGATGTGTTTAATACCATTCCAATGTCTTCGAGTTGGCTCAGAACTGTATCGCGCAAGTAGATTTACTACAAATGAAATATCAGGTCGAGTACATTGTGCCAGATACATTAATGCTCCAATAACATTAAGGTAAGGTACTTCAGGACCTAAAATCTCTTCATCGGACTCTTTTGCTCGGAATGGATCTTTTTCCGTATCTAAACTGCGCACAACCATAAGGGTACTCAAGGGATGAGCCTTGTCCATATTAAATCATTTGATTATCCGTTTAATGTAAGCAGATTGGTGGACAAGTATCCCGTTATCTTTATGCTCTAACTCAAGACCAAGACAAAGTTTAGTTTTTCCAAAGTCTTTCACCTCAATCTCTTTCTTTATATATTCAGCAGCATTGGATAATTCTTCAGGGGTGCCAATCAAATTCATGTCATCGACATATACAACAATGATAGCAAATCCGGTATTTGATCTTTTGATAAAAATACATGGGCAAATGGTATTATTTTTGTAACCTTCCTTAGATATGTATTCATCTATGATACCATATACGACCGGATTGCTTCAATCCATACAACGATCTTTGCAATTTGATTGAGTATAATTCACGGGAGTATCTGTTTTTGGCATTTTATATCCATCAAGGATTTTCATATAAATATCAGAATCAAGTGAACCGTATAGATATGTCGTTACTACGTCCATTAAGCGCATATCCAGATTCTCATGGACAACCATACTAATAAGAAAACGAGTGATTGTATCCACCACAGGTGAATATGTTTTATCATAATATATCCCAGATCTCTGGGAGAATGCTTGAGCCACGAGTCGTGCTTTATATCTCACGACTTCATTTTTCTTATTTCTTTTTCGAACAAACACCCACTTGTACCCAATGGGTTTTACATTGTCTGGAGTTCGAGTAATTTTTCCAAATACATTTTGTTTCTCTAAGGAAGCTAATTCCGATTTTATCGCTTTCTCCCACATATGCCAGTCAGGCCTCTGACGGCATTCTATTATAGAATGTAGTTCACTGTCATAATCATCATCAATGATTTCTTGAGCAACCGAGAATGAAAAATTATCATCAATAATTATTTTATTTCGATCCCATATTTCAACACAATAGCTCATGGGATTCTCGGTGCTTTTTAATTTTGTACATTTTCTGAGGTGTTAAGCTCGACAGATTCATCTGGAGCGTGATCATTATTATCAATTCTCCCCTTTCTTTTTTGAAAAATAGTATGTTTTGAACCAATAGGTCTACCACGTTTTTGTCTTGGGATATCATCATTCATTTTCTTATTTTCATCTGAAACAATAATCCTGGCTGGAGCATTTCTTTCTTCGGAATATGAGACTTCGTGACTTTACTATCATCATTAAATGCATCAGGAAGTTTATTAGCAATATTTTGCAAATGAATAATACTATTCACCTCGCTTTCACATATTGTCCCTTCCATTGATGGAAATGTTGTCTCGTCAAAATGACAATCCGCAAATCTAGCGGTAAATAAATCTTCCGTCATCGGTTCTAAATATCGAACAATTGATGGAGAATCAAATCCAACATATATACCAAGCTTATGTTGGGGGCCCATTTTTGTCCTTTGAGGTGGTGGAATCGGACTAAAGCAACAAGACCCGAAAGTGCGTAGGCGAGTCGCAAAATATTTGGCTCAAAACCGAGAGTTAATTGCATTTGGGAGTGTATATGATAAGCGGTGGGCGTAATCTAATAAGTCTTCGATGCATGTAATCTCGCATGACCCCATGCCGCACAAGTGAGCTTTGATCTCATTAATAATGTACAAGCAATGATTTGAACTGCGTTTAATCATGGATTCTCGCCAATCCATTTTGAGTATGAATATGTGCAGGGTGCTCAACACTAATTCCTGTGTTGCGCAATATTCATCAAATGTTTTTGATGTAAATTCTCCGACATTATCCATTCTAATATTCTTGATAGGATAATCGGGAAAATGTGCTCAAGTTTAATAATTTGCGCTAATAATCGAGCAAATACAAGATTTCTAGTAGATAATAGACATCCGTGTGACCATCTACACGATGCATCTATTAAGACCATGAAATATCTAAATGGTCCACTTGCAAGATGTACTGGTCCACAAATATCACCATGAATATGTTGTAAAAATGATGGTGATTCATAACCAACCTTTTCCATGGAAGGTTTAATAATAAATTTTCCTTGTGAACACGATTCACAGAAATAATCTTTGGATATTAGACTCTTCGTGCTTTTCAATGGATGTCCATTGGTGTGTTCAATAATTCTACACATCATAGTTGTTCATGTGTGTCCTAGGCGATTATGCCATAACTCAAATATATCAGGATTCACCAGCTTCCAAGGCATGGTGACGTAGGATTCAAAAGCTTTAATTTGGACACAATACAATCCAGAAGTTGCTGTTTCAAATTTCTCATGGGCATTTCTTTTTCCCATTTTATAGGATGTGATACATAGACACTCTTTATTATGTTCATTTAGTGTCTCCAAATGATAGCCATTATCATACACATCTTTAAAACTCAGTATTTTTCTTTTTGATCTACTAGATAACAATGCATTTTCAATATGTAAGATTGTACCATTAGGCAACACTACGGTTGCATTCCTGGAGCCATCAATAATCTCAATGAAACCAGATATAGTTGTAACTTGTGCCTTGCACATTTCACACTCGAGAAATATACTTTATTTGTTAATATTGAGTGTGTTGTTGCACTATCAAGTAAACAATAGTCTCTTTTATCGGTGTTTCCCATGTGTACCTGGAGTAATTATTATTGAATTAATATTATATGATTATTAAAAACTTCATATAAAAATACCAATGCATAACAAAAATTTAAATAAAGGATTTTATTCGAAAACATAGACATACATAATCATCTAATTATTACGGTGTTTTAAATACCGCATCGTTGATCAAACCCAGGCCAAGCCCAGGTATGCGGTTCATCCGGTCGGACTTGGTTCAAATCAGGTTTTACCGGTTTTAATAAAAAATATTTATTTGATATATTATATAAAATATGAATATAATTTATTAATATAGAAGGGAAAGTTGTATATGTTTAGTTAAAACGAAAAAATGTATATATTTAGCTCAAAAATGGCATAAATATATTAAATATTAAGTTTATAAATTCTATTTTTATAAAAAAAAGTGAAAAAAATACAAAAACTAAAAAAAAGCAAATTCCGGTTCAACCGGTTTTAGGCCGGTATTGTCCGGTTTGGCCGGTATTGACCGGTTTAACCGTTAAAACAGTTATTAGGATCGTATCGTACCGGTCCGACCACCGATAACCGGTTGAACCGGCCGGTACGGTACGGTATTTTGAACAGTGATTATTACAACATGCTAAAATAAATTGTTATGGCTAACAGAGGAAAATTTGTGAAGACGAGAAGATCAATAAAAAGCCAAAATTCTCCTGGTGTATTTCTCCTACAAAAAGTAGGATAGTATATATGAAGATCATTGTAATGAGAATACTAACATTAAGTTAACCATTTTTGGAATGAAAGAAATATAGAGTATTTAGAAAGATGAGAGAATATGTGTGAATTTGTTGAATGAAATGTTGGTATATTTATATATAAAAAGTATTGTTCATAGTCGTTGATATAGCCGTTGGAGGAGAAAAATTAATGTGAAAATTTTGAATGTAAAATTTATTAATGTTTTGGTAGAAATTTGCTTATAATTTATGATCGAAAATATTAGACATAAACTGATTTATTATTTTATATTAAAAGCTTGAAACCGGGAATGTATCATTCGGAATAAGTACAAACACGGTACAACAAACTTAATCTCGGGAATATATCATCCGAGAGAAATAACATACAAACATTGAGTCTATTTTTAATTTATCCAATCGGCACCTTGTGCCTCATGATCCTCAATGAAATCGGATATATCAAGTGATTTCTAGTCCTGGATAGGATTCTGATCGCGTATAATTTCAAATGTGTAGGCCTCATTAGTATAGGTGGCTCCACTGCCTCAGTAGCATGTGTCTGAACACTTTTGCCTTTATTTTTCTTTGATTCCTGGTAATAGATTTACCAGGTGTTGGGCAGTTCGACATGTTTTGGCCTAATGTCCTGTCATCCCACATTTGTGGCAAAGATTATCACGATTCTTTCCATGTGCATTTTTTTCTTATCACGATTTGGTGATTTGGATGCCCTGTTTGGAATTATAATCATTTTGGTAGGAATAGTGATAATTATATTGATTATAGTAATTACGCGACCACGATCATATCGTGGGTATTTTGATGTGGACCACCACGGCCCACGACCGACGGCCACCACGCCTAGGGCTTATACCCACGGCCTCTAAATCGGCCCCCTCCTCTACAGGAGTTAGCATGTCTTGATGTTTGCATTAGACTAGAAGGTCGCAAATCGTGATTTCTCAACAACAATTCATTGGTTTTTTCTGTCGTGAGAAGAATCGAGATTTTTTCATAATATGTTTTAAATTGTCGTTATCATATTGTTGTTGGAGTACAATATTCAATTTATGCATAGTGGAGAAAGTTTTCTCCAATTTATCATATTGAGATAATTTTGTCACGCAAAGATCCAGTCGGGACTCAATTTTGAATAATGTTGAATTATATAAACCTTGAGACTTTGAAGTCTGCAATCTCGTTGTTGCCGGTCATATGTGCTTGCGGGAGTATCACGATTCTGGTGTGATCAAATCTATCTTTGAGCTTTTGCCAAAGCTTCGAGAATTCCTTTCAATTTGTATATATTCATTTTTTTAAATCATCGATAGATGATGGCAAATAAATATCATTGTGTTCGTCTCATCTTTTACAACGGCCTCTTCGATTTTTACAGGCTTCAAGGTTTTATCCAGATCTTGACCTTGAAGATGCAATTTAACATTCAAACACCATGATAAATAATTATCATCGGCGGTATCAAGGATCTGGAATTATTGTTTTTCGATACCGGCCATTTTTCTACAAAGAAAATAAAATAAATTAGTACGCGGAAATTCAAACTTGAAATATACAAACTTTTTTCAAGCAATAAATCGTGTTGATAACGTGTTATAGTATGAACTAATTTAAGAACTAATATTAATAGTGATATTATATAATTATCAAAGCATAAATAGAGAGAGAATAATTTAGAGGTAATGTAAAACTTTCAATTCTCTTAATCTATATGTGTATATTACAAAACTAAATCTCTAGCCTATTTATAGGCATGATTTCCAACATGTTACAATGGAGTAGTTACTAATTTGAGATGTATTAGTAATAATGGAATGGTTAGACATCCATTAAATCATGACATATTTGTAACACGTTCAAGGATTTTCCAATTTTCAATTTTATGCCAAATTGGATGGAAACCAAAACGGGGTATAACCGTATAAGGGTCCAGTTTTTTCGTTTTAATACAATAACTTGTACATTGTAACAAATATGTCATGATTTAATGGATGTCTAACCACTCCATTATTACTAATACATCAACAATTAGTAATTACTCCATTATAACATGTTGGAAATCATGGCTATAAATAGACTAGAGATTTTGTGTTGTAATACACACATAGATTAAGAGAATTGAAAGTTTTACATTCTCTCTAAATTATTCTCTCTTTATTTATGCTTTGATAATTCTATAATATCACTATTAATATTAGTTCTTAAATTAGTTCATTCTGTAACACGTTATCAGCACGAATTATTGCTCTTGGAAAGGTTTGTATATTTCAAATTTGGATTTTCGTGTACTAATTTATTTTATTTTCTTTGTAGAAAAATGGCGATGTCGAAAAGCAAAAATTCCAAGTCCTTGATACCAACGGCGATAATTATTTATCATGTGTCTGAATGTTAAATTGCACCTTCAAGGTCAAGATCTGGATAAAACTTTGAAGCCTGTAAATATCGAAGAGGTCGTTGTAAAAGATGAGGCGAACACAATGATATTTATTCGCCATCATCTATCTGATGATTTAAAAAATGAATATATACAAATTGAAAGGAATTCTGAGTTTTGGCAAAAGCTCAAAGATAGATTTGATCACACCAGAACTGTGATACTCCCGCAAGCACAATATGACTGGCAACAACTGAGATTGCAGGACTTCAAGTCAGTTGCCAACTATAATTCAGATTATTCAAAAATTGAGTCCCGACTAGCTCTTTACGGGACAAAATTATCTTAATATGATAAATTGAGAAAACTTTCTCCACTATGCATAAATCGAATATCTTGTGCTCCAACAAAGAATATATACAAAACAGCGATTTAAAACATATTTTAATTAATCTCGGTTCTTCTCACGGCAGAGAAAACCAATGAATTGCTGTTGAGAAATCACGATTTGCGACCTTCTAGGTCTAATGCAGTGTCTGAAGCATGTGCTAACTCCGGTAGGAGGGGGCCGATTTAGAGGCCATGGATATAAACCCAGGCGTGGTGGCTGTAGGGTTGTGGACGTTGTGGTCCACATCAAAATACTCAGAGATATGATCGTGGCGGTCGTAATTACTATAATCAAGATAATTATCATTATTCCCGCCAAAATGATTATAATACCAAACATTGGCATCCAAATCAGCCAAATCGTGATAAAGAAAAAATGCATATGGAAAGAACTGGCGATGATATTTGCCACATATGTGGGATGACAGTACATTGGGCCAAAACATGTCGAACTGCCCAACACCTGGTAAATCTATATCAGGAATCAAAGAAAAATAAAGGCAAAAGAGTCCAAACACATGCTACTAATGCAGTGGAGCCACCTACTACTAATGAGGCCTACAATCTGAAATTATAAGTGATCAAAATCCTGTCCAAGACTGGGAATCACTTGATATATCCGATTTTCTTGAGGATAATGAGGCACAAGGTACTGATGGATAAATTAAAAATAGACTCAATGTTTATATGTTATTTCTCTCGGATGATATATTCCCGAGATTAAGTTTGTTGTACCGTGTTTGTACTTATTCCGGATGAAACATTCCCGATTTTAAGCTTTTAATATAAAATAAAAAATATGTTTGTGTCTAATATTTTCGATCATAAATTATCAGGAAATTTCTACCAAAACATTCACAAATTTTACATTCAAATTTCACATTAATTTTTCTCCAACGGCTATGAACATATTTTTATCTATAAATATACCAATATTTCATTCAAAAAATTCATACATATTCTCCCATCTTTCTAAAAAAACCTCCACATTTCTTTTATTCCAAAAAAAATGGTTAACTTAATGTTAGTATTTATAATTACAATGGTCTTCATATACACTATCCTGCTTTTTGTTGGAGAATATACACCATGAGAATTTTGGCTTTTTATTGATCTTCTTGTCTTCACAATTCTTCCTCTGTTAGTCGTGAACAATTTATCTTAGCATGTTGTAATAATTAGATAATTATGTACAATCTATGATAAAATCCTTTATTTAAACTTTTGTTATGCATTGATGTTTTTATATAAAGTTTTTAAATAATCTTATAATATTAATTCAATAATAATTAATAAGTATACAGGTACACATGAGAAACACCGAGAAAAGAGATTATTGTCTACTTGATAGTGCAAAGAACACACTCAATATTAAAAAAAAAGTATATTTCTCGAGTGTGAAATTGAAAATGCAAAGGACAAGTTACAACTATATATGGTCTGTTGAGTTTATTGATGGCTCCGTAATGCATTTGTGGTGTTGTCTAATGGTACAATCTTACATATTGAAAATGTATTGTTATCTAATAGATCAAAAATAAATATATCGAGTTTTAAAGATGTGCGTGATAATGACTATCACTTGGAAATACTAAATTAACATAATAAAGAGTGTATGTATCACATCCTATAAAATGGGAAAAAGAATTGCCCAAGAGAAATTTGAAGCAACAACTTGGATTGTATTGTTGTTAAGTTGGTATTTACCAACTAATCTAGTATTTTAGATTAGGATTTTGTATTATTTTTGGGTGTTTTAGAGTCGTTTGAGTCCAATTTATTTCATTAAGTGTCAATGAAGAGTCAATCTGATTTGGTAGCGAAAATGAAAAAAACGATGAAAACGGTGCTAGGGAGGAAGAAATCGTGTTTGAAGAAGAAGAAAAAGAGAAAAATCGCATTTGCACCCTTCAAGACAGGTGTCAACTTTTAGAGAATTTTTCTAACCGCAAGTCTACGGTGTCAAGTTTTAATATAGTGAAGTAAGGTTGTCTTATCCACAGGGAATAATTATCGAATTGTTGCTAAGTACTATAATATAGTAGTCTAACTTTATTTAGAAATTTAATATTTGATGGAGTTTATTATACTATAATAACAAAAATAAATTAAGAATATGAAAATAAAAATGAGTTTATCCAAATGATCAAATGAATTCTAGAGGTGTGATGAATCTAGTTATCCCTTATGTTATCAGTATGGTTTATCAATCATCAATTACTTATTTATAAGTCAAGATTTCTACAATAATCATTTCCTCTCTCGAGTGCCAAATGATTTTAGATCTCAATTGGGAAATCAATATCTCTATAAAAATCACCAATTGAAATCTCAATAAAAACTATGAATCTTAATAAATGACTTCAAAGAATTCACAAATCTCTCAATTTTATGAAATCCTAGGTTATGTTATTCCAATGTCATGTATTCAATTACCTCTCTCAAGTGTCAAATCAAATACACCAAACAATCTAAATTATTGATCAAGTAATTTAGAAGCAATAGATCCAAATAGCACAAATTGAGAAATCTAGATTGACAAACCAAAATCTCAAAACATAAGTTCAAACATAGATTACATCATCCCTCTAGAATTATAGAGATTAGCTCATGATTGAAGAAAATGATCCATAGGAATACAACAATACATGTAACAAGATATGAAGAAAGCAACAAAATAAGAACAAGAGTTGAGGGATCTTCTCTATTTCTAGATGATAGAAACCTTCAATCTTATTCTCCAAGTCTTTCCCAAGATATTCCAAGCCTTCTTTTATGTCTTCTAGCTATTTTATTGGCTGCCCAAGGGTCCAAGATCCCTAATTTCACGCCTCAAGACTTCTATTTATAGTCCCACAAAAGACCAAGAAAGAAGGTAGGTGGCATAGGAAATTCCGCCCCCGGGCGCTGCGGCGCCCAGCAATTACTCACCAAAATTACCGCCCGGGCGCTGCATCGCCCACCTTGTACCTCTCAATCATCTGCCCGGGCGCTGGTCTATTTGTAAGACGTTCCCGCCACAACCGTCGTTATCTTCTGATCTTGTGCATGACTAGCAGCTCTACTTGAATTTTGGAATGGGTGGCCTGACTGCATTTTGCTACGTGCCGGGCGTTAAGCAGACTGCGGCCTTTGCTCGTCTTGAAGGGTGCAAATGCGATTTTTCTTTTCTTCTTCTTCAAACACGATTTCTTCCTTCCTAGCATCGTTTTTCATCGTTTTCTCCTTTTTCGGCTACCAAATCAGATTGACTCTTCATTGACACTTAATGAAATAAATTGGACTCAAACGACTCTAAAACACCCAAAATAATATAAAATCCTAATCTAAAATACTAGATTAGTTGGTAAAATACCAACTTAACAAATACCCTCAAACTTAAACTATTGTTTGTCCTCAAACAATTACAACTCTAAAATGACAATTACAAGACAATAACAACACAAACAACGCGCAAAACTCCACAACCAATAACATTTGTCTCATTACTCATTTCACTATCAATCAAGCATGCGTTTTAACCTTGTGATCAAAAGTGTTGAATGTTCATGACACTTCCGTTTACATTAATCAAATTGATTCACGCAATCGAATGTTATCAAGATGATCCACTTCTAAATATCAAAAGATAATAACTACCGGATTCTATAAGCTTGTCATTCACTTTAATCTCCACTAATGTAAAGGCTAATGTAACACAAGGATCAATAGGACTTTCAAAGCATCTTTGTGGCTTGGGGTCAGGTATGAAAATATAGGATTAAGTGGCTCAACTCACCCAAACACACAATTATCATTTCAAATCACCAATTGCCAAACAAAATAGATACCTTCACTTTTGTTGAATTCTCGATTATTCTCCCTTTATGAGCCTCGAATTTTTTTTTTTTTTTTCGAAATCCCCAAACTTATTCTTTTGCATATTTTAACACATGGGATTTCATATCTTCTTTTTCTCGGGCAACTTCATGCAAGTAACATATACCCTACTTATCATACCCTCCTCAACCTTCAACATTTGGGATTTTTACATGCGGGCTCAAGGTATAAGATTGGTTGCCAAAAAACAGTATAAGGCTCAGCTCAAAGGGGACACTAGTGAAAATATATAATACAAAGGTAGGCATTTTTGGCTCTAGCTTATTCAAAGATGGCCTAAATCATTTGCTTAATGTTACTTCACCTAGGATTTTGCCTCAATTAGTGATCAAACAAGTTCTAGAATCCGGTGGGATCATACAAGCAACACTCAACTTCATTAATCATTTTCGAATAAGTTAACAGAATTATGCATGTATATGAATTCAATGAAGCAAAATATAGATCACCACTTAAAAGCATGCTCTTGTGAAAGTTCAACTCATAATCAACAAATCGACTTAGTCATGCAGTTCTACGGTTCAACATACTACTCGACTCGACTCGATTTTTTTTTGACACGACTCAATAAACACAAACTCAATAAACACAAAATAAACAAATACAGATTACATTCCCCCAAACTTAGAATGAACATTGTCCCCAATGGAGAGTGAGAAAAACTTTCCTGGTAGCCGGAGTGCCTAGGACTCCTCATCGGAATCCCTATCGGAGTCGTGTGGTGGAAGGTGAGCAATAGGACCCGGTGGTGGTGGTGTCGGGAAGGCGAAACTATGGGTGCGTCTGGCTATATATCCGGGCAAGAACTTTGTTGTGCTCATTCACATATTCCTCCGTGCGACTCCGTGGCGTTGCTCGGCCTACAAAAGCTACGACTGGCGGACGATACGGGCCCTTCTCAATTCTTGTACTTCACGAACTAATGCGTCTGAAGGGTCATCATCGTGATGTGAGCCTCTGGAACGAGAATGGCCCGCCACTGAACCGGATGGAGCATCAATATCTTGTGACTTGGCTTGAGCCTCAGACTCAATAGGTGGAAAAGCAAATTCGGGATCAAGGATGTATCTCGCACCGCCCGGATTAGGCACACCGCCGCCCATTCTTCAGGAAGCAATAATAGCGAATCTATCGGCCCTAAATCATCGTGATGTGAGCCTTTGGAACGAGAATGGCCCGCCACTGAACCGGATGGAGCATCAATATCTTGTGACTGGGCTTGAGCCTCAGGCTCAACAGGTGGAAGAGCAAATTCGGGATCAAGGATGTATCCCGCACCTTCGAATTAGGCACACCGCCTGCCCATTCTTCATAGGAAACAATAATATTCGAATCTATAGGCCCTTTAGGCCTTTCCACGCTCGGAGTTATCTCACGTAACACCCATTTTTCTTACATAACCGACAAATTAAAGCCGGTAAGATTAGTACCCGATTTGCGGTGTAGAATTTTGTAGCGAAGGGACTTGCAATAATCACCGATGGGTCGGTGTATGTCAAGAAACGATTGCATATAAAAGATGGGCTATTTCCTTAGTAGACGTCATCGACATGCTTGGTTGGTATCAAATTATTACATATAAAGTGATACCAAGCTCACCCTACCGACTAAGCCGTGTGTGGGGAAAAGAAGAAGCGTCTCCCACAACTTTAATATGACGTACCTCGGTTCGGTGACAAAGGTATTACAAAGCGTCTTCATATTCGGTGGTTGCGAGACAAATTCAACATACGGTGAGTGATCCACCGGTAGTCTATAGTATCTCCATATCGCACGCATCGGTGAGTACATTTTTTTCTCGTACAAAAATCTCCGTGAGACGGCGAGTTGGAAACTTCGCATTCGCATAAAATTCCCAAACAATATTCGGTGCGAATGGTCCAGGTTGGGCGCAAAGTTTCTTCCATCGCTTCGGTGTATCATATGTGCAAGCTCACCATCATTCGCCCCAGGTTGCAATCCCATTTCGCCGTTATACTTTTCGTGCTTAGTGTGTCATTGTACAACTCTTGTCTTCCAAGTTAATAAAAGCGGTTTGAATCATATTCTTCGGAAGTGCTCTCCACACTTTTGCCCTTGCTTGTTTTCTTTGGTCTTGGCATTTTAATTGATCGTGAAATCACCACGGAAATTGACCACAAAACATGACAACACGAAGAAGACACAATACTGAGTTAGGGGTTAGGAATTCTCGCAACTACTCAAGAAATATTCATCCTTGTCATCAAGTCATGATCAAATAGCCCTTAGTACACAATGTGGACAAGAATCGAAATAGCCTAGAGACGGGGCCACCAAAGAATCGAAATTGCTCGGGCGGCGCCGCAGATGCGAAGCCCCCAGCGATGCACGGCGCGGCGGGTCGGGCAAATAAAAGGCTCTCCCTTGTTTTTAAAACACAACACACACATCCCTCACGCCAATTTCTTTCCTTCTTCTACAAAAATCCAACCAAGTCTTCAATTTTGCATCATTCAAGTGGACAATTAAGCAACTTAATCATCATATTCATCTTCTCTATCAATTAGGTAAGTTTGCTTAAATTGTACACCATTTTTCTTCAAGTTTTCTAGCTAAAATGTGAGAATGTTCAATATCATTGCAATTTCAAATTCCTTGATAAATTATTGATAAATTGTGATGATACATGACTATTATGTGCTAGAATTAGGTTGGTGTTGACAATTGGGCATGAATTGAGTCTCAAATTTGGTGTTCATTTCTACTTTGCATATATGCCCACAAGGTGTTTGTTAAAATGTATTAATGAAAAATATTACACCTAGGCATTTGATTCTTGTCCACATTGTGTACTAAGGGCTATTTGATCATGACTTGATGACAAGGATGAATATTTCTTGAGTAGTTGCGAGAATTCCTAACCCCTAACTCGTATTGTGTGTTCTTCGTGTTGTCTTGTTTTGTGTCAATTTCCAGGTGATTTCACGATTAATTAAAATGCCAAGACCAAAGAAAATAAGCAAGGGCAAAAGTGTGGCGAGCACTATGATTCAAACCGTTTTATTAACTTGGAAGTACAAGAGTTGTACAATGACACACTAAGCACGAAAAGTATAACGGCGGAAATGGGATTGCAACCGGGGCCGAATGATGGTGAGCTTGCACATATGATACACCAGAAGCGATGGAAGAAACTTTGCGCCCAACCTGGACCATTCGCACCGAATATTGTTCGGGAATTTTATGCGAATGCAAAGTTTCCAACTGGCCGTCTCACGGAGATTTTTGTACGAGAAAAAAATGTACTCACTGATGCAGAAGCGATAAGGAGATACTATGGACTACCAGAGGTGGATCACTCGCCATATGTTGAATTTGTCTCGCAACCACCGAATATGGAGACAATTTGTAATACCTTATCGTCTGGAGGCGAGGTATGTCATATTAAAGTTGTGGGGCGTTTTCTTCTTTTCCGACACGCGGCTTAATCGGTATGGGCGAGCTTGGTATCACTTTATATGTAATAATTTGATACCAACCAAGCATGTCGATGACGCACTAAGGAAATAGCCCATCTTTTATAAGCTATAAATTCTTCGACATACAATTGACCCGGTGATTATTGCAAAGGTCCCTTCGCTACAAAATTCTACACCGCAAATCGGGGACTAATCTTATTGGCTTTAATTTGTCGGTTATGTAAGAAAAGGGGTGTTACGTGAGATAACTCCGAAGCGTTGGAAAGGCCTAAAGGGCCTATAGATTCGACTATTATTGTTTCCTATGAAGAATGGGCGGTGTGTGCCTAAATCGAAGGTGCGGGATACATCCGATCCCGAATTTGCTCTTCCACTGTTGAGCCCGAGGCTCAAGCCCGACAAGATATTGATGCTCCATCGGTTGATGGCGAGCCATTTCGTTCAGGCTCACATCACGATGACTTAGGGCCTATAGATTCGGCTATTATTGCTTCCTATGAAGAATGGGCGGGGCGGTGTGCCTAATCCGGAAGGTGCGAGATACATCCTTGATCCCGAATTTGCTCTTCCACCTATGAGCACGGTGCTCAAGCCCGATCACAAGATATTGATGCTTCATCCGGTTCGATGGCGGGCCATTCTCGTTCGCAGGCTCACATCACGATGATGACCTTGACGCATTAGTTCGTGAAGTACAAGAATTGAGAAGGGCCCATCGTCGCCAGTTTAGGCCGAGCAACGCCCACGTAGCCGCACGGGGAGGAATATGTGAATGAGCACAATGAGTTCTTGCCCGGATATATAGCCGAACACACCCACGTTTCAGATCCCGACACCACCACCACCACGGTCCTATTGCTCACCTTCCACCACACGACTCCGATAGGGATTCCGATGAGAAGTCGTAGCACTCTACTCTTAGGAAAGTTTTCTCACTCTCCATTGGACATTGTTCATTCTAAGTTTGGGGAGTGTAATGTGTATTTGTTTATTTTGTGTTTATTGAGTTTGTGTCTATTGAGTCGTGTCAAAAAAAAATCGAGTCAAGTCGAGTAGTATGTTGAACGAAGTAGAATTGCATGACTAAGTCGATTTGTTGATTATGAGTTGAACTCATCACAAGAGCATGTTTTTAAGTGGTGATCTATATTTGCTTCATTGAATTCATATACATGCATAATTCGTTAACTTATTCGAAAATGATTAATGAAGTTGAGTGTTGCTTGTATGATCCCACCGGATTCTAGAACTTGTTTGATCACTAATTAAGGCGAAATCCTAGGTGAGGTAACGTTAAGGAAATGATTTAGGCCATCTTTGAATAAGCTAGAGCCAAAAATGTCTACCTTTGTATTATATATTTTCACTAGTGTCCTTTTTGAGCCTGTTAAACCCGTTTTTTGGCAACCAATCTTATACCTTGAGCCTGCATGTAAAAATCCTAATTACTCATCACTCATACACACAAAATGTTTAAGGTTGAGGAGGGTATGATAAGTAGGGTATATGTTACTTGCATGAAGTTGCCCGAGAAAAAGAAGATATGAAACCCTATGTGTTAAAATATGCAAAAGAATAAGTTTGGGGGTTTCAGAATAAAAAAATAAAAAAATTCGAGGCTCATAAAGGGAGAATAATCGAGAATTCAGCAAAAGTGAAGGTAGCTATTTTGTTTGGCAATTGGTGATTTGAAATGATAATTGTGTGTTTGCGTGAGTTGGGCCACTTAATCCTAAATTTTCATACCTGACCCCAACCCACATTACAAGCTTTGAAAGTCTTATTGATCCTTGTGTTACATTAGCCTACATTAGTGGAGATTAGTGTGAATGACAAGCTTATGGAATCTGGTAGTCATTATCTTTTGATATTTAGAAGTGGATCATCTTGATAACATTCGATTGCGTGAATCAATTTGAATAATGTAAACGGAAGTGTCATGAACATTCAACACTTTTGATCACAAGGTTAAAACGCATGCTTGATTGATAGTGAAATGAGTAATGAGACAAATGTTATTGGTTGTGGAGTTTTGCGTTGTTTGTGTTGTTATTCTTGTAATTGTCATTTTAGAGTTGTAATTGTTTGAGGACAAACAATAGTTTAAGTTTGGGGGTATTTGTTAAGTTAGTATTTTACCAACTAATCTAGTATTTTAGATTAGGATTTTGTATTATATTTTGGTGTTTTAGAGTCGTTTGAGTCCAATTTGTTTCATTAAGTGTCAATGAAGAGTCAATCTGATTTGGTAGCCGAAAAAGGAAGAAAACGATGAAAAATGGTGCTAGGAAGGAAGAAATCGTGTTTTAAGAAGAAAAAGAGAAAAACCACATTTGCACCCTTCAAGACGGCGGCATGGCACTGCGGCGCCGACAGGCCTTGATCGTTCCAAAATTGAAGTGGGGGCTGCTGAGATGATTGCGAGGTCTGGGTGGGCGTGCGGCGCGCCAGCGGTAATTTTGGTGAGTAATTCTTTGGCGCGGCGCACTGGGGAAAAATTTCTATGCCACCTACCCTCTTTCTTGGACTTTTGTGGGACTATAAATAGAAGCCTTGGAGCGTGAAATTAGTGATCTTGGACCCTGGGTAGCCAACAAAACAATTTAGAAGACATAAAAGAAGGCTTGGAATATCTTGGGAAAGGCTTGGAGAATAAGATTGAAGGCTTCTATCATCTAGAAATAGAGAAGATCCCTCAACTCTTGTTCCTATTTTGTTGCTTTCTTCATATCTTGTAAGATGTATTGTTGTATTCCTATGGATTCATTTTCTTCAATCATGAGCTAAATTCTATAATTCAGAGGGATGATGTAATCTATGTTTGAACTTATGTTTTGAGATTGTGGTTTGTCAATCTAGATTTCTCAATTTGTGTTATTTGGATCTATTCGCTTCTAAATTACTTGATCAATAATTTAGATTGTTTGGTGTATTTGATTTGACACTTGAGAGAGGTAATTGAATAAATGACTTTGGAATAACATAACCAGGATTTCTAGAATTGAGAGATTTGTGAATCCTTTGAAGTCATTTATTAAGATTCATAGTTTTTATTGAGATTTCAATTGGTGATTTTTATAGAGATATTGATTTCCCAATTGAGATCTAAAATCATTTGGCTCGAGAGAGGAAATGATTATTGTAGAAATCTTAACTTATAAATTGGTAAATGATGATTGATAAACCATATTGATAACATAAGGGATAACTAGATTCATCACACCTCTAGAATTCATACATTTGGATAAACTCATTTTTATTTTCATATTCTTAATTTATTTTTGTTATTCTAGTATAATAAACTCCATCAAATATTGAATTTTTAAATAAAGTTGGACTACTATATTATAGTACTTAGCAACAATTCGATAATTATTCCTGTGGATACGACAACCTTACTTCACTATATTAAAACTTGACACCAGTAGACTTGCGGTTAGAAAAATTCTCTAACAATTGTGTCCAAATTAAAGCTTTTGAATCCTACGCCACCATGCCTTGGAAGATGGTGAATCCTAATATATTTGGGTTATGGCATGATCGCTAGGATACCCGGGAATAACTATGATGCGTAAAATTATTGAACACGCCAATGGACATCCATTGAAAAGCACGAAGATGCTAATGTCCAAAGATTATTTTGTGAATCATGTTCACAAGGAAAATTTATTACTAAACCTTCCATGGAAAATATTGGTTATGAATCACCATCATGTTTACTAAGTGGCCCGCCCCCACCCCGCCTAAGGTAAGGGGTGGGTTAAGTGTTTAGTGGCCGCCAAGGGTGGGAAATGGGCTAGCGGGCCGCGGGCTTGGCGGGGCAGACCAACGGGGCCGTGGGCTTGCCCGTTAGAAACCAAAAAGAAAAAAATTAGAAGAAGAAATATAAGAAAAATGATATCATTTGCCCATGTGTTTTTATCAGAGGATCAAATACCGAATTTGCTATCATTCTTGTATATGTCGATGACATGAATTTGATTGGCACCCCTAAAGAATTATCTAATCTTCTTTGAATATCTAAAGAAAGAGTTTGAGGTGAAATACCCTGGAAAAACTAAACTTTGTCTTGGTCTTGAGTTAGAGCATAAAGATAATGGGATACTTGTCCACCAATTTGCTTACACTAAACGGATACTCAATCGATTTAATATGGACAAGGCTCATCCCTTGAGTACCCCTATGGTTGTGCGCAGTTTAGATCCGGAAAAAGATCCATTCCGACTAAAAGAGTCCGATGAAGATATTCTAGGTCTGAAGTACCTTACCTTAATGTTATTGGAGCATTAATGTATCGGCACAATGTATTCGACCGATATTTCATTTGCGATAAATCTACTTGCGCGATCTGATTCGAGCCAACTCAAGACCTTTGGAATGATATTAAACACATATTTTGATATCTCGGTGGTCATTGTAGATTTGGGGTTATTCTACTTCAAGGAATCCACTAATTGCAGGTTAGTGGGTTATCTTTGATCTTGGATATAAATCGATCCGCACAAAGCTCGGTCTCAATCTGGTTGTGTATTTTGCTATAATGGTTAAAGACTTAAAGTGGCAAAATTGGTGCGGCGGTCGGCCAAACCAAACCACCGATATATCTGGTTTGGTGGACTTTTTTTTAAAGGCGAAAAAAATCGAGTCTAAATGGCATGACCTAGTAGTCCGTGTAATCGGGTTTGGGCCAAAATAGCCCGATTTTTTTTGGGTGGCGACCCAATACTTTAAAAAAAAATGGCCATACCTTATTTGTTATTGCCTTAGCCGCTAAAGTAGTGCCCATTCCCCAAACCAAAGTGCACTAAAGAAAAAACAAAAGCCAGTGCCTACCCACTAATGGACTTTCTCGCTTCACATTTTTCTCGGCATTCTTTGGAAGCTTGGAGTAGGAGCAAACGGGTAGAATGCTATTTCATCTTTTTTAATTTTGGTTTTAAAATAACAATCACTAATATACATTATCGATTTCTTCGTGTGAATTTGTGTTAGTTTTTTTTTTTTTTTTTTTTTTTGGGTTTTTAAGTGTATTAATGTTTCACTTTTTATTTTTAAATTTAAATATATATATTTTTAAATATTTTAACTTGGGCCTATTTGGCCCAAAAGCCCGAGGCGCATGGTAGGTGGGCTAAGAAACTTAAGGCCCAATGTTAATTGAGCGTACCCAACCCGTCCCAATTTTAAGCATTGTTAGATGGGCTCGATCTGGGCGGCCGATTCATTGCCACTTCTAGTAATGTTACGGTATATCATGGCGATCTACCAAACAAACATTAATGGCTACTTCTTCTAATCGCTCCGAGATAATTGCGCTTCACGAAGATGGCAAAGAATGTGTTTGGTTTAAAATCTGTTATATCTCATATTCGAAATAGGTGCAATTGAAGTCGGTTCTGAATACCGCTACTATTATTTATGAGGATAATGCATCATGTATAGCTCAAGTAAAAGGGGTTTATAAAAAAGGTGATAGAACCAAACACATTTTACCAAAGTTTTTCCATACACATGAGCTCCAGAAAAGTGGAGAGGTATATATTCAGCAGATTCGCTTATGTCACAATCTTGCCGATTTATTTACAAAATTCTTACCGTCTACATTTGAATAATTGTTTTACGGCATCGGAATGAGGATCCATACGAAGCAAGATTGATAGATCAATTATGCGGCTAATATTCTTCATTTCAGGGGGAGCAAATATATTGTGCGTTGTACTCTTTTTCCCTTCTGTCTAGTTTTTATCCCATTGGATTTTTCCAGCTTAAGGTTTTTAACGCACAAGGTCTGGATTTGAGAATGTACTCTTTTTCTCTTATGTCCGATTTTTTCCCAACAGGGTTTTTCCGGCTTGAGGTTTTTAACGAGGCATACTCATCTCGCGGTGAGACATCCAATAGGAAGTGTTACAAATATGTCATGATTTAATGGATGTTTAACCACTCCATTATTACTAATAACATCACCAATTAGTAACTACTCCATTATAACATGTTGGAAATCATGCCTAAAAGATTTTGTTTTGTAATACACATATAGATTAAGAGAACTGAAAGTTTTACATTCTCTCTAAATTATTCTCTCTCTGTTGTTATGCTTTGATAATTCTATAATATCACTATTAATATTAGTTCTTAAATTAATTCATTCTATAACACAATTATTTTTTGGTCCTAATGAAACATGGGTTACAAGGGTTTAAGTTCATGCTACCTTAAATGGTAGCACCCTAACTAATCCGAATTTTGACATGTGTACCATATTCATGTTTCGTAGGAGTTTAAAAAAAGAAAAAGTTAAAATAAAACATGGTATATGTCAAGATCCGGATGAGTTAAGGTAGTACCCTCAGGGTTCCTCACGGTTTTGAATTTGCCCTTGGCCTTAACAACTTCGTGGAATCCACGTTCACATCCCATAATTTCTATAAAATCAATAGTTGTAATTAGGGATAATTACAAAAAGTACCCCTAAAGTTTGACCTAATTACAAAAACCAAACTAACTTTAAAACTTACAAAAAATACCCCTAGGATTTGAAATATATTTCAAAATCCCCCTTCATATTTGTAAAATCATTGCAGATTACCCTTTAATTTTAACACTAAATCAAACTTCATGGGTACTTTTTGTAAATTTTAAAGTTAGCTGGATTTTTTTGTAATTAGGTCAAACCTCAGGGGTACTTTTTGTAATTATCCCTTGTAATTATTAACTATCCCAAATCGTGTTACCGAGATCCCAATGACCCCGGGATCCCCTAAAGAAATAGCCGATAAAACATCTTTATTGAAATTATTATTATTATTATTTTTATTCATCTGAGGTTTTAGTTTAAATTTTAAAACTTAATAAAAATAATTCAAAATAATACATGTTTTGGGTTAAACTCATACTACCTTGACTAAAAATTGAATAGTGATCAGCACCCTTGCAAATGTGAAAGATACTCGTGGTAAATAATTTATTAACATTAGCTTTTTTAACAATTTTTAATTTTCCCAGGATTCAAACGACGGTACTTAATATTATTTCAATATCGAAATATATTGCTAACACAAAATACAAACAAAACTCAGAGCAAAAGTTTGATTTCATAACAGAGTTGCCATGGAAACCATGACACAGACCACAACTTCCAAAACCAGCACATAAGTTTGAAGTTTCAAAGTTTAAACCATTAAAAAGCCGTCTTAAGAATAACTCTGCAAAAATGATATAACAATTAAAACAATTACCCCGAATACCTCTGAGATAAGTCTTAGGCCTTGAGGCGACCATAAAACTTCTGCTTCTCCGAGGTTGTCTGGAAACGTCCATGTCCGAACTTGGATGAGGTGTCAATGAACTTAAGCTTAATCTCTTCAAGAGCAACACGAGAAGTCTGGTTCAGAAGAGTTTGACGAAGTGTAACGACCCTTTTCTTTGGTCCGACACAGCAACCCTTGATCATCAGGTAATCGTCTTTCACTACACCGTAGTGAGGAAATCCACCCATAGGTGTGATATCTTTTTCGGTCCTGCATCATCATTTCATTTTTGAAAAAGCATTAGTGATGAAGAAAACATAAACATCTTTATGCATTCAAATTTCTACCACATTTCATTATTGGTATAATTGAAATTCAACAAAATGTGATCGTTCAGAAGCAAGCTAGCAATAGGGATTTTTGAAGATGTAGAGAACTAATTATCATGGCTATGTGCTATGCATCAGTCTCTACACCGTTCAATCCATTCTCGGAGCAAATATTTTAGATACATCATTTTGGAATAAAAAGTTGGAAAAATTACAAAACTACACCTGAGAATTAAACTAATTACATGAAAAATTATTAATTATCCTTAAAATTACAAATACCCCTTGAGGTTTGTGTTACCCCTCAATAAGTGCAATTTTTGAAATAGAAATAAAGGACAAGGGAATCTTTGTAATTTTAAAACACAAATGGGTTTTTTGTGTAATTTGTTTAAACCTAAAGGGTAGTTTCTGCAACTATCCCTGAAAGGTCTGCAATATTACAATATCTTAACATTAGAAAACCCTTAACATGACATGACAGAAAAGTACCAATTTATAAGCAACGGGAAATGAGAAGAAATATCATTGCCACAAATCAAGATTAGAAGTCACCAAGTCCTTGTGAACCAGTAATATTCGAGCTAAGTAGATACGCAAATTGAAAAGATGAAATAAGTTGAGCAGACAAAATTTTACCTGTCAAACTCAGTACTGGCTGTGTGTTCTTCTTTTCCTGCCTTGCCAAGCCTGTAGATCTTCTTGTTCATTTCAGTACGGTGATGGTATCCATTCTGACCAGCCCTAGCAACGGTAAAGGAAACTCTAGCAGGATGCCAAGCACCAATACAAGCCACCTTACGAAGACCTCTATGGGTTTTGCGGGGAAGACGGGTGACACCCCAACGAGTAACAACACCTTCATAACCTTTCCCCTTTGTGACACCAATAATGTCAATCATCTCGTCCTTCTGGAATACAGCATCGATAGGGACCTGCTTCTCAAAGAAGCCGTAGGCAAAGTCAACCTTTTGGGCAATTGTCCCACCATTCACTTGTATCTCCATCAAGTGTGCCTTCTTTTGTTTCAGCCCCTTCATCTTCCTTATCTGCATAACAAAAAGAATTATATTTTTTAACATCAAACTCAAAGGCTAGGCTTGGCAAAACACCCTCGACTAACAGTTCTAAACTAACGTGTAAAGTTCTTGCATCTAAGGATAAAATTCCTCAAGACACAAACCTGAGTGTGAGCCAACACACGGATAACAGATGAATATTTTTTCAGTTTCTCAAGCTGTGACTGGATATCCTTCTTCCCCTCATCAGTATCCAATCTTTTTGAATACTTGGAAAAGGCCTTCTTCTTAGACTTGCACCAGTTCTTGTAGAACCTCCTCTTCACCTCCTCACTCAGATGTTGAGCCCAAACTGTGTTGAGGCAGCGAAGACCACGAGGAGTCTTCACATACCCAACCACTCCAACAATAACCATCGGTGGTGTCTCGATGATAGTAACAGCTTCACAGGTCTCCTTCTTGTGAAGTTCTGAAATCATAAATTGCAAATGTTTCACTCAATGCAACAACTAATGAAATCTTAATATCAGGATACACCATCAGGCAAACAACACATGCAGGTACATCTACAAGAGACATGAAAAGGTATGAAAAGTCGATAGATTTGCGAAGCAGGGTGGAAGAGGGCATATAGAGAAGTTAAATCTTTGAGGAATAGCTAAACGCATCAGAAACTTGTTAGAGAACAATACAACTGTAAATTTGCATTCATCATAAAACCCCAATGACTTAATTAGGATTAAAAGTCAAATGAGCCATAAAGCAAAACGGATTCTCTGACGGCGGATTTATTGGTATACGGTAACAAATCCCAAAACGATAGGATGCAAATGACAAGTGACCAAGATAAAAAAATATATCTGCCCTGTACAGTTGAGGAGAATGTGACCCAACAAAATTTACACAGCAAAACATGGTTAGCAATTTACCATAACCAAATGGACAATATTTATTCAGGTAACCAACACTAAAATAGATAAATAGGCAGTTTAATACAAATAATTTACTTGATCCAGGTTTCTCGACTTCTCTGACAATGTGGGTCATGCCAGCCTTGTAACCCAAGAAGGCTGTCAGCTTGCAGGGCTTGGTTGGATCATCCTTTGGGAAAGCCTTCACTGCAATATCAAGCACCGGATTAATAATCGCTAATTGGCAAAGAAGTTTAACAGATAAAGGTGAAAACACAATCATTTTTACAGTGTACATGTCAAATAATTCCAAATATACAGCTCAATAAAATTATACAAAATACTTTTGGTATAGCAGTCAAGTGACATATATACCAGTAGAAAACCCATTGTACAGAGAACGCTTAAAATAATTCCATTGGCATAAAAATAGAGCATTAAAAGTAAAATCAAAGGAATAACGAGCCAACAACGCTTATTTCTCATGTTAGCCAAAACTTCTATTCAAATATCCATCCCTTTCATCTTCTCATATCACGAATTGGAAGCACATTACAGATACAATTCATTCCAACCCTTTTCGGAAGAGGAACAAAAAAATACAATTAATACAATCCGGTAGTTACCCTTTCCCCTCTGGCGATTAGCCCGCTTCCTCGGGAGGAAACCGAGTGACCCGTGCCTTGGGTGCTCAAACTTCCTGTGCGACATTTTTAGCCCCTTCAACTCTGAAACAAACAAAAAGGATTTCAATTTTCAGAAATAAATATAAATAATAAGAGCGCAACTAACTAATCATGCTCCAACAGATAGAGTAATTATAACCATTTGCGGATGGCGATGGATTGCATTGCTCCTTAAATAATCTAAAAACAATGTATTTATTTTCCTAATCCTCGCAATTCATCTCGATTGCAGATCAAAAACATCAAGCTGAAAAATGGACTGAATGAGAAATGAAGATGTTGCAGATGCGAGAAGCAATGGCGGATACCTGAAAGCTGCGGTGGTGGATGAGGCTATAGCCGTGAAGGAAAAACCCTACTGCACTTGGCTCTCTGGATTTATACTAAGATTGTCGACAAAAATGTTTTCCTGGACCATTAGAATTGGGCTGGAACACTAGGGTTGAGGCCTTGCTAAAAGTAGGCCCATATTTCCTTTAGGCCCAATTTTTCACCCTCAAGGTCCACATGCTTCAATACCATGTTTGTTTTCTTTTTTTTTTTCTTTGAAGAAATATCTTATGGTGCAATTGGATGGGGGATTTGGGAGGAAATTTGGAGGGGCGATTTGGGATGAGGGATTTGAAAATATTAGTTAAATCCACACTTTTTTTTTGGCATATAAATTCAAATCCATGGATTTCAAATCTATCTTTAAGTTTTACTTCATTTTGACATGCGAACTCATGAACCCGTATCCACAAACCCACGAATCCAACCCATTGACACCCATAATATTTACACACACTTACACACATTGCATACAGTTACACACACTGCACACACTTACACACACGTATAAACTCTCTCACATATTTACGGTTAACTGATTTTTCTGAACAAAAAACTGGAAAAAAAAATGGTGAAACGTTGGTTGTCACTACTCACTAGCATACACCGGCTACTGCAAAATAAAGTGTCAATTATCTATTTCTTCTTTAGACAAATTCATGGCTTTTTTGGCTTTATTTATAAAAAAAAAAGAGAATTTAAAAATGATAAAACAAGAACCATCCCAATCAAGAGATACCCTCTCACCATCCCATATACAAACTGAATTTCAGGAGAAAAAAAACTTTTGATTTCAGGAACAGTTCGATTCATCCCAAGAAATCAGTGTAAAAAAGTCAAAATCTCAATTTGCAATCCCAAAAGTTTCAAATTACACATGGGAAATCCAAAAACTAAACCAAGAAAATATATCCTCAATATATAGGGTTTTATGAATTATGGCTAAATGCCTAAATTGTCTGTACTAACCGATGAGTAAGGAGCTTAAGTTTAATGGGAATGGAGGCGAGCAGGTGGCTGATGGATGGTGGGGTTGTGGTGGTTGTTGGTTTGAAGTATAGAGATTGGAGACACAAAAATGATTATGAATGAGATTAATAGGACTAGGAAAAAGTAATAGAGAGAGTGCCAAACAAAAAAATTAGAAGTTCAATTTTTCGGTTCAGTTCGGTTAACTGGAACACTTAATCAAAACCGAATTGAATAACCGAATTTTCAAAAAACTAAAACCGAAAAACCGAACCAAAATTAAAATACAAATAGTTCGGTTGGTTAACAGATTTGTGTGCAACCCCCCTAATTATAACCTCAAAGGTCACAAATGGTTAAATGCATGTACAAATTGAGACACGAGTGGGCTAATGCTTTTAGTAATCACAAGTTAAGTGCAAGGCTTTTAGCAACTTCTAGAAGTGAATGCACAAATTCGGTGTTGAAAAAAGCAGGACCATCTCATTATATAATTTTGTGCTTAAATTTGAAAAATTCAAAATAATTGGCGTGCTAAAGAAAAAGTTGAAGACACTCGTTGTCGCCATGGGAAACCTTCAATGGTTGTGAAGAATAACATGTTGTTGAATCATGTTGATGTTATATATACGCTCAACATATACAAATTGCTTGAATTAGAGCTGATTAATTTTTTGAATACAACAATCGCCTAACAATCATCTGATTTTCGACATCATTTGCTTGCTTTCAAAGTGAAATCTAGTGGTCATGATTCAAGAGTTCGACGAGAGTTGTTCAATAAGTTGAATTATGAAGTGATATGTAGTTGTCATAAATTTGAGTCGATGGGTATATTGTGTAAACATGCATTGAAAGTGTTGAACTTTATGGATGTAAGTTTTTTACCCCAGTCATGTATAAAGAGCGATGGATGAAAAATGTACGATATAGAATTTTTTATGAGGGAAAAGAAAGTGGAACTGGAAGTGATTATGTACATGAGATGGTATTTATTAATCAAATAATGAGATCGACATATAGTCTTACAATACGGTGCAAAGCTTTTGATGAGGCCAGAAGTATGTTGACGGAATTCTTGATAGTGCAAACCAAGAAGTAAATGCTTTGCTCGATCTTTGAATTTAGATGAACAAATTGCTCGCAAAGATATAGTTGTTGATGAAGATAATGATCAAATAGATGAAGTGCCCATACGTAATCCTCTACATGTCAAGTCAAAAGGTATTACAAATGCTCATATTGTACGCCATTGGGATTCTAAGAGAAAAAAAGGAAAAAGAAAGGAGAAGATTGATAGTTCAAGTAAGTTTTTCAATTATATAAAGGTTATATATATTGTACTTCATTTATTTTTACAAATAATCAAGGTATCTTGTGTTTTGTTTGTCAATTAATGTGTATTTGATGCAAAAGGCACCAAAAAAGAAAGACAAAGCTCACAAGAGATTATTCACACTCTAATCTCTCATGAAACAAGCTTTGTCCCACCACATTTACAATCTCCTCCATTTGTGTCTCAATTTGGTGTCTACAACCCTCACTGGAATTATCCAATTCAATTCAAGGGGGAAGTAAAATTATATTTCATTTTTTATCATAGAAAATAATTGTTTATTTTATTAAACTAGTTTGTAATTGAAATATAGGGAAGTAATGGAAACTTCTATTTGGATGGGCAACTTAATTTCTTCATATGTCCATTTGACTTTTGAGGGTCCTCATTCATCTCAGGTTTGTGGTAAATTGTTTACAAGTTGATTAAATATAGGTAAAAGTTATATGTTAATTTACTACAAACATGATGTTAAGTCATTGTTTTCCTTTTGCAGGGACGCCCTGGTAATAATTGCAGTCTACCTAATTGGGAATTTTGATATCTTGTCTCATTGGTTTTGAAATGGTCATGGTGAAACTCAATGATTGTATTTTTTTGTTGAAGCCATGCCAAACCAAACGACTTAGGGTGTGATTTGATATGTTTTTATTTTGAAATTTTTTTTTTACTTGAGAATAGTGGTCAAAAAAGATTTGGAAGAAAAAAGATTAATTTTGAGAGTGTGACTGCATATGAGATTAAAAAGTAATGATGAAAGGTGATTTGATATAAAAATATTAAAATAATAATTGGATATGATTGGTAGTTAGAAATGTGTGAGTAGGTGAATAATGGAATTTGTGGGAGGATGTGTAATAATGATTAGTTATTTTTTAAAAAGTGTATGGATGTGATTGATAAGAGAAAAAAGTGAAAGTAAGTGAATAGTATATTTTTTTGAAAATTTTCATAAACATTTGCATGTTGGATTAAAAAAATTCTCTAGCGGAACGAAAGTAAATTTTTTTTGATATCCAATTGCAGCCTTATTTTTTGCTAATTTTGTCTTTTTGAAGGATTTAGCTATTTTTATGCAATGTGTTGGAACTGGCACCATCAGTTACAGAGAAAATATTGGAAACTAAGGGCATCTCCATGGAAAAAACCTCAAAGATTTTTCCACAGTTTTCGGTGTACCATGTCACCTGCCACATCAAAAGCAAAAAACTTACCATTTTATAAACCTTTCTCCACAATGGTTAAACTTATTTTACAACTTTTTAATGGGTCCCACCACCCAATTCACATATTATTTATCGTTAATTCACTTCATTTGACATCTTATATAAATATATGTTTGTGACAATTATTTTAATTAATATGTTTAAGTTACATATTCAAAAATAATAATTTTAATTAATATTTGATAGTTGATTATTTAATTAATATTTATTTTCGAATATAATAATAACAAAATATTACGAAAATTCATAAATGTAAAAGGATGGGTTACAACATTATAAATTGAAAAAAGACAAACAACTCATACAAATTAAAACATAAGATAATTAATGTTTCATACATCGATATTTTAATCATTCACGCTAGTTGAGTGCCCAAATGTGCTCAACTAAATCACTCGAAGTTTACGGTGTACTTCACTATCATGTAGCTCGTAATGGTCGTGAAGATAGTTTTCGAATTCTCGTGTAGGACGTTGAATTATTTGTGGTGAAGAATCGAGTTGGTTGATCATCCACCAATCGCCTACTATTTCTCCCTCGTCCACAATAGTCATGTTATGCAAAATAATGCATGTACACATGATATCACTCAACTTATTTATGAACCAAGATCGTGCGGGGGCCTCGAACTATTGCCGAATGAGATTGAAGAACCCCAAATGCTCGTTCCACATCCTTTCTTGCGGACTTTTGTTTCGCCTTGAACCTTTTTCTCTTAGGATCATTGGGGCATTGAAAACTTTTAACAAGAGTAGACCATTCGGGTAAATTCCATCTGTTAGATAGTATCATTTTGTATAATGTGAGTCGTTCACCACAAAATTAACCTCCAGTGCATCTCCATCTATGACATTATTAAATAAAGGTGATTCATGAAGCACATTGATGTCATTCTTGGAACCTGCGACGCCAAAAAGAGCATGACATATCCACAAATCTGCAGACGCGACCGCTTTAAGCACAATTGTTGGGACTCCATGATCGCCTCGAGTAAATTGGCCTTTTTCCAACCCATGGGACAATTTCTCCATTCCCAATGCACACAATCTAGGCTACCCAACATGCCAGGGAAGTCATGTCTCTGCTCATGCATTTGAAGTAAACGTTGGGTATCAGCAACATTGGGTCTTCTTAAATAGTAATCGTCAAATACTTCAATCACACATTGGCAAAAGTTGGACAAGCACTCGATGGCAGTTGGTTCAGCAACCCGTAGGTACTCATCATAATGGTCGACAGGTGCTCCATATGCCAACTGATGGATAGCAACCGTGCATTTGGGAAGGGGTGAGAAGTCTTGTTTCCCGCCGATCGACCTCAATCGGAAATATGGTGAATGACTTTGCAAATCTTCGACTATGCGAAAGAATAATCGTTTGCGCATTCGAAATTGTTGGAATATACCATCATGTCATGTTGGGTCATCGGAAAAATAATCATTGGCAAGATGAATATGTGTATATCTTTACGATCTCGGCCTACATACATTCTCATCGTTTTGTATTGGAAACATTGAAATCTCTGTTATTTCTTCTTAAGGAACTCTAGAATCTTTTGATCAACATCGTCTCGAGCATTCTCGCTTGCTAGATTTTTCCATATTTCGCGAATAGTGGCTTTCTTAGAAATATTAGGATCTTGAGACATTTTTGGTTAGATAAGGAAGATATTAGTGTGGTTGAGAAGCTAATATTGGTAGTGTGAATGATTGTAATACTACTAGTGTATATATAGACTAGTTCATAACTGCTAGTTTATAACGACTAATTTATAACGGCTAGTTTATAACGACTAGTTTCGAATATCAATAACATTAATAATTAATAAGTGAATTGCATAAAACCAAAACAATAAAAATATCAAATTGAAATAGTACAACAAAATATGAAAATCAACCTACACATATCTATGGCAAGTCATGCCTTTTTTTAATATTTTTCTAAAATTATGTTATGGAATTGAAGCTATTGAGGGGTCATCTGACTAGTATCCTTCATGTAGATTTCATATTCTTTTAAATATATAATTTTTGCCTTCCTTTGTGCTACCTTTTGGCCTATTGGACGATATCACGCTTCATTAAGAATAACATCGTCACTCGTATCTATATTAGAAGAGAAAGCATATGCATTTGATTCAAATATTTTGCCTTCTTGCCACCTCGTGTGCTTTCACCTCAGGGGCCCATTTAGGACGAGTCCTTGAGAATCCTTCACACGTGGTCATACCGAAAGGTTTGCGATGTAATTTTCTCCATTGTGGATTTACTTACATTTGTTACTTGATCATCGCTCCATCCTCTCGCTCTTTTTCTTTGCTCTTTATTGTATGTTGAAGCATACTCATTCACTTCCCGTTGCATTTGAAACCAATGTGTTTTCAGGTTCATCGCCGATCTCGCAATAATTTATTTTTCATGTTCTCATTGAAGTACTCTCCGATATGTTTCCAAAATTCTTTATCTTTTTGAGCATTACCGATTCTTGGGTCACAACTAATAGTCACCCATGCACTAGTAAGAAGCTTCTCTTCGTCCAACGACCAAAATGTATGGGTAGTTACCCATTTGGTGTCATTCATACCCATTTCGCTTCCTGGCACCGTATCAGTATTGAGGCAGATGTTTTCAAGCCCCTCTTATGTAGAATGGGATGGAAATTGTGACTCTTAAACGTAAGACGGTATTGAGGGCTCTTTTTTGGTACTAGATGTATCAAAACTAGCCATGCTGGTCTCATTTGGAGGCACAAATGGTGCATGTTGAGGAAGAAATGCATTAGAAGATGGTATCATTCCAAATTAGCTTGTCATGGCGGCATCAATAATTGAATTGAAGCATGTAAAATGGAGCTAGACAAGCATTACGGTTGATTCGGAAAAACTTGAGGGCTCGAAAATTTGGATGAAATTGTGGAAAACTTTGGGAGTTTTGTGTGGTAGGAGAAAATTGAGAAGATTGGAGATTAGGAGTAGTACTGGGATTTTGGGAGATATCATTTTGATCATTTGAAGAATTCAAGAATTTCCTAAAGAATTCCCTTGAATTTTCATTCATTTTGGTAGAAATTATTATGGAATGTACGAAAAACATAAAATGGATTTGAGGTGTATTTATAAGTGAAATTAAAAAAAATATTAAGAAAGTCGTTAGCATTCAACGGCTATGAAATAAACGACTAGTTTCAATGTTTGCAATTCCACCAATATAATTTCAATTACTTCTGTTTTTTAACATGTTAACTGAACAATTCCCATTTTACTTCCAAAAAATAAAATATGTTAACTGAACACAAAATTGAATATAAACAGCTAGTTTTCAAAAGAAATTCAAAAGAAGTTTTTTAAAATATTTTTAATGAGAAACATAGAATAATAAAAAGTAAGGAATTCAGTCCACTATCTCTCTTTCAAATGGCCCACATATTTTATCTTTTTGCAGCTTTTTGTAGTCCATAATTCAGATCATCCCTACAGTTTGTATCTTCATGACAAACCTCAAATCCTCTTCCACGACGGTGAGGTTTTTGGATGACATAGTTTTTCACCTAAAACCTATCCAAAAACCTTACCATTGTAGTTTCCCTAATGGGAATTGATCTGCTACATGGCTTGAATTCTTATGTATGTTTGCTCATTTTGCAACAAGACTGCAATTGTAAAACTAAAAAAATTGTTGTAACCTAATCAAGATAGTTTATGAAAATAGTAGTAAACCAAGTAGGAAACCATACAACTCAAAACCATTTATGAGATCAACAAAACCATTATTGCAAGAATAAAACTACAAAAAATATTTCTATCAAAAAAGAAACAAAAAAAGAACAAAAAAAGCACATTATGAAAATAAAAAAAGCCCAAGTTTGTAAACATGAAAAGAGAAAACTCATTTTCGTAAACTAAAAAGGAAAAAGCTCTAACAGACCAATACATACATTTCTACAAAAATAAGAAGCCCAACATCTCAAAAAACTAAACCAAAATCTTTCTCCATTCACATGTTGCATCTCATACGACAGAGGAGGAGATGGTGTTGGGCGGCTGTCTTAGAAGAATTCCATTGTAACAGTGGTCGGAGAATTCTGGTGGTGGTGCTGGCGGCGGTCTTGAAAGAACTCCCGTGGAAGAATTCTGTTGCGACGGTGGTGGGGAGAATTCCAATAGTGGGGACACAATGGTGTTGGTATTTTTGAAATTCTATAAATACTTTGGTTTAAGTAGAGAAGCATATCCAAAAATTTCAATCTGAATTTGAGTTACTAAAATTTTTTTGGAGGGAAGACGAATTCTGAAACCAAAAAATTGAGGTTTAACCCAACATGCTTAGCTATTTCCTCCAAAAGTAAAACGAAATTAAAATGGTTGATATGCCACGTGTCATGCAACGAAAGGACTTGGGTGGTGCTAACATCGTGGCAAGACTTTGAGGGTGTTTGACTGAGCTTATAAGCTGTTCAAAATATTTTATAAGATGCTTGAGAGCTTATAAGATGTTTAAATTTGTTTGGTAATTTTTTTTTTTAAAAAAAATATTATAAACTCCTAAAATAAGATGTTATGAGTTTATAAATTGTTTTTAAAAAAGTTGAGGAATCCCAACTTATTTTCAAATAAGATCTTATTTCAACAAACTACTTTATTTTTGACCATTTTGATTACACAATTGTCATTACTAACATCTTAAAAGTTACAATATCTATATAATATATAAAAATAAGATAGTGTTATTTCCGCCAAAATGCACTTTCCAATTTTTGAGTATTTTTCTGGCTTTATTTTTTTAATTTTTTGTCATTTACGAGTGTTCAATATATATATTGGTTTATTGAAAAATATAAATATAATTTCTTTGGAATTCCCACATAAATGCCTTTGAATTAGTTTGCCGTTATCAATGTCATTGGAATTAAGTACAACATCATTCCCATAATCCAACTAATACATTAAATTTAATTGCACACGTAATATAAATTTGCCATTATATATATATATATATATATATATATATATATATATGAGTTTATATGTGGTATAAATACCCCCAATGACAATTTAATAACTTACCAATTGTCATCCCCGCAAATTAAATCACTTTATGCATGCATTCCCCATTTGTTGCCAATTCAACATAAACATCAATCATCAAATGGCCCCCTTACCCAGGTTTAGTTAAGGATATAAATCCTGGCAAATGTCATCTGCTGCAGATAATTAAGTGCCTACAATTAAGAGCATATTTCATGATTTGGAGGGTACGTGAACATCATTAAGATTAACATACTTAATTTTTTTCAAATATGACCGAAATAATAAAATAAACTAACCCTTTGAATTTTTTCTCGTAGGGATCCGAGATTCAAAGATGTCAAGTTGAAAATTGAAGGAGCACTAAGAATAACAAGATGGCAAATTTTTGGGCATATCGGACGGACTGGCCAAACAAAGAGTTGGGTCCCTAAATTCAATACCCAACACAACGTAGAGCATGAAAATCACATTGAAAAACCCGAGCCGATCGGGGCGATTTTTCGGGCCTATAATATTACTGATCCGGCCGGTAAAAATTCCGACCAGCGGACCGACCAAAATTGACATAGGCGCAACTGTTCAAATTGAGTATATAGAATACGAGATATATATATATATATGTGTGTGTTATAATTAAGTACAAATTTTTCATGTTTTGTTACCCGATTCATGTTTTAATATTAGCTAATTGTAGATTGTTCTTCATGCCTTTAGTTGTATTTCTCTCCGAAAATGAATTTTATTAGAAAAATAATATGAAAAAATATATCTTAAAAATAAGGGTGCACTAAGCAAAAACATTAATTCATCATTAGTTTTTTGGTGCAATTTTTTTATCTCATTATTGTCTATAGAACATCCCGAAAACTCTATTATGTGGTTATAGAATTGGGTCATACGTGTGTTATTACTTATTAGATAAGTATGCATTTGAACACTATATCGCGATTTCATACCTCTTAAAGTCTAAACTAACATTTCAAAATTTTATTCAAACAAAAAGCATAATAATATAAATTAAATTGTGTATTTTGAAAACATCGAGCTATCGACGTTATGTACAATCTGTTAGATTATAACATATAATTTAAGTTTATAAATTTCAAAAATAGACCCTTAACGATGTGATACTAAATTATATTAAGTTTTTGAACCTTATAATTACCATAACAATGAAAACATACTCGGATCAATTATGAAATAGTATATATTGATATCTGTTTTTTTCTACAAAAATCAAGTAGAAATCAAAACAAAGCCATACCCATGCGAAAAAAATAGATATCATTTTATATTTTTTTGACAAAAAAAAGCCTTAAAAGTAAAAAATATTCAAAAGTTTCTAAAAAACTTAGATCTTGATTTTTTTAACATGAAACAGATATTCAACAAAAATATTTAACAAATATCAAACAAAAATAACCAAAAATGTAAGAATCTCGATTGGATGATAAAATACACATGGTACGGATAAAATACACATGGTACGGCGATCTAACTACTTGAACAATATTTACCGAAACCCCATTGATCAAAAGCTAAGACTCGGTAGAAAGGTTACAAAAGGCCATAATTGCAAGAAATAATGTGTGAAGATTCGATAAAAAGTAAACACTTCTCGCCAAAATATATGAAGCTACAACAACATGGTTTGTTTTACTTTAGTGGGAGGAAAAATATATTGACAGATAAATCAAAATGTCTCTCCTCATGTTTTCAAGATGCATGGTCAAAATTATCACTTAATTGGAAGTCTTCTACTATTATCCACTCATTTATTATTTAATTATAGCTAATTGAATTTACAATTAAATAATTATTTAATTCAATTAACTAAAATATTAAAATTACCTTGATTTAATATAAAATCCTGCATCGCATGGGTGGATCGCTAGTTTTTTTTAATCCAAACACTAGAACTACTTATTCTTAAAATAAAATCTAACGTCTCATAAGCTCTAAAAATATCTTGGGCACCCACAATAGGGGGCATTTGGAGATGATATTTCTCCAAATATCCCAATGAAATATTCAACTACCATTGTGGGGAGAGTATTTTGATGAGTTGGCAAATGTCCGGAGCAAAATATATGCTCGGACATTTCTCTATCAAAAGGGAAAAAAAAACTACACCTACCTGGCGTGAAAATCACGACTGAAATGATAGAGAGAGTGGGGTGCACCCACGTGTGGGAATACGCCAGAGTCTTTTTCAACTTTAACAAAAGCTTTAGCTTTTTACTTTTGAATACTTTTGTTTTCTTAAGAACAATTTTCTGCTCCTTTTCTTTTAAATGTTTTTTTTTGTTTTTAAAAATAATTTGTACCAAATCAAAAGAAAATACTTTGTTTTAATGGCCATTTTTTAACGTTCTATTTTGATTTCATTTTTAAAATGCAAATGGAACAACCATTGAGTGTAACGGCTATTCGTAATGTCAGAATTTTTTTTTTTGAAAATTTACCTATAAATATTTGGAACTATGTTATATCCATTCCAACATTCTTCCAATTTTATAGCTTGTGTTATTTTTTAGTTTTCTTATTACATTTGTATTATATATTTTGATTTTTTTTATCGAAATGGATAAAAATTATAGTGAGTATTTTAGGGATATGTTGAATTCTTATATGTCGAAGAAAATACAAGTGATAAAATTTCTCGGATTCGTCCTAATCTTCAATATTCTCAATTTTATGCTCCCGCACAATACCCACAAAATTTTCACAATTTTCTACATGCACCACCATATTCTCAAAATTTCCTAAGTTATCAAAATTTTTCGAATAATGTCATTCGAGCTCCGTTTTATACATGTCCACCGGAATATTGGCAAAGTAATCAATATTTTGCACAAACCCCATCTTATGGATTTCCTCCTGTACAATCGAATGAATCGAGAAGAGCTAGCGTGGATGCAACTAGTAGTGGTAAAAGGCCCGAAACACCTTCTTCTATCCCAGATTCTCAATTTTCTCCATACTCATCACTAATAGGGCTTGAAAATATTACTATGAATCAAGCAACTGAAAAACGGGTCACGAGTCGGATGGAGATCGGGACAAGAGAACAATTTGACAAGATGGCGATGATAAGCTTCATTCAAAGAAAGATATACAATCATTAGCGAAGACCCAACAGTGGGTAATGGCGGAAGAGTGACTCTTTTTGGAAAAATGTCGTAACATACTACAATGCCAATCGAGACAAGGGAGCTAAAAGAGAATTTTGGAGAATGCAAAAACACATTGGGCTTCGATTAAAAAGATCGTGAATAGATATAATGGATTCTATAATAGGTGGTACAATGACTGACCTAGCTGATGAAGTGACGAGGAATTAATGATGCAAGCTCATGAAGAATACAAAAGTACTTATAAAAGAATTTTTCAATATGAACATGTGTGGATGATTGTCAAAGATAGTCCAATGTATGCTCCACAATCATTAGGCCATCGCGCTGGAAAGAAAGCAATGACATCTAAATCCTCAAGAACACATACTAACTCGACTTCAAACATAAATATTGATGTTGACGATAGCGGAGCTCAATCTCGTCCAATGGGACAAAAGATAGCAACAAGAAAAGGCAAAGAAAAAGCCACACAAATTGAAGAAACGAAAGAGACTTTACAACAATCACTATCACATTTGGAGGAATATAACAAAAATAAAAAAGTAGAACAACTCATCAAAGAACATGAACTCCTTGTCATGGACACACAAGGTTGGACAAGAATAACGTGCGGACCATCTGGCAGTCTGTGAGCGTTAAATAAAAACCTCAACATGTAGTAGATGTATTTGTTTTATTTTTCTTTAATGTTGTTTGTAATTTTGGTTTTTGTCATGTATTGTACCATTTATGCAACCTATTGTTATTAATTTAATGCGTGTTTTTTTTATTATTAATGATATTATCATAAACTAGCCATTTACAAACTAGCCATTGCAAATTAGCCGTTGCAAACTAGTCATAAATATGAGACAAAATAATCATAACCCTCCATTCATCCCACATTCTCTTGACACTAACATTCTAAACACTTCATTTGTTCCAAAATGTCTCGGGATCCAAGTCAATCTAACATAGAAAATATATCGAAGACACAATGAATCATCGAATAGTGTCGATTTTGGTGAAGTATTGTTCATGTTGGTACAACAAAATCAACAGAGATTAGTGAATTCTTTGGAAAGTTCTATTGAGAGGGAACAATGTAGAAGGTCAATCAATAGAAAGCGACCGCATCGGACACAATCAACTTGTCAATGGTTATTTTTTACTGAGCGGTGTATACCGATGACATGTTCCGATGACGATTTTGAATGAGAAAAGAGTTATTTTTGCACATAGTCAATGACTTGGAATATCATCATAGCGGATATTTCAAAAGGAGGGTAGATGCAACGAGAAGAAAATATTCGTCGCCCTTTTAAAAATGCACGCGACAATCCGCCAATTAGCTTATGGAGGCCCCGCCGACCAATCGACAGTATTTGTGCATGGGTGAAACAAGCGCCCTCAAATTCTTGTCCAACTTTTGCCAAGTTGTGATGGAAAAATATGGAGGTGAATACTTAAGAAAACCTAATGCTCATCGACATCCATAGTTTGTTCAATTGCATGAAGATATATATGGGTTCCCTGGCATCTTTGGGAAGCCTTGATTGTATGCATTGGGCTTGGAAAAATTGTCCGATTACTTGGAGGGCACAATTCACGCGAGGCAATCATGGTTACCCAACAATTGTACTTGAAGCCGGGTGCGTCTGCAGACTTGTGGATATGACATGCCTTTTTTGGAGTCGTTGGGTCTCATAATGACATTAATGTGCTTAATGAATTACCTCTTTTCAATGATGTCTTGAAAGGAAATGCCCCTCGAGTTAATTTTATTGTGAACGGTACACAATATATACAAAAGGATATTACTTAAGCGATGGAATATATCCATAATAAGCCACTTTCGTGAAGAGTTTCTCCGCCCCCAGGATCCAAAGAGAAAGAGATTTGGGGACAGACAAAGAGGTTGCAAGAAAATAGGTCGAACGGGCATTTGGGGTGCTCCAATCTTGTTGGGTAATTATCGGTCTAGGCGATGTTGGTTTATGGAAAAATGCAAAGAAATCATTTATACATGCATTATTTTACATAACATGATTGTTGATGACGAGGGGCATGCTATATCCATTTGGGATCATAACGAAAGAGACACTCTCATAGCAAATCAAGGTTCAACCCCATAATTTAATGAATACCTCCAAATAAATTCGAAAGTTACGTGATAGTCAAGTGCATCAACAACTTCGTCACGACTTGTTAGAACACATTTGGAAAAGATGCGGCGGTGATCCGTGCGGGAAAAAATTATCAACTACCAAGTATTTAGTTAATTTAAATTCTACTTTGTTAAACGTTTCTACTACTATATTGTACCATTTACTTTTAAATTTATCAAAATAAAATTTTTATATTAAATTTATTTTTGATAGATAATTATCAAATTATGTAAATTTATATAATTATAAAAATATGTAAAAATCAATTTAATATAAACTAAAGATATTAATATAAATAATGTCAAAATATTAATGAAGTGATAATGCGACCCATAAATATGTGGTTGGTGGGATATTTGATTGTGGGTTGTGGGATATTTAGAAAAGTGGGATATTTGATTGATGATGTGGGTAATAAACCTACAAATATTTATAATAAATGCATCCACTATTGTGGATGCCCTTATAAGATGTATGAATTTATAAAATATTTTAAGTAAACTTAGCCAAAATGCCAAACACCGGTTTTTTAACACAAAATTGTATTTGTTAAATTTTGTTACACAAATATGGTGGATTTACGGAGCGTTAAAAATTTAAAGTTGATTGTGGATTCTATCCACGACTCAAGATGAGTCGTTAATGCAATCAACGACTCACCAATTTTTTTATTTTTTTAATTCTGAAAACCCAGTCGTTATTTGACTTAACGACTGGAATTTTTTTAGTAAAAATGTTCCAGTCGTGTATTCAAATCACGACTGGAGTGGGACTATTTTTTTTTTACTAAAAATGCTCCAGTCGTGACTGGAATTTGAAGTAAAGAAGTATCTGACAAACACAATTTTGTGTTTAAAAACCCTCTTTTCCCCAACATATTTTTAATAATTTGCATATATAGTTATGAATGCTAGCTCGGTGCATTGAGACGCATGCAACCGCAAAGAAAAAAAAATATATATCATCAACTAACAACTGTCGGCCCACTATAATGTATGCAGGTATATTCATTATATTTTGTGATGAAATTAAATATTTGCTTAATTTAATAGCTGTTTTTTTTAGAGGAAATTGCATTTTTTATCCCATAAAAAAATAGGTCTAGCATTTTTACTCTAGTCCCATAATTTGCATTTTTTGTCTCAATTGATTCTTTTAGCATATTTAGTCACATACGATTCAAAAGTTGCAGATTTCGTCTCAAGACTAACGAAAAACTTAACTGACCGTTAGCTCTATTCTTACAGGACCAAAAGTATATTTATCCGAAAATTAATTAAAAAGAAAGAAAAAAACATTTGAAAAATTATTCTAAAATAAAAAAACATAAAATTATTTTAAAAAATTTGTTTTTAAAACTAAATGATGTTTAAAAAATCTGAAATATTGTTTAAAAACCTAAAAGTTGTGTTAAAAATCTGACAATTACTTCAAATATTAAAAATGAATTCAATATAAAATTAAAAATCTGGAAAATTGTTTAAATTTTTTAGAAAATTTTAAAATTTCTTTAAATAATTTTCAAAAGTTTAAAAAGAGTTTTGAGTGTTTTTTTTATTTTGGAGTTTAAAATATTTCAAATAAATGTCATTTTAACCACGAGTTTGTAGCTCAAGTGGTATCGTTTATCCTTTGTAAGAGTGTTGACCGAGGTTCGAACCCATTATCTTTCGGTTTCTTTGAAATTTATCCCTCGCCTCTAACAAGACTCCCAACTTATTAAAAAAATATCATTTTAATATTTTTAGTATTTTCAAACAAATTTCGAATTTAAATTATTTTAAATAAATGCCATTTAGATTTTTTTACTATTTTTAGTTTTTATACAAATTATCATATTTTTATATTTTAATTTTTAGATTTTAAAATATTTTTTGGATTTTTATAACTTTTTTAATTGAAAATAATTTTAAATATTATTAAAACAATTTTCAAAATTGTTCGATAATTTTTCAGATTTTTCAAATATATATTTTTTTATTAATTTACGGATAAATATATTTATTGTTCCGTAAGAATAGAGTTAACGATCAATTAAGTTTTTCTGTTAGTTTTGAGATTAAAATTGCAAATTTTGAAACGTATAGGGCTAAATATGCTATAAAAAGAGCAATCGGGACCAAAAATGCAAATTGTATGACTAAAAGTCTTGATCCATTTTCTTATGGGACCAAAAATTCAATTTTATCCTGTTTTTAGTTATTTCTATAGTTAATTAGGTCACTGAGTTTACTGAAGTGAAGAACTAATGAACAATGTATACAATTTCCATAACATTAGGAAAAAAATATTAAACTTTATAATGTAACCATTTCGGCCACGTGTGGCCAACACTACAAAGAGCAACCAATTTTTGAAAAGATACTTTTTGACACAAATTGTATTTTTCAAATTCCAGTGACTTGAATGAACTTGAGCATTTTTATTAAAAAAATCCCAATCCCATCGTGATTTGAATATACGACTGGACCATTTTTATTATAAAAAAATCCCAGTCGTTAATTCAAATAACGTCTGGATTTTCAGAATTAAAAAAATTATTGATGAGTCGTTGATTGCATTAATGACTCACCTTTAGTCGTGGATAGGATCCACGATCAACTTTAAATTTTTAACGCCCCTCAAATCCGCTATATTTATGTAACAAAAGTTGACAAACACAATTTTGTGTTAAAAAACCCCAAACACCCACACCTTATTTATTCTCGATTCCAACTTTCTTTTGGCAAAGCGGATTTCAACTTTGACCAAACCCGTACTTCCCAAACCGAAGACCGACTTTAGCCGTCCCGTGGGCCTTCTACTAAGTACTATCCACTTTCACGAATTCTTCTATTTTAAAGCCCATATACATGGCCATGACCCATTAATCATAGACACTCGCCGGCCCGTCAGCCCATATACCGCAGCATCTTCTCCCAGCGAGAAAATTTTCACAAATTCACTGAGAAATAGTAGTAGAAGAAGAAGAGTCCTCCACGGCCGCAGCGACGCCGCCATCAATGGATTTCTCGGCTCTGAACGAAGCCTTGGCGTTCAAATCCTACGATCAAATCGCCGACATATGCGACACTCTTATGCTCCAGGTCACCAATTCGCATTTGCCAATTCTACCCCTCCCCTTGCCCTGTCCCCCCCTGCAAACCCTAACTTTCTCTCTCTACTCCATTGCTTATTTTTTCCCAGGTTGCATCCGAGGGCGTTGCTTTTCACGACGAATGGCCCTACGCCATACATCTCCTCGGTCACATCTACATCAACGACATGTAAAATTTGTATCCCTCGCGTTTACTGTGCTTGTTTTGATTTGTTTGCTGGGAAGGTTTAGTTGTGCTTGTGATGATGCTGATTTGTTTGTTGTTCGTGTTGTTATAGTAATAGTGCGAGGTTTTTGTGGAAGAAGATACCATTGGCAGTGAAAGAGAGCCAGCCGGAGGTATCGGCAGTGTGGAAAATCGGGCAGAGGCTGTGGTTGAAGGATTATGGTGGTGTTCATGAGGCCATTCGTGAGTTTAATTGGAGTCCACAGACTCAGGGAATGGTCGCAGCTTTCTCAGGTACATCATGCGTTGCGCCAGTCATTAGTATTATTTAATTTGATACTTATTGTTATCGTTCTTGGTACATGTATGAGTTTACTTGTGCTTATTGTTGTTGGAGATCCTTTTTTCAATCTCTTGTTTGGGGATTATGATAATGTGTACAGCCTCAGTGAATTATATATATGTCTTATGCATCTAACAGCAATGTGTGTACTGATTACTGCAATCATTGCGGCCAAAACCACGAAAATTAAATTAGATTGTGACATCTTGATATGGCGTGTCGAATCCTTTGTGCTACCGGTTGATCTACATGAGTGTCATATGCTTTCTTTTTCTTTGAAGATACTGTTGTGATCTGTTGGGGTTGTGACAGGCCACAGGCTTCGTTTATAGTAGCTCACTTTTATACTATATTGATGGTTGTCATTTATCTGCTTCTATAAAGGAGTATTTAAGTAGTTCCATTCATCATGTTGACACCAACTTATGGATGCATCTGAAATCGATAGTTTCTGAACATAGAAGAGATAGATAAGAAATTTATTTGAATTGGTTTCAGATTCAGGACTATTTCTAGCCAAGAACTGAAACCCCATGCCAGCATCAAGACCTTTGTTTTTACGTCCTGTCTAGGGGAGGTTCTAGAGGACATTTAACCTGTCTACATTTAGTTTTGTGTTATATTAACTGTCTTTTGGGAATAACTTTTTGTTTTAGTTACTATTTTTTGAATTTACTGCAGAACTTTACACTAAAAGGATGTTTGAACTGCTTCTCTCTGCTTATTCAACAATAAGCATTCAAGATACAGCTCTTTTCCTTGGAATGAATGAAGATGACGCTACAAACTGTAAGCTCCTATCATTGCTTATATAGATTGTGAGACTAATACATTAATACTTGTCTGACTTGATATTCATGTATTATTGCATTGGTTGGCCTTCGATACCACTTGTTGGAAATAACTTTATTGAAAAAATCCATCACTTTAAATCCTGGAGTGTCATATATAATTATCGGGAATCGACAAATGAATATGCGAATGCATACCTGAATCCATAGCGATCAATCGTTTTCTGAAGCTCTGGGATTAATCTTCTAGGTCTACACATATTTCTCCTTTTAGAGAACCATTTAGAATTTCTAAATATGTTCTCTCCGACAATGGGATATCTAAAGAGAATTCTTATTAACAAAGTAATTGATAATGATCCCTTTTATATAGCGCTACTATATTTTGGTATTCCTATTTTAGCCCATCACTTTATGTCCATACACATTAAAGGCCAACACCCTAGTAGATACATTAAAGCCCAATCACTTTGACCTTGGTAGATCACTTTTAAACGGGCTTATTTTATAACAGTATGCAACACAGTTTTTTCACATATAAGTCCAACGTTGGATCAAGGATCCAACAGTTACTCTGTTGGTTTCGTGAACTGTATTAGGTCATGAACTTTTAGAAGAAAAAAATATATCTTTCGTTTGAAGTGGTAATTTCATAGAAGTGAGTTAGCACACAGCTTTTAAGACCCTCCAATTCTTATTCTTTATTTTCTTATTATGTCGTGATTGGGGGATAGTTCGACATAGGAGTTCAATAGGAACTGCTGGATTTTTGTTAACAGTGGATAGTTGTGTTCTTTACAGATGCACTGCAACAAGGTTGGACTGTGGACCCCGCATCTCGAATGCTCACTGTGAAGAAGCAGGCAGTTGCAACAGAGCAGAAACTGGATCACAGTAAATTACAGCGGTTGACTGAATATGTTTTTCACCTCGAGCACTAATCATAAAGGGTGCTTATGCATTAGGTTAAAATCAGCTCAGCCGATTAATTTGTGCTGTGACTGGCTAAGCAACACTAATTGCTGTGCCAGGCGTGGCGCTGTTCATGTATCTTCACTATTTACTTTAAACCTCTTGTTACAAGAGTAGGTTGACTGTAATTAGTTTCATCATCTGATATAAAAAAAAATTATTCCTCATTTTCGCCTGTCACAAATACCTTATCCCCTCCATACTGGAATATGTCCTTTTCTGCTTTTGATATTTAAGAAATCTTAGTATATGTATTCTTGTGGAAGTGTTAATCTTTTGCTTCTGGCATTCAGTTGTATCAACCAGAAAGCATGCTTTACTTTCAGATTGAGGATGTGATCAACTTTTGGCATAACAGGTTTGTTGTTAAATGATCGATACTTATTGGTAGCTACATTTGACTGTATAGTAGTGTAATGACTAATCATCCTAAAATATAGATGTTCTTTAGGGTTAATTACGAATTTACCCTGAGGTTTAGCCTAATTACAAAAAAAAAACCCAGCTATCTTTTAAAATTACAAATAACCCATCTCTTTTACAAATTGCATCTTAAGACTCATGAGGGGGTACTTGTTAGGTGAATATAAATCTAAAGCCTCAAGGTGGTGTTGTAACACTTTAAGGGGATTTTTTTGTAATTTTCAATATATAACTAGAGTTTTTTGCAATGAGGCTAAACCTCAGGGGTAAATTTTATAATTATCCCTATTCTTTCTTTATCTTGCTATAATTAAAATTGTTAGAATGCATGCCGGGATGAATAAGAATGTGGTGAAAGTTGGCTTGCTCAGTTTTATGAGATTATATGTCATCAGAAGTCTGTTAATTGATGGGAGTTTGTATTGGCATATCATTCTAATCTTGTTTCTTAATAATTGACATATTTGTTCATGAATTAATAGGATAATATAGTTGTGTTTTTTCATGGTAAAAAAATCTCCAAAATAGTCCTTTTCTCAGTTATAATGAAAATACTGAATTATAATTCTTGCTTTTCATTAACAGTGCAATTCAATCAATCAAATGTAAATATCTTCCTTTACCTCACCTGTTTTAATTTTTTAGGTATCTCAATCAATGTCCAATGTGTTTTTTGATTTTTCATCTTTGTGGTCTTATAAAGATTGTGTTCAAATACCCAATATATCCTTAATTAATCATAAATGTTGTTTTGGAACAATACAAATTTAGGCATTAGTGTTAGCTGAAAAATGATACATCTAAGGGTAATTTGGGAATTTTTTTTTTTCATTAACCTTGAAAATGTCAAAAACGTCATTCTTTTTGAAAAAAGACTGTCGAAAAAAGACTGTAAAAAAGACACTTATTTTGAATACGAGAGAGTATTAATTAATGACTGTTGAATGCTTGAATCATTAAAGTGGTTTTGTCCCTTTGGTTATTTTAAGAATGGGTTTTTTTAATTTTAAAAAAGTCGTTCGATTATTGCGAGGCTCGAAACCGGGCTTCTTCTTTGGGAGAGTAATGGGTGGCCACTTTAAGAATGAGGTTAAGTCGTTAACAGTCACAGGTTTTTATTTATTCGTTTTTCAAATATTTTTATTGACATTAATATTTTATTTTGTTTATTAATCGTAATATATGTGTGTTTAGATAGCACAATGCAAATTATGAAATTTAATATCACTATTTACGATGATACACTTTAATATCTTGTTTATTTACTTTTTAATTTGTGGTTTATTTTTCAAAATAAAATTAACTTGAGATTTATGGTAAAAAATATAAAGTAATATATTTATGCACAAGAATAATCTCCACAATGATAATGGGTAATTGTTCCACTAAAGGTAACTTCTGCGCTTATTGCTAAAAGAAAATACAATATGCCGTTTTATCGCAGGGCTATATTCAAAGTAAATTGTAAATCTTTTTTATTGAAGTGTTAATACTTAACATGGACACAGATAAAATCAAATTCAACAAACAAGTATAAGTTAAAATTTTTGTATTATGTAACACATTAGAAACAAAGTGGGAGTAGCAACAATAGGCGAAAAAATTAGAGAAACACGATTAAGATGGTTTGGGCATGTTTATAGGAGGCCTTTAGATGCACACGTGCGACGTTTAGAAGGTAGAGAATCACTCACACAAATCAAAAAAAGAGGAAGAGATATGCCTAAAAAGACTTGGAAAGAAGCTATTAAACATGACATGTTATACCTAGAAATAAACGAAAATATGACTTATGATCCGTATAGCTTGACCCCACGTAGTGGGATTAAGGCTTAGTTTATTGTTGTTGTTGTATGTAATATAGATACGTTGATCTTGTCAAATAATATTTTGGACTGTTGAGATAAAACATTTAATGCATGTATTAAACTTACTTTAATCAATATTTGATGAGTAATATTTCATTTCATAAGTATTTGCATGTAAATATAATGTAAAGATTATTTTTGAATGAATATTGTACAAATAAAGAAATGCGAATCGAATGTGAACATATTAGTTATTATTAAATTATCATGTTTAAGTTATGTTATAATTATAATTGGATTAATATCCGAATATATATAAACTAATTTTTGTATTATTAAAAAATAAAATATAAACACAATAATATATAAGATATTGCCAATCTGGATGATGGCAATTTCTTTAAGTTTCTATTGAAATCTGCTCGACATAAAAGGTGGGCCGTATTATACAATGGAGAGGCCAGAATCAGGAATCAAATATAAATATGAAAACCGTGATGTTAGAAAAACATGATATTAGATGGAAGCTTTACGAACTACGTACGATGAGCCAAAAATACGTAAAAGAAAAACAATTTGGTTAATTTCTGATATTAGACAATTATCTTAATTAAGATAATGATAAAGCAACATAAATAGATTTTAAATAGATTTTTTATGATGATGATGATAATAATAAGAATCAATTGTATAATATAAATAGTCTGTAAAGATAATAAATACAACAATACTATTAATATAATAATGTTACTAATAATTGTTAATTGAAAACAGGATATTGCATCCTTACTCCCTTAACTAAATTTTGTCGTCGAAATATACATGCAATAATAAATATACATGCAATAATTGTTAATTTAAAACACGATATTGCATCATTCGTCTAATATGGTAAATATACATGCAATAATGCTTCTAAAATAAAATAAGACGTGAGGGCATAAATTCAAAGAATGTATTTGAAAACCTGATAATATGACATGTCATAAGATATTGGGAAAACATAGAATTACATGACATAATAATTTGTATACTCGAATACCTGAACAGAAATAATAGGCTCAATTCATGTTTCGCCAATTTTCTTTCCAGTGTTTTAAACTTTTAGTTCAGTAACCCGGTAAACCAAAAGTTTAAAATATAAGAACAAAATAATAAAAATGAAAAATTACAATCACTATTTATTATTACGATCGGAAAGCCTTAGCTGTTGGAAAAATCGGTTTTGGTTAAGCCGAAATTCCAAGTGTGAAGACTCGTAAACTAGTGGTGTATTTATTTTCACAAAACCATTTATTGGTGAATGAGAAATCGATGCACAAATGGTACACTTGGAAAAATATATTTGTGGGAAAGATATCCAACATATATGGAATGTTGGTAGATTGGTCAAAATATGATGTTTGGTAAGTTGCTTGATTTTCTCTATTAAATAGACTACTTTAACTCAAATCACCAATTGAAAGAGTGCATCAAAATCCACTACAACATAAATGACATTAGGTAACACTAAAAAATGTTACCTAATGGCCATAAAATGTTACTATAGACAATAGGTATCACTTTTATGGCGCAGACTTGCCCGTCTACCTATAGTCTAAGGTATCACTTTTATTAGCTTTTAGTAACACTTTTTCTAAGTGTTACATTAAGTTTTCTATTGGTAACACTTTGAAGCAATATTTCTAAAGTGTTACATATGTATCTATTGTAACACTATTTTGTAACACTTTTTATATTTATAAATTATGTAACAATCTTTTTGTAGCACTTGATAGAAATACTATTTTTTGTCACCAAGTAGATTCGAACCCACGATTAAGATTGTTATGTATGGAAGTGGCAATTTGCCACTAAGCTAAGTTGATTCTTATTACAACTTTTGCTTTGTTTTATATATACACACTCACACACACACACACACACATATATATATATATATTATATGTATATACAATATATTTTATATTATAAAGATTATATTTTATAATATATGTATTAAATTATATTATACACGGTATATATCAAAGTTTATGTTGTATAGTATATAGTTTGAAAATCATATTATATTATATATTAAAGGACACAACAAATTAAAAATATCAAAAATATGTAAAATAAATTTATCGACTGATAAATATTCAATCGGTAAAAATAAAAAATATATAAAAATATAAAATTAATTTACCGACGATAAAAAAGTTCTAACATAAAAATAAATAATAAAGAAAATAACGAAAAAATAATTTACCGTGAGAAAAATTCCTAAGTAATTACCGACAACATCAATTTTCATTGGTAATTTTTTTAAAAAAGTAAAAAAATATAAAAAAGGTTAACGATGAAATTGATCTCAGTTAGTAAAAATTAAAAAATAAATAAATAATAATAATAAAATATATACATGAGCATTTTTAAATTACGTATTAAGACGGAATTAATTGCCTTCGTAAAAAAAAAAATAAAAGCAAAACTAAAATACTTTGTAAAAAGAAAATAAAATTGATTAAAAAAAGCAGTACATGATGTCTACAATTTTTAGGTTTGGTGACATCAATTAATTAAATAAATCTTTGACATGTTTAATGATAGTTATATAATTTTGTGTTACTAAAATATATCTTAAAAAGTGTTATAATCAATAAAATATAGTGTTGGCAAGAGTGTAAGTCAAGCGGCTACGATAATCTAGAGGGGGTGAATAGATTATCTCCATCTTTTCGATTTCGCCCTCTTTTTACAATCGAATGCTCAAACACAATGATAAAGGTGCGGAATGAAAACAACACACGTCGATTTAAAGAGGTTCAACCCACCTAGGGCCTAATCCTCTACCACCCCAGTATATCCGGGATGGATTTCGAAAAGAAAAAGAATTTTATTAATTACCAAAATTAATACAAATTCAACTTACAACACCTTGAAGAGCACCACACTCTTCTTCAACACCACCTTTGGAGATTACCACAATCTCACTTTGAAGATTACCACAATCTTCCTTCAACGGCACCTTGTGAAGATTACCACAATCTTCAACCTTGAAGAATACCAAATTCTTCAACACCTCAATAAGAAGATCACCGAGAATCTTCTTCACCTATCACCTAGATCATCCAAGTGTGTTCTTACCACAAGAACACTCACAAGGATATCTTGTGTTTGAATGATAACCAAAAATCAAGATTACAACTCGATAATGAATAATACAATTTGAGTGCAAAGTGTAATCAAGAATAGCCTAGACCTCAAGGATGTGAAAGTGATAAGCTAGGCAAATTTACAACAAGAATAATAACAATGAAAGACCAAGTATGCTTGAAGTGTATCTTGTTGTGTTGTATCTCAATTGTTGTGTTGGTTGCTCCAAAACTTCCTCTATTTATAGGAGATGATTGATCAAGCATAGGCTCTCTTGGGGATTGAAAATCTCTGAAAAATACAATTAAAATCAAGAATATAGTGTTAGAAATCAATCCCACAATTTAAGGAAATGTGTCTCTTTGTCAAACGGTCATATTTTAGTCATTTGTCGATACAGGCGGCCGGTCGCATACGAAATAAGAGAAATAAGAACACTTTGAAAATTTCAACAGGCACGGCGTCGACATAGGCGACCAGGGCCGTCGACCCTGTCTCAACCGGTCCCCTAATCAAAAACGAAGAGGTTTTGTTCTCGTTTCAAAATGAAACTTGCAGTGCCGTCGGCCATTGGGCGGCCGGTCGACCGGACGGTCGGCCTTGAGCGCCATCGGCCAACCGCTTGTTTTTACTTCCGTCTCATTTTCTGTTTCTAAAAACATCTTTAGGTACGGGTTGCCCTATAGAGGCGACCAGGTCGACCACGAGACAAAAATGTTGTCCAATTTTTGTCGAAAATAAAACTCAAGAAATACTCAGAAAATTTAGTAAAAACATTTTAAACCGATCGAGAGTATTTAGACAACATTTAGGAACTGTTATAGGAGTAAAAACTCATTGATATAAAATCAATAAAAGTGTTGTCCATTATTTAACAAAAATAAACTTGAGGAAATACTCAGGAAAATATTAAAACCATTTTAAATCATTTAGGAGTATTTGGACGACCTTTAAAAACATTGTTTTGGTGATAAAATAAAATCATCAAAATTAAGATAAAAACATGTATCAAACAAAGAGTGCTTCTTAAATAAAGTGATACATATTTGCGTTACAAAAGAAATAACAAAAACAAAATGATACTTAAAAAGTGTTACTTATATAAAAGTGTTACATATAAGCGTTACATATTGATAAAAGTGTTACCTATTTGCAAAAGAAATAACAAAAAAAAAGTGATACTTAAAAAGTGTTACTTATATAAAAGTGTTACATATAAGTGTTACATATTGATAAAGTCTACAAAAGTGTTACATAAATATTGTAATGTAAAAAGTGTTACAAACATGTGTTACATATGCACCTTATGTAAAAAGTCTACAAAATTTTTGTTACCTAATGTCATTTATGTTGTAGTGATCATTGCTAAAGCGATTGAGGCCACAATTGGAAAGATTGACTTTGCACAAATCAATCAAGATATGAGAGGATTTGATCGATAATTATGGACATTATTGGGTCCAAATTATTAGTGTTTTCCTTTGGAGGATCCCTTGTGTTTTCCCTATCAAAGCCAAAATTCGTGCATACAACATACGAGTCGTCGCGCTCAAAATTCATATATCGCACGATGAGGTGTTACATCAGGATGTTGACGTCACTCAAAGCCTCACTTATCTCGATTCGCGGGTAGAAGGATTTGTGCGTGCTCCTATCCTTTACCAAAATCGTTATATCTTGGGAGACTCGTTGTCTGCAACTGTGAGCATCGTGACGGGCAACAAAAGTCTTAAAGAAAGAGTTCGCTCGCCTCGATTTGCTTTACTACTTTATTTCCGCTTTGTTTATAATAAACGTTTGTTTGTTTGAAATATCTCCCATAGTATCCTCTGATGGTTGTAATCTAACATTAATAACCTTGAGTTGTATACTTGTATTACCTCAAAAAAAAAAAAAAAAAAACCCTCGAGTTGTGCATCAGCCGCGTCCATTTAAGAATCTGTCAGGTTGACCTTTTCTTGCCAAATGAAAAATGCTCTCTATTTTTCCATATCTTTTCTCTAATATATAAGAAAACATAATAAACACATGTAACATGTTATGCATGTGTTGTATAATTAAAATATTTATTCAGTACTCTTATCAAAAGTATTTTTTTCGAATAAGAAATAGCATATTTATAACAGAAAGATTGTCAACTTACTATTTAGGGTTTGATTCCATACCTAAACAATTCTTATATGTAAGAATACTTTGGTTTGGAATTGACCGATTATCATTTGGAGGTATAATTTTAAAAATTAGATATTTCACAGTTTTTCTATATATTATTATATCTTTATCATTTCCAGAAATTCAAAATCAGATTCACGCATTCAAGTAATTAATTTATGAAATTGTTTCATGTGCATATTAGTTAACTATGCAAAACTTTTGCAAGTACGTATCAAACTTAAAAATACACACACACATACTTACATATATTATTCGTATATTAAGAAGAAAAAAAATCAATCTCAACCCTCACAATTAAAATTCTCGACTCATAATTCCCTACTCCCTGCAGTCTACCTTCCTACAAATAAACATGACAAAAATTATGTTAGGCGGTCTAACAGGTCAAAATTCGTAAGACGGATCCCAAAACGACCAGGTGGTATTTTGGTATTATTATCAATGATATTTTTATAATATCTAGGTACGATATTAGCAATCCAATATTTGAAAAGTAATAATACATATATAGCTCACTTGAAAGTATTAGTATCACATTATCACGAGAGCGCTAAAAATATTAGACGTAGTTCACTTGAAAATTTTAATATTCCCCTAAAAAGTAGTAGTTTTTACGTCAAAAAAATTAGTCGTCCCCGTAAAAACGTTTTAGTAGTTCCCCTGAAAAATATTTAGGTTTTTTCCTAAAATATTTTTAGTAATTTTCGATATTAGTAGTCCCATTTGAAAAATAGTAGTAGGTCCCCTAAAAAGTATTAGACATTCCACTTGGTCATTGGGGCGGAGGTGGATCGTTGGGTTCGTGGGTTGGATAGATCCAAAGAAACTCGATCCGTCTAACCGTCCGGGCGGAGAACCACCCATTGGCCTAGTGGGGCTTGCCCCACCTCCCCACCAAGCCCCAATTTTTTTTTTACTATCTATCTATCTATATATATGTAAGTATATTTTGTGTTCTAGTATTATGTTCTTCCCAACCTAAACTACTTATCAATAAAATTTATTATGAATCACATAAGACTTACTTTTAAGTTCAAATAAATTATTGTGGCATGGTCTTTATACATATCATAATATTTAAAATTGTGGAGTATGAATCTTGATTAGGATTATAATTAAATATCCAAAACTCGAAAAAAATACCCTTATCGATCCTCTTAATTGGCCCAGTCCTCCATTGAGGCCAATGAGGCCGTTGCCTCGGGCACCGAGGGCGAAATTTGGCGATCTATTTTATAATTATTTAAAATTTTAATATAAATAAAATATTGTGTTTTTTTACAAATATATAAATGATAATATAATTCTAAATTTGTACTTTGTAAGAATATATATTAAGAGATTAATGGATTTAAATTTGTGACTTATTAACATAGTACGATGAAAGAGTTTGGAGCTAAAAAAGACAATGAAAAAAATGCACTAATTAAAAGTCAAAACAAATATCTATCAATATTTCCTTTTCTTTGTTGGCTTATATGGATTTTTCTTTGTTGGTTTAGATAATCGTGATCATGTCAATTTATATAAGTTTTTTTGTTGGCCTAGTCGATTTATATGAATGTGACCTTATTGGCTTGTATTTGTGATATTTTATTGGTAATTAATAATTAACTCTACGTTAAAAAAATCATTGTACCACGCTTTACTGGCGGGGGCACCAAATTTGTGTGTCGCATTGGGCTTTGAAAACCACAAGACCGCTATAGGTGCGAATGGTCTTGATACACGAGTCTACCCAGCCATTCCAACAATCCCTAGTTGGACCTCCTTGGTCACAAATCGTGGGATTGCCTTATAATGAGTTAGATACCAAAATACTACCTCAAGAAATATTTATATATTTTTCAATCACCAAAAAGTATCAATAATCATGGCTATTTTGTAAAACTCTACCAAGAGAATATTACACTTTGCAATCATCTTGGAATAGAAGATCTCATCCGATATTATACAACCCAAATAAAACACACAAATTTGCAATCGAACAACGAATATCGGAGGGAAAAAACTTTCCTCTCTCTAACTTTTTTCTCCTCCTTCTCACTACAAACCCTAACTCATAAACCCTTTCCCCACCCTCCCCTTCTCACCGCCAACCCCTTCCCCTCCCCTCCCTCTCCTCCTCCTCCTCCTCCTCCCCTCCCCGGCCCATGTTTCATGATGGAGGCCAATGAATGCATATCTCTTGTGTTATTTGGAGGTGATCCGAAATCGATCGATCGAGTGGAGGCAAGTCGGAGGTCGGAGTTACATAGAGGAGAGTTGAAGCGGGTAGGTGATGGGTGCGGTTTTAGATCGGGTGAGGGAGAGGCTTTTTCCTTTTTTTTTTTTTTTTTGGTTTTTTCGTAATTTTTTTTTTTTTTGAGTCTTTATTTTAGGTTGATTTTGCGAAACTCGTGGCGGTCGGTAATTTTGTCTTGCGGTGTGTGATGTAGCTCGTGCCCGAATTTGTTCGAGTTGGGTAGTCTCCTTGAGGAGTGCCTTAATCCCAATGGCGAAGCCACATGAGGCCAGATGCGGTCGACGGACCGCACCGGATTTCGAAATGCCTTATTAAATTTGGATTAGACCGCATTGGAACTCGGAGTGATTCTGTTAAATTTGGGTTGGAGAGTATGAAAAATCGGCAAATAATTGTTATATGTCCGACCTTCAAATGTTTTTTATTGAAATATTTTTATTTTTGTTTTTTAAAATTTTGGCTCGTTAATCGCTCAGTAAACGTAAATTTTTTTGACCATGTTTGAGCAAAATTTTTGGCTACGCCCATTCTTAATCCTCCTTTCGGAGGTTGTTTAGTCTCTTATGAAGTGCTTAATTTTCATTTATTTTGTGTTTTTAGTTGTTTTTCTTGTTTCTTTCACTCGAATTACGGTGGTTATACTCGTCTCAGACAGAGTTCTCCCATTGACATGTATCAATGTATGTATGTTGGTGACAATTTTTTGGGTTAGCGAGTGTAAGTTTTTTTTTTTGAGTAATGAATATATTTCTATCTTTTTCAAAAAAAAAAAAAAAAAAACAACGAATATCGACTTGTACATGTATGGATATGTACTGTAGTCTGCATACACACATATACTGATATACACACACAAAACGCGTGCAGATATGCTGCATGTATTGCTTCCTTCTGTGTGATAATTTTCGACTTGTTTTTTCGCATATAAACATATTTCCAGAACATGAGATTATACATATTTACCTCAAAAACTCAAAAATGAACTCAGAAACACTAAAAAACACAGTAGAAATACAGTACCATAGGCATATAATATATATGAATACATATAATTAACCAGAAAAAAGAGATAATAGTATTATGACTAATTAAAAACTAAAAATGGCAGAAAAAAGCCAGCCTCACCGAAAACCAGTATTATATAATATCTACAAATTACAAGGACTAATTAAGAAATCGTACGCCGAGCAAACTGGGGGGAAATTAAATTAAATTAAATCCCTCAGATGAATTTGGGGCTTTTGTGAGCGCGATTAATCTCGATCGAAGGCTGAGTGTTTGTGTAGATATCGATAATCGGCCTCAGCTTTTTTCTCCGTCGGGGCAAAGCTTCGTCGGAGAGCTTTTCCTGATTAATCACGGTGGACGACGACGACGACGTTTCGCCCACGCTTTCTTCTTCTCTGATTTCTTCTTTTTTACCAGGAATTTCCCCCCAAAACAGTTGGAAATCATGGGCGGAATTGCGGCGGAGATGGATTAGCTGCAAAACAGCGTCCATTTCCAACTGTGTGAGGTTCGATTCCGTATGTGCTCTCTCCATTTTTTTTGTTTAAATTTAAATTCAGTTTTCTTTGATATGTATATATATATATATGTGTGTGTGTGTAATGTGTATATATAGAGAGGGGGAAAATTGTGGGATGCTTAATAAACAGGGATTACCGACCAATGGGATACGAGCACGTAAGATACGAAAGAGCTGAAAGTCGTTCGTTCGTCTTTTTCTTCGAATGACAAAATTACCCTCGCTTGAGTATGCTAAATTGTAGGCTAGCAAAATGAAGCTCGACCTATAGGCTGGTCTGTCATGGGACCGGGTTTGGGTTGGGTTGACCATAATTTTTAGATCCGAAAAAACCGGACATCTTTGGCCCGACTCGATTTACTCGATGGGAGGACTTTAGTCCGACCCGACGATTTGTGTGTATAAAATGCACACATAGAATCACTATTCTAAAAGTCCCCGACTAACCCCGATTAGTTCGTGTAGGCGCTAGACTTCTCTTGTCCACCTAGGTTTTTCTTCCGATTAGCCTAGTGCGCTCTCGGGGTTCCACCTAACCCACCTATTTTTCGGGTAGGCTCTAAACCCTAGTCTGCCGTCCGACTAGTTCTAGCGCTTTTTAAACACTGCATAGAATGGGCTGAGTGAAACATTTTCTTTTCACGGACCGACTCAGCCCGATGGACTCAGCCAGTCCTATCCGATTCATTGCCAGCTCAAGGGACTTTTAATCTCCTGGTCAACCTATATTTGCGAGGGGTGGAAAGTAATTTAGGGTAGCGTAAAGTATGTGTGTTGCGATTAAATATCGATTTATTTTTAATTTCACCAGCTTAAGGATTAAGGGTTAAATTTATTCTCTCACCGAGTTAGAGATTCTCGGATTACTGGAAATAAGCAATACATATTCAATTTTTCTAAGAAAAAAAGAATAAGAAAAAAGATTTATGGGACCATCTACCCGTTTGGCCGAATATATCTACCATGCTTCATATCAATTGGATTATTTTGGAGGTGTGTTTGGCTAATTTTGGATTAGTTTTAGTAGTTGCATGGTCAATAAGAAATAAGCTAAATTTAACTTGGCAACTTACAAGCTTAAACGGCAATATTGCAAACTGGTCTTGTAACTTAAGAGGAGTGTCACTATTGATGTTGTTCGTTTTTAAATTTTTAATTTGGTCCAATAAATCTTAAAAATTGCTCAATTTTAGTCACATTGTCACCAGAGTATTGCAAAACCATTGGAATTTGATGCATGATTGGTACATGATCCCCTAAATTTTTATTTTTATTTTTATTTTTTAATTGTCGACTATTTTAGGATGACATGGTGATAAGTCTTTTTATGCATGTTTTATGTGTATATTTGAGTAGAATTCGAGTTATTTTAATGTTAGTTTTGTAAATTTTTGATTGTACATAGTTCATATTACTCCGAGGTGATTTTATTGATGTAGATTGACCATTCGGGCTAATTTTGGTGAATTTCGGACCATGGATTCATGTCAAAACATACAGGGGGAGTTTAAGGATGCAAAAACGCTCGAAATTCCAAGCCAAACGCGTCATTTCGGGGCCTTTTGGTCCAACACGGGCGGGGTGTCGGGCAACACGGCCGTGTTCACGGAGCCAAAAACTCGAAATTTTTGCACAAAACGACCTCCAACACGGCCTGGCCGTGTTCCCATTTCTGGCCGTGTCGGGGAACACTACCTGGCCGTGTTGGGAAGCACGGCGCCATGTCGGGGGAGTGCCGCGTGACAATTAAACAAAGACGGCCTGGCCGTGTCGGCCATGGCGACACTGGGCGTGTCAAGGACCTCTTTTTGCAACTTTTCTTTGCGGAATTTGGGGAAAACTCACCAACCAACCCATTTTGGCCACTTTTGTACACTTTTAACACCCTATTTTTCTTGAAACATGTCTCCATGTCCCTCCTCATCACTTGAATACAAGAATTCACCAACCAACAAGGAAAATGGAGGCAATTGTTTAACAAAAAAAAGAGTACTATCAATGTATTGGTTGCTATAAAAGCCGAGGGTTGAAGTTGGGAGAGGATATTCATTAGATACTCGGAAAATATTCATTGTATTCATTTCATTAAGTAGAATTGGGATCAAGGGGTCTTGGAGGAGAAAGCAGGGCAATATTAAAGGAGAAGGCTTGGAGCTCAACATCATCAACGAGGAGGAAGTCTTGTATTGGTCTTGAATAAGAGCTAAGTACACCATGTTCATTTTATTCAAATCATCTTGTGTAGTATACTCTTTTATCAAAGCCATGTGTAGCTAAACTCTAGTGTTTGAATGTAATGAACTCAGAATGGATTTGTGATTAAGGTGTGTATGTTTTTAATAAAATCCTCATATTTTGTGTGATTCACTTATATTATGCTTCGTTCATTCGAATTGATATATGCGCAATGTTGATTTGAAGTTTATTTTTCATCCGGGAAATCGAGATTCATGGTGAAATAGAACCTATATAAGTGAAAAGAGTTGCATGCAATCCTAGATATAGGGACGACATAAATCTTCCGGATTAGGGTCAAACCTAATATGGGAATTCACAAATCGTTATAATGTCTTTGTCTTGGGGTTTTAACTAGAAAGAGATTTGATTAATCAACTTGAGATTAAGTTTTCCGCCTTGAGAAAGGGTTTAACTTAAATTGGGAATTTCTACGGTCCACAAGACATGAGATTTTATTAAAAGAGGTTGGTTTTGCTTAAGGGCTTACGGTTGTATTTTTAACTTGTCAAATCACAAAAACATTCTAGAGGGATTTGCATTCAAACACATTTCTATCTCTTGATTTCTTATTTTACAAATCTTTCTTCATTTTTACAATTTATAATTTGTTTTCCTTTTTCATCAAACAAAAACTCGGAAATTGTTAGATTAAATAACAAAAAAGACGGCAATTATTAGTACTTACAATCCTCGTGGGAATGACACTCTGGACTCAATAATCTATACTATAAACGATAGGTGCACTTGCCTACGGTTTTAAAGGTAGCTTTTGAGCCATCAAGTTTTTGGCGCCGTTGCGGGGATTGTAATATTAAGAACACCTTATTTTTGTTAATTTAATCATTTTTTTATTTTATTTCATCATTTGTCTTTCTTTTTATCTATCTTTGTAAGTCTTGGATTACACTTATCCTCTTTATTTACCGCGTGCATGCCTACTCGTCGCCGAATTTGGAAGCGCGACACCGCGTAGCAACACGGAGGAAAGTATTATCTGAGACCACGAGGAGGATATTAACGAAGACAAGGATCCCAATATGGCGGATGAACAACAAAGAACCATGTACGACTATGCAAGCCGTCTATGGACGGCACATCGTCTAGTATCGTAAGGCCATTGTTGCCCAATAATTTCAAATCAAACCGAATGTCATTCAAATGGTGCAACAATTTGTTCAATTCGACTGACCTACCGGACGAAGATCCAAATAATCATATCGCGAATTTCCTTGAAATTTGCGATACCTTCAAAATAAATGGGGTCTCACGATGATGCCATCCGTTTACGCCTATTCCCATTTACTCTTCGCGGACGGGCTAAAAACAATGGCTAAATACTTTGCCAAAGGAACGATTACAACGTGGAACATCATGGCGAAAAGTTCCTTTTGAAATATTTTCCACCGCCAAAATCGCACGATTGAGGAATGAAATATCTTCATTCACTCAAGAAGATGACGAGACCTTACGACACTGGGAGAGATTCAAAGAATTGTTGCGGAAATGCCCACACCATGGCCTACCTATTTGGATGCAAGTCCAAACATTTTATAATGGGCTACTTTCTGCAACAAGATAAATGATCGATCGCAGGCCGGGGAACTCTTAATAACAAAACACCAAGCCGCCAAGATCTAATAGAGGAATGGCCATGAATGGATATCAATGGCAATCCGGTGCGAGGTAAATCCATCAGGATGGTGGGTGTATACAATGCGGACGCGGTAGTTCGCTTAGCCGCGCAGTGAAGCTCGACTCGAGAAAATTGATGGGTTGGCGGTTCCAAAACAAGTCTTCTCATGTGAGACTTGTGGAGGATCGCACAACCACCAAGAGTGCCCTCATGCGATACCACCGCATGAACAAGTGGATTATCTAGGTAATCAATCTCGACCCTCTCAAAATAATCCTTTCAAGAACACCTATAATCCAGGTTGGCGACCGAACTTCGATTGGAGTAATCAAGGTCAACCACGACCTAATCCCAATCCTAATCTACACACGCCTCTGAGTTCCGGCCGACCCAAGGAAAGCCTAACTTGGAGGAACTTATGGGAAAGTTTGTGCAATCAACGGATGCCCGATTCGGTCGAAACATCCTTAAGAAATCAAGAGGCATCTATCCATAATTTGGAAAACCAAATAGGCAGATTGCGAAAATGATTTCGAAAGGCCACAAGGAAGTTTCTTGGGTAACACCGAGCCAAACCCAAGGGGAGCACGTAAAGGCAATCACCATCGATTTTCCACATGAGCATGATTATGCCAACGCCACCATGCGAGAAATATGTGGAGGACGACAAACACACGAAGAAAAGCCCATGAAAAAGGTGGTCGTTGAATACAAGCCCAAGATCCCTTAGGAGTTTAACTGAAGAAGATAGAAGGGAGGACAAATTTGGTAAGTACCTTGAGTCATTCAAGCAATTACATACTAATATTCCATTTGTTCAACCTCTTTCAAAGCATGCTAGGGATCTAAATGACATCATTTCTAATGAAAATAAGCTTAACGAACTATCAAATGTGCAATTGAATGATAAATGTTCTTCCAATAAACTACCAAAAAAATTTAATGATCCAGGAAGTTTTATTATCCCTTGTACAATTGATGGTTTACCTGTTGATAGAGCACTAGCTGACTTAGGAGCTAGTATCAATGTGATGTCTTATGAAACATTCAAGCATATGGGATTAAGTGAACTGAAACCTACTAGGATGGACATACACTTAGCCGATAAATCGATTAAACATCCTAGAGGTATTATTAATGATGTGTTAGTCAAGATTGATAAATTCATATTCCCAGTTGATTTTGTTATTCTTGACATGCATGATGATATTGAGGTTCCTCTAATTCTTGGGCGTCCCTTTTTGGCTACCGCTAAATCTCTCATTGATGTGCATGATGGAAAGCTTACTTTGAGAGTAGGGGGTGAACAAGTTATCTTTAAAATTCCTTTGAGAAATCCTATAAATGATACTTGTTTTCCTATAAACTTGATTGAGACAAGGATAAATGATTCTTTGCTTGATATGTCTTCTAATAAATCCTTGAAAGTATGTGATGTTCAATGTGCAAAAGTTTCCACTGAGATAAATCCCATTTTGAGAATAACATGCGAGAAAAATAGGACCATGAAGGTCGATTGTTCGAAAATCGATACGGGTGGCGATGTTGTTCAAAGAGATAATTTTTTCATAAGTTCAAGGCTCGCCCGATCAAATCTTCACATTTAGGTGAAATGGTCCAGCTATACGACGTTAAAGAAAGCGCTACAGGGGAGGCAACCCGATGTTTGTGTGCAATTGTTTTCATTCATTTTTATTTTTTTATTTTATTTTCTTTCAAAATAATCACAAGTCCTTAGAGTCATTTTCAAATCAAAAAAAAAAAAAAAAAAAAAACTCTTGAGCTTCTTCTTGGTTGTCCTAATTGGGAATATTTGAGATTTCACGGTATTCGAGTTGTGTGTTGCTTAACTTTAATTAGGTATGAAGATGCCGTTGAAGGTCCGTACCAAAACAACCTGATGGTCGCTCAACATTGATTCCATTATTGTAGTAAGGTCGTATTTTTTCTTTTTCCACCTCTTTTATATCATTCTAATTTCTTTTTTTTTTTTTTTTTTTTTGAGTGTTTTGTGTGTGTTTGTCCATTTTTTTCTTTCACATTGAGGACAATGTGAATCTTAAAGTTGGAGGTGGGTACAATAACATTTTCGGAATGCTTGTGTGTTTGTTTTCAAGAGATGTGATTTTTTTTTTTTTTTAACAAATTTAGTATTTGCTAGTCAATAACTTGGCCCAATTATACCTATATTAACTTGTTAATTTGTGTTTTAAGTGTGAAGCAATTGATTGTCTAGGATAGATTGACGTGGATGCGGGCTAAATTTTGACGAGATTTCCAACACCATAAATACTTGATGCGTTAAGGCATATACGACGATACTTAGTGCTATGAACTTCCGAGAACTCATGATTTAGTAGTGGTTAACTAGTTGTTAAACCAAGCTTGTGAAAAAAAAAAAAAAAAAGAAAAATGAAAAAAAAAAAAAAAAAAAAAAAAAAAAAAACACGGACCAATCGAGGTTATACTCCTCTATTTGTTGTTGCTTAGTAACTAGGAGCATTCATGAGCCCCATGTTTGTCTTTTACGTAAAACGGTGACACGAATATGAGTATGGGAAACCACCCTAGGAGTGTTTGAACAGAAATTCAAAATATAAACCTAGTGGAAGCATGTCTCGAAAGGTCCCAAAAAAAAAAAAAAAAAAAAAAAAAGAGAACGAAAAAAAAAAAAAAAAAAAGGAGAATGAATACTCATTGACTTCTCATTCCAATAAAGTTCAAGAAGCTTGGTTATATGACTAGTAGGCTAACTACAATGATCTATTGAATTCTTGTATTTTCATGGCGTTATTGAATTGAAGTTGTTCATAACTATCGGATTTGTGGAGTGATGATTTCAAGTCTGAATAATACTGCCGATATTACGATCTTTCTTGATGATCGATCGCTTTACAAAACTATGTTTTTACTTAATGGTTAATTCAGGTTGAGAAGGCCAAGAACTTGATTTCGCTTATGTTCAATATGTTGAAAAAAAAAAATCATCTTTGTATGTTGTGATTTATTGAATCCCTCTTTTTGATATAATGTTTTGCTTGAGGACAAGCAAAGTTCAAAGTTGGAGGTGGTTTGATAAGGGTCTTTTTATGCATGTTTTATGTGTATATTTGAGTAGAATTCGAGTTATTTTAATGTTAGTTTTGTAAATTTTTGATTGTACATAGTTCATATTACTCGAGGTGATTTTATTGATGTAGATTGACCATTGGGGCTAATTTTGGTGAATTTCGGACCATGGATTCATGTCAAAACATACCGGGAGTTTAAGGATGCAAAACGCTCGAAATTCCAAGCCAAACGCGTCATTTCGGGGCCTTTTTGGTCCAACACGGGCAGGGTGTGAGCGGCAACACGGCCGTGTTCACGGAGCCAAAAACTCGAAATTTTTGCACAAAATGACCTCCAACACGGCCGTGTGTCGGGAACACGACCTGGCCGTGTTGGGAAGCACGGCCATGTCGACGGAGTGCTCGCACAATTAAACAAGACGGCCTGGCCGTGTCGGGCGCACTGGGCGTGTCAGGACCTCTTTTTGCAACTTTTCTTTGCGGAATTTGGGAAAACTCACCAACCAACCCATTTTGGCCACTTTTGTACACTTTTAACACCCTATTTTTTTGAAACATGTCTCCATGTCCCCTCCTCATCACTTGAATACAAGAATTCACCAACCAACAAGGAAAATGGAGGCAATTGTTTAACAAAAAAAAATCTATCAATGTATTGGTTGCCTATAAAAGCCAAGGTTGAAGTTGGGAGAGGATATTCATTAGATACTCGAGAAAATATTCATTGTATTCATTTCATTAAGTAGAATTGGGATCAGGGGGTCTTGGAGGAGAAAGCTTGGGGCAATATTAAAGGAGAAGGCTTGGAGCTCAACATCATCAACCAAGGAGGAAGTCTTGTATTGGTGTGAATAAGAGCTAAGTACACCATGTTCATTTTATTCAAATCATCTTGTGTAGTATACTCTTTTATCAAAGCCATGTGTAGCTAAACTCTAGTGTTTGAATGTAATGAACTCTAGAATGGATTTGTGATTAAGGTGTGTATGTTTTTAATAAAATCCTCATATTTTGTGTGATTCACTTATATTATGCTTCGTTCATTCGAATTGATATATGCGCAATGTTGATTTGAAGTTTATTTTTCATCCGGAAATCGAGAGATTCATGGTGAAATAGAACTATATAAGTGAAAAGAGTTGAATGCAATCCTAGATATGGGACGACATAAATCTTCCGGATTAGGGTCAAACCTAATATGGGAATTCACAAATCGTTATAATCTTTGTCTTGGGGTTTTAACTAGAAAGAGATTTGATTAATCAACTTGAGATTAGAAGTTTTCCGCCTTGAGAAAGGGTTTAACTTAAATTGGGAATTTCTACGGTCCACAAGACATGAGATTTTATTAAAAGAGGTTGGTTTTTGCTTAAGGGCTTACGTTTGTATTTTTAACTTGTCAAATCACAAAAACATTCTAGAGGGATTTGCATTCAAACACATTTCTATCTCTTGATTTCTTATTTTACAAATTTTACTTCATTTTTACAATTTATAATTTGTTTTCCTTTTTCATCAAACAAAAACTCGAAAATTGTCAGATTAAATAACAAAAAGACGGTAATTATTAGTACTTACAATCCTCGTGGGAATGACACTCGGTACTCAATAATCTATACTATAAAAGCGATAGGTGCACTTGACTACGGTTTTAAAGGTAGCTTTTGAGCCATCACATGGCAAACATTAATACACATTATCAACAATTACAATTTTAAGACTTTCCAAAATGGAAAACCGTAGGCATGTAAAAGTTTAGCTGCTCAGACGCAACCAATAAAAGTCCAAACAGGTAGGGTCAATAATTCAGCATTTAGGCCATACCATTTAGCAACAAAAATATTAATATGGATTAATGTCTGCCATGTCACCAAAAAATTATTGAAAATAAAAAAATCTCCAATTTTAGGGGATCGTGCGCATGTTACGTGTCAATTTTCGGTATTTTTACAATATTCTGGCGATAATAAAACTTAAATTGAGCAATTTTTTAAATTTACAGGACTAAATTAAAATTTTAAAAATGTACTGGAGCAATTTGGACGCCCCCACTTAGGTTACTGGACCAAATTTACAATTTCGCAAGCTTTAAACTCATGCCCTTAGCTAGTAGCTATCTACTCCAATAGTCCAATTTGCTGTTCTTGAAATTGATAAAAAAAAAATGATCCAAAAACATGTTACATTGAACATTTTTGTTTATTTAATTATCTAAGTTTTGTATATTATTATGTGAATAAACTCTAATCATAATATTCGACATGATCCGTCAGTTTTATTTGGATTCTGAACAAGTTTCACCGTACATTGCACAGTTTGGGACCATGGATTGAATAGAAGCTCACAATTGTGACTTTGTCATGCAATACAAATGATAAGTCGTCCAAGTGAATTCATCATGTGTTAAACGCGTGAACATATTGTCACAATGGCATGGTAATTAAATTGTAATTTGTCTCTTCATGTTTCATATTACTAGTTCATACCAATGACGGAGCCAGGAGACCCTAATAGGGTGGGCCGATACAAGAAAATAGGGTGGACCGGATAGGAAATCCAAGAAAATTAATACAAAAAATATATATTTTTTTTTAAAAAAAACTCTCACTATTTCTTTTTTTTTAAAAAAAAGAGGGGTGAACCAGGGTCCAGGTTGCCCCCAAGATCCGCCATTGGTTCATACCATACCCTATATCATTTCTCGAACTTAATATGACATAAGTATCGAATTGATTTAGTTGAGAATCACCACAAAAAACTTAGTTTGTAGTTTGTACTTGATCATAACGCCCCGGGACATAGCTTAACTGGTAAAGGACTTGAGTGACGTGTTGTCTGCTTGCTGGCACCCACAATGTAGAGATTCAAATCCCCCTGGTAACAGGATGGATAATTTTCTTACTACTTTTAGTATTTTTAAATAAAAAAATTAAGTTTCCATATAAAATACTCCCTAACCATACAATGAGTTATTTTAGGGAAAATTATTTGAAATAATCCCCACTGGCTATGCAAAATCTTGATGCATACACTACAAGAAAAAAAAATGTATACCTACAGAAAAATTTGTAAGTAAATATTAAGATAACTATAAAGTGTAGGTAAAATTATTATAGGTAATATCACTGTACATAAATAGTTACCTACAAAATCTAAATTTGTTGGTAAATACCTACAGTATTTCTATCGGTATATTTAAAAATTATCTGTAATTTATCGGTATAATTTAGGAAAAAATAATTTTTTTATTATGTAGGTAACTAGAAAATTTAGCGAAAAAATTATTTATGTTGGTAAACTGTTATTGTTTTATAGTGGTCATAGACAATAGCCATAGTGAAAATGCGACAGAGCTCGAAGGCCTTTCCGTTAATAATCTTTCAAGGATCTATTCATAAAATTTCTAAAAAAAAAAAAGAAACATTTTTGCCCTTTCTATAAATATTTATATATTTTGTTATTAATTTTTTAACACTAATAATGGTAATAATTTTGTTTTGCTTCTAATATTCTAATAATTTTCATAGTTTACTTTGTAACTCTTGAATGATAATGTTGAGTTAATAGTGGCGCATCAGTCCACATCCATTTAATTTATTTAATATATTAAAAGTCTCGTTGTTCTCTCTCTCTCTCTCTCTCTCTCTCTCTCTCTCTCTCTCTCTCTCTCTCTCTCTCTCTCTCTCTCTCTCTCTCTCTCTCTCTCTCTCTCTCTCTCCATAAATCACCAAGAAGACTTGTAAAATCATGGGCAGAATAGTCCATTGTAAATTGTAATCACTAATCAGCATATAAAGGCATCTTCACATTTTACAACAAATACATTTTATTTCAAACTTATATAGTTTATATAAAGACATTAATTCATGAATATTTTCATTTCTAAGTGAAAATCTAATGCAAAGAAAATATAAACTACCGAAAAAAGAGAATGAAATTTTATAAGAGGAAAGAGAAAACCCACTTCAAGTTGGCTGCTCACAAGTTTGGGAAGTACTATTTAGGAAAGATGAAAGTAAATAAAAGATCCAACAAGCAACTTGCTAATGTTACTCATATTAGACATGTATAAGAGAAACCAAATTGACTTTATTCATTCAATGACAGAGTATTTATACACATGGAAATAGGGAGGGAAGAGTTAGTTACAACTAACTAACAAACTTAACTGTAAATCTGTTACAAGAGAAACTAACTAACACTTCTAGAAGTTTATACTCCAATACGCTCCCGAGGAACCGAACTAGGTAGATCCCTAAGAGAAAGTTTAGTACACAACGTTTAATCGAGCGGCGGATAGAGGTTTAGTAAAAATATCGACCAACCGATCCTCACTTGGGACAAAACGAATATCAATCTCATTTGAGTGAACCTTTTCTGGACAAAGTGAATGTCGATTTCTATATGCTTTGTGCGGGAATGAAAAACAGGATTTTGTGCTAAAGAGGTGGCACCAACATTACCAGGCCAAAAGATGGAAGGAGAGGAAATCTTGTAACCAAGCTCGGAGAAAAGATCTTTCACCCAAACCAAATGTTGTTGTTCTTTTGCAAGAGCTCAGTATCAAGGCTCAGTAGTCTTCTAGCTACCACCGTTTGCTTCTTAGAGCCCCAAACAATAGGATTACGATCCGAGAAAAATGCAAAAGCCACTAGTAGAAGCGTCTATCATCCAAGGAACTTGCCCAATCCGCATCCGAAAATCCTCAAGTGTGAATCGTAGCCGGAGTAAAATGAATGCCGAGTGCCACTGTAAAAACCTTAAGACCCTCTTGCAGGTGACCAATGGTTCTCGGTAGGAGAATGGAGGAATTGACTTAGTTTGTTTACAACAAATACAATATCCGGGACGGTCAATAAGGTATTGCAAAGCACCCATGATCTTTAAAAAAAGAGTAGCATTTGAAAGAAAGAAGAGGATCATCAAGCTTGAGTTTAACACAAGAACAACGGGGAGTGGAAATGGGCTTGCATCCGTCATAGAAGTTTTTCGAAGGAGGTCAGATATACTTGGCTTGATTGAGAAAAATACTATCGGTGTCTTATGTGCCTGGATCCCAAGAAAATAACTCACAAGGCCAAGGTTTTCATTCAACATACACAAGAACCATTGAGAAGCTCACCATTGAGGAAGGCATTATTAACATCCATTTGTTGTATAGGCCAACCAAAAGTCACAACCAAAGTAAAGACAATTGAAGTAACAAGCTTCACAACGGAGCTAAATGTATCACAATAATTAATACCCGTGAGACTATTGAAACCCCTTAGCAACAAAGCCTCAGATACTTATCAAGACTACCATCGGCCTTTATACTTCACCCTGAACACTCATTTATGATCCACCTGAGACATAGAATCATCATAAGGAACCAACTCCCATGTTTTATTACGAACAAGACATGCAAATTCATCATTCATGGCGGTAGTCTATCTTGGTTCATACAAGGCATGTTGTACAAGAAATGGTTACGATGAAGATGAAATCGAAGAAAGATAAATTTTAGGCTTGAAACACTGCTTTGGACCTTGTTACCGTAGGATAAGAGGGAATAGGGGAAGGGACAGAGAATGTGATAGGAATAGAAGGAGAAATGGATGCCACGAGGAGGAGAGGCATGTGTAGGAATAGCTCGAGAAGATGCGGACACATCTAGAGATGGTAAAGAAGGAGAAGAAAGAGGAAGAAGCATGAGATAAGAGGGAAGGAGATAGGGGAAAACCAGGTGGAAAAGGTAAAATGGGGAGAGATGAGATAGAAATAGGAAAGCGAGAGGAGGAGGGTGGTAGGAAACAAGGAAGGATAAGAAAACTCTTCCTCATTAAAGAAACAGAGATCTTAAAATGAAAATTCTACCGAGAGGGATGAAGGCACTTATACTTTGTGGACAGGGGCTATAGCCAAGAAAAAGGCACTTAGAAGTCCTAAATTGAAGTTTGTGAGTGTGATATGACCTCGGGTATAGGAAGCAAGCACAACCAAAGACTTTAAGGAATGAGCAATCAGGTTGTGAATGAAAGAGTAAAGTAAAAGAAGAAACATTGCCAAGAGAAAAAGTCTATTTATGAGATAAGCGATGTAGAGAAGGCATCCAACCTAAAGGAGAAGGGTAAAGATGCTTGAGCTAGAAGAGATAACCCAACATCGTGATGTGGAGATGTTTTCTCTCACCACCTACCATTTTGTTGGTATGTATAGGGACAAGAAAATCTATGTTGAATCCCAAGTTTGAAGAAGAAAAAGACAATGCTTTGAATTCTCCACCATTAAAAGGAGACAATGCTTTGAATTCTCCACCATTATCGGTGTGAAGGGTTTTAATTTTAGTGTTAAACTGTCTTTCAATCATTGTATGAAAATGAACAAAGATGGAGTAGACATCATATTTATGTTGTAAAGGGAAGAACGAAGTGTATCTGGTAAAATCATCAACAAAGTGGACATAAAATATGTATCCATTGCTTGAAACATGGGCTGGACCCCATACATCTGAATGAATTATTTGAAATGGTGCAGTGGTTTTTGTAGTAACAGACGGATAATGCATAGCATGTTGTCTGCCAGGTTTGCAAGAATCACAAAAAGATAAAGCATTCACAAAATTTGAGAGTTTCAGTTGTTTGAGTACAATTTGCAAAGTTGCAGGACTAGGATGGCCTAATTTGTTGTGCCACAATGTTACATTTGATTTCTGAGTAACATTACAAGAAGAAACTACACTGAGAGAAGTACCAGATGTATTTGACAAAAGATTACAATGTGAAGGTGCAGATTTATGAGAAGAAGGCTGAGAGATGTGAGTCAAGTCAAGTTGATAAAGCCCATCCTTAAGAGTTCCTTTCAACAACACTCTGTGAGTCTTCTTGTCCTTGACAAGACAAAAAGAGTCATGAAATTCAATATAAGCAGAGTTGTCTTTCGTGAATTGTGAAATACTGAGTAAGTTTTTGGTTATATCAGGGACATAAAGGATGTTTTTGAGGATTAAAGGTGTGGAATGAGTAGATAAGGAAGACATGCTGGGAATAATAGAAGAACCAATATGAGAGATAGGGATTTGAGAACCATTACCAACAATAAGCGTGTATTTGCCAAGATACTCAGATTGCACATCAAGATTTTGAAGTTGCGAGGTTATGTGATTGGTTGTTCCACTGTCAACATACCATTCAGGAGCAAGGGACTGAGAACCATGTGATTGAGGTATTTCAGAGGAAGCCAAGAAAGCCTAATTCACAGAAGAATTGGTACTTGTTGTAGGACCAACAAAAGAGACATCAAACCTTTTAAAGCATTTAGAAGCTAAATGATTGTTTTTGCCACAAATTTGACATGCACATTTTCCTCTTCCAAACCTGCCCCTACCACGGCCTCTATTGAAAGAATTACCATGAAAACCACCTCTTGAGCTAGATTCAGAGAAATCTCCTCTTCCAAATGAGTTTACACCAGAGAAACCTCCTCTAGAACCAGCAAACTGAGAGTAACCAGACTTTTGTTGAACTAGATTTGTAGATAAATCATGTGCATCAAAAAATTAAATTAAATTGGTGAATCCTCATTTCATGAGTTTGAAGCACAAATCAACCTCGGGTAAAGAAAGAGAATCAAGCAGAAGTAAGGTTGACAATCATGATTCAAATTCGGATCCAATGCCTCCTAAAATGTACATAGCCAATTCCTCATCAGTGATAGGACTCCCTGATGCATTCATTCCATCAGCAATAGTTCGCATTTTAAGAATATAATCATCAATTAACAAATCTCCTTTCTTAAGAGTTTGTAGCTGAAATCTAAGATTCATCACTCTAGCCTTTGATTGACTTCTGTAAAGACTATCAAGCACACTCCATAGCTCAGCAGAGCTTGTGCAACGAGCAACATGCCCCATCATTGACTCAGTAATTGAGGTTAGTAACCAACTAAACAAAAATTGATCCTTATGACACCATTGAACAAAATCAAGATTGAGTTCAGAGGTTGAAGCATTACCAGAATCGGATGACAGAAACTTAGGTGGAGCAATGGAAGCTCCAAAAAGAAAATCCTCAAATCCATGTGCACATACCATGGAGAGCACCTTTGCACGCCAATACACAAAATTTCCACGATCCAAACGAACAATATGTGTAGTTAAAGTAGGAAGAACAGGAGAAGAATCAGAGATTGCCATGCGAAATAGAGAAATTAAGGGGAAAAAATCGCCGAAAAATGAATATTGGCCGCCATCTGAAAAATATCGATCATCGGAGAAGATGACCGGCTCTGGATACCATGCTAATGTTACTCATATTAGACATGTATAAGAGAAACCAAACTGACTTTATTCATTCAATGACAGAGTATTTATACACAGGGAAATATGGAGGGAAGAGTTAGTTACAACTAACTAACAAACTTAACTATAAATCTGTTACAAGAAACTAACACACACTTCTAGAAGCTTATACTCCAATGCAACTATCTTGTATAGAATAAAACTCCACCGTAGACCGCTCCAACCATTTCCTTGGTCATGTTAATTTTCAAGTATGGCAATTATTTTGAGCTTTTGAAAATATTAGTCGAAATTTTATGTTAACAATTTTATGTTTAGAATGATATATTATCTATCATAGTTTTGGAACAATAGTAGGATTTGAAATATATTTATAATTTAAGATCATGGAGCCCAGAAAAGAACTAATGGTATTGAAATTTCTCCTTTAATTCTGCTATCACTCTTTATTATTCAAGAACCAAACTGAAAAATGGAGATTTAGGTTGCTATTGGATGTGAGTTATTTTTGAAAAAAATTCCCTAAATGGACGAGATATGTTGGGATAGGCGATTGGATATGGAAATGTGACCCAATTTTCCCTAGAAGGCACTGTTTTCACCCACTAGAATGACACTGTTTATATTATTTTTGCTCTAGCTCTGACACAAAAAGTTGTCACATGTGCTGCAAAGTCATGTCATTAATTTATTATCAGTTTTATTTGCTTCCAACGTTACTTCTACTTCCTACCAGACTCATCAATAAACATAATATCTCATCGCAAACCTAACCAAGGCCCTGTTGCTGATTTGAGCCAATTTTACCTCCACACCTTACATTTATAGTAATGCCCCTGTATTCTGTAACAGTCGCGGGAATTGTACCAGTGGAGAAGCTTCCCTAGGGGACACCGGTGTGAAGGAGAAGGAGGAGGTGAGGTGCGAGAGCTCCGGTAGTCGTAGCGTGAACTCATATCCTGCCAAAGCAGCCAAGGTACGTTATCTGAGATATTCCAATTTCATTTTTTGCACAGAAAATCACAATATCGTTTATAATTTAAAGTTAATTTGCAAAATTTTGGAAATAACTGATTCTCATTGTAACTTGAAACAAGGGTTCTTCTATTGTTATTGTGGTTCTGAAACTGCAGAAGGTTAAATTTTCTTTTTGGGTAGCAGATTTTCTTGTCCATGATGATTTTTAATGGAAATTCATATTGCCACTTCTAGATTCCGACAACTGCTTTCAAATTTCCCTAATAATACATTCAATTTGTTGAGCGCTTAATGAATACTTCAACCCTTTATATATCTCCTTGGTGTTCTTTATTTTGTCCGCTTAATTGAATCCTCTGCTACTATTTGTGGTTACTACTCCCTAGCGATTACTAGTTCCTAGCAAACTTTTTCTATGAACCTTGACGATGTTCAATGGCCTTCCGAGAATGAGCGGACCTTCATCAGGTTGATGCATGAGGAGGTGCTTTTGGAAATCAGGTGGGGCACAAATTAACAAATGCTCAATGGGTTGCCATAATGGCTAAACTGAGCCAAGCATGCCCGGGTTACTCCTACACACTGAAACAATTACAGGGTAAGGCTGACCGACTTAAACAACGGTGGAAGAAGTACCATAAGCTTCTGACCTAGGCTACTGACTTTGGTTGGGATGAGCAAAATGGGCTGATCGTGGGATCGGAGGAGAGTTGGGCACATTAGCTAGCAGTAAGTTGAAATGACATTAGTGTCTTTCATCATTTCTGTCATATCCTTACTTATCACTATTGCTTTAGTTCCCTCGGTACATGTATTTTTCAACACATTTGTCATGTTGTCCCTTTTATTCCTGTAGGACAATCTCGAGGATGCCCAGCTGCGTAGGAAAGGGTTGCAGTTTTACAATGAGCTAACCACCATATTTGCGCCCACCACGGCAACTGGTAGGTTTGCGAGGGCATCCACAAAGAGAGTTGGTTTACCTTTATAAAGGACTGGGCAGTCAGATGAAGGTAGTGGGCTTGGAAATGGTTCGGATTTTGGTGGTGGCGATGACGCCGAACCTTCGGAACAAGGGCATCAGTACACAAACACCCCTCCCATTTCAACATTTAGGGCATCCATGTCTTGATCTCATTGTAATAAGCAAAAGAAAAATACCGACCCAACCGTTGTGACGTCCATGAACTCATTCATTAGAACCAATGAAGCTCTCCATTCGCAAGCAACTTCGGGAGGTGGAACCGCTATTGACAAATGTCTGGACATACTTCTCGACATTCCTGACATGACAGATGAGTTGTACTGCCTATGGGCGAAGAAGGTTGCCACTGACCCTGTCAATCGTCGCATTTTCATAGCCATGGATCCCTCCCGAAGACGGGCTTATTTGGAGAGTTTCAGGGAGTGGCCGGAGAATGCGAGCACATGCATATGAGATGTTTGTCGGGCGATGTGTTGATGCGTTACTTCTGTTTCCAATTTATGTTAGTTGTTTTTTTAGGGACTTTGTATTGCTCAGCTTAGGGCTGCTATAATTATGGAACAATATGTGTAATTGTTGTTTAATATATGTACTTTTTTTGTGCTGTTGAACATTTCCCTTGTTTATTAGAAACTTTAATTTATTAGTTTAATTTATTAGAGACAAATACACTTACCTATCCAAACTATATTGATTTTTAGACTTTACCCTCCAAATTTTAATTCGTGACACTTTGCCCCCTTAACTATGAAAATCGTTACAATTTACCCTATATGGACCATTTTGCCCCTGAATTTTATTCTTTTATAACACTAGTTCTAGTTATCCCTCTAAACTCCAATTTATGGCAAATTACTACATAATTATAAATTAATTGCATTATTCACTAAACATAAAATATTACTCCGTAATTAATTCATTTTCCATATTTTTCGAGAAATGAAAACCTTTATTTTTTCTGTCCCCTGTTTTGTTCGTGGCATTGTTACACCTACTTAGATCCAGTCTCTATTCAGATGTTTTAAATGGATCATGTCAGGTTTCCAGCCTATAAACTCAACAGGACATACTTTAATCCAAATTCTCATTTCACGTATAAATCCGTATACAAATTAGGTCTATAGACTGAAAATGAACATAGTCCATTACGACCATATCAAGCCCAACATGCTTCCTAAAATTAATAAATCCCTTAAAATTCATACCTTCTTTGACCAAAACAAAGACCAGGGTTAAATGGTTCGCAACAACACCGATCGGAAAATTATCGCCCCCGATCGTTTGACAAACAACTCCTCACCGTTCAACCTCACCCTCGGGGAAGATGATCGCAAGTTATTCGACTCCTTCAAAGAACTATTCAAAGACAACTCGCTCATTTCCTACTCCGGCGTATAAGTAATTCTTAAACGGGATAAATTAATAGAACATTATGAACACATGTTGAACGAGAAAGCCTCTTTTTATTAAGAACTTATAGAAATATTTATTACATTAGTAATCTCCTTTTGGGAGGAGAATATTGGTTTAGCCTCTCATATTTGAGGTTTGCACTCGAAAACACATAAAAATTTGAAAACTAAAACACTCAAAATATTACAAATTTTCTCTCGGACTTTATTATAAGAAAACTAAGGAAAATGTTCGATCTCTTCAACTTCCTTCAAATCTTGCATTTTATAGAGGTAAGTCCAGGACTTCAAAGGCGGACTTCAAATCTTATTGATATCTATGACATCCTTTCGCTTACGTCATATCCACATTATTGCCTCGCCTTTGTTGTTTTTCTCTTTCTTCGCGTGACTCGGCCATGTGAGGTTTGTCGGGAATTTTTAAAAATTTGGTTTTGCGTGGTCCCCGGGGATAACGCGTCTTGTGAGTGGGCCTTTGTCCTTTCGGTGCATGGTCTTGTCGATCGGGTTTGGGTCGGAAACCTTTTCCAAACTCGGGTTCCTTTTGTTCGGGGCATGCTTGACAGATCCGTCGATCCAACGGCCAACATGCGCCATGTTATAGAATTTCCGGTAAGTTTCTTTGCTCGCTTAGGAATCTTGTTTTTCCAGGGAATTCTTTTTTTGTCTCGAAGAGTTCCTCCGCAAACCGTGGTTGATCTAGTCATTGAATTGAGTAGAAAAGATCCGTCGATCCAACGGCCAACATGCGCCATGTTATAGAATTTCCGGTAAGTTTCTTTGCTCGTAGGAATCTTATTTTTCCAGGGAATTCTTTTTTTATCTCGAAGAGTTCCTCCGCAAATCCTGTGGTTGATCTAGTCATTGAATTGGTAGAAAAGATCCATTTCTTTGAATTTGGAAAAACTTAAATGGATATTTGACTTTGTCCATTTCGTTAGACAAACCCAAAGACCCATGCTCGTCGTGTAGAAGCTTCATCTTGAGTAAATTGCTCCTACTAACGGTGGTACTTCTTAGGTGAAGTTTGCTTGATATATTTTAAAGCATTTCAATCCGGTCTTCTTAGCTTGATGAAATGAAAAACTTCATTAAAGCCTTTCTTTTTGGTTTGGGAGGCACCGATGAAATACAGTTCAAAATATCTCATTTGGCCAATTGTGGATTATTGCCCAAGTCTCTAAACGACTTCTCCAATCCATTTCGGTAATTTCGAAATTTCGGGAATCCTGGTGATACAAAGTATAGATTGAAGCTAGAGCTCCAAAAGTATACCATTCATGTACTTCATTTGGATGACTTCCTGGTTTCATCCAAACTCGGGATAGTTACGAGATATCAACCATTGTTTTTTCAGGGTTAATACTCTTTCTTGTAATCAATTTCTCCCATTGTTGTTGATATACCCGCATTGGAGAAATTTTAATCTCGTCGATTTGAACCTTAGATTTGCATGTCGTGGCAAGATTCAACTCTCCTCTTTTACCCCGGAGGTCTTTGGGTTGACTTGAAGACTCGGGTTGAGACACCGGAGCTTCAACATTCGTTCTGATTTGTACACCCCAGGGGATGCATCACCCGCAACACTTGTGATTATGGTACTTGAATCTATAACCTCCGGGTTAAAGCCCCGTTCTCTATTCGCCCCTTTTTGCATCATAGGAGATGCGGCCTGGAGGAGAGCCCTTGCGATCTGCTAAGAACAATTGTCCTTGAGCGAATGGCATGCTCTTATTTGACTAGAAACGGATTTTGGTCACTGTTGAAGTCGTCCAACAATTTTCGCATTGAGACATAACGTCCCAAAATCTCGTTCTAGACTCTCCAGGTTTTCCCGAGATGTCTTACTCGTTTAAGGACCTCATCGAACGCGTCCTTCCATCTCGTGTCAAAAATCTGCAAGAATATTTTCATGAGATTTTATAATGACAATATCATAATCATAATATTGACATTGACTTGCCATCTAAGTAATCTAGTCTTTTTCGGTTTTGATTCAATTTTGTTTTTCGGAAAAGCCATGACACTTGAATTATCAATTTTTAAAGTAAACTTTTTAGCCGGTAAAAATAGAGGCCATTTTTTAAAAGCCTCTCGGATCGAAAAGAATTTTTCTCGTTGATATGCCATCGCTTGCTTCTTTGGGTGTGAATAAACCAATGCAATATCTACATGGCACTTCTTCGTTTGGTGTGACCTTAGTAAGAATCACGCCCACCAATCATCAGCGACATCCGTGTAAAGAACAGTTCGTCCTCGTCTTGGGAAATCGCAAGCTTTGAAGCTTTTTACAGACTTCTTTAAGTTGCTTAATTCCTTCTCGATGTTCATCTTCCCATTTGAATCTCGCATCTTTTTTGAGCAGTGGGCTAAACACCTTCCCGTAATGTGCTAGATTGTTTATGAACATTCCAAAGCCAAAATTAACAACTCCAAACTCGAAGTTGTTTTTGTCTTTCAGTGTATCTAGAAATTCTTGTATCTTTTCTACAATATGGCTTTGTAAGATGATTCAGATTCATCGATCTCAATTCCGAGGAATTCAATCTGTCTCGTAGCAATCACGCCTTCTTTTCAAAGCACTAATCATTCATTGTGGCAAACATCGAAAATATTTCCAAATGCTTGAGATGCTCCTTCATGTTTTTTGATGCGATAAGAATATCATCGATATACACGAACATGAAACGAAATAATCTTTGAAAAAGATTATCCATCTTTCTTTGATATATCCGGGGTGCGTTAGCCAATCCCAGGCATCACGTTCCAAATATAATGTCCCTGTGGTGTAGAGGAAGTCGTAAACTTCTTACTTTCTTCATCCATCTTAATCTGGTAGAATCCGGACTTACAATCGAACTTTGAGAATATCTTGGCACCTTTGATACGATTAACTAGATGTTTCTCGCTTGGGATGTAGTATCCGTCGAATTCCACAATGTTATTAAACCCTTTGTAATTAATAACAAGTCTCGCTTTCCTCTTTTAATTTCTCCATGGTTTCGAATAAGAATCCTGGATCGCTATATGGAGAAACTCTGGTGAAATTAACTTAAGGTCAAGATGTTCCTTAAGTATCTTTTGCATATCCTCACGATCCTCCCGGTTCATAAGGATTGATTTGAACCTTACGAACTCGAACTCCTTTCCAGGGTTTAACCTTTAAGGATGCTTTGAGCTCATTCTTGTCCCACCATGCCAAAGGATCTTCATTATAATTCCTTTGGATCTTCTTTCTTGATATCCTCGAGTGATATTTGTTCCTCAGGGTCACGTCACTCTGCGGACTCTCCATTAGGCTCAACATTAATTTCCGCAATAACCTCCGGAGTAACTCGTTCTTCCCCCGCACTCGAATGAATACAAGTTATTATCCCAAAGTTTCTTATCCTTTCGAGACCCGAATTGTATATAGGATAATAAAGCTTCACCAAATTTCCTTCGATCCGCAATTTTTGGATTTCGGAGTTTGGCTTCATCACCACGCTTTGCCGCGAAAATTAATAGGCATTTTTTCAGTAAAATGCTTCTCGCAATCTCTAGACAATAATCTTATTATCACATAATGTTGTGAAAATAAGTCTTCTTGTCTCATTTTCCTATGTGAATCACTTGAATGTTTGTAGGAAATTGTTTCTAGCAAAACATATGCACATGTATCACGAAAATAGATTGGTGGCGTTTTCACCTTGTACCACGGGTACCGCCCGCACCTCCGATCATGATTTTGCTTGTTTAATTACTCTATTAAGAATAAGAATTCTTTTAGAGAAATCTCTTCCTCGCAATAGCTGGTAAATCTTCTCCAATTTCTTTAGGAAAAACATCCGATTTTGCAAAGTACATATTCCGGCTCCTGAATCAATATAGGGCGAAATACTCGACCTTATATTCAAAGCATATAACATTCGATAGAAATGTATATGGAGAATGGACTAGTGGTCATCGATTCGTATCTTTTATCGCCCATTTGTGAACTCCATTCTTTCTTGTAATCTTTCCAAGGTTTATGATCCTCAAGAAATTTAATTCTAGTATTAATTGCTCGGGATTTTCCATGTTACTCCCGAGATAGTCATTTCAATTTTACTTATCTTGAGTGCTTCCTTGATACCTTCCAACTATAGGTTGTAGAAGATAATACTGAGGACATCACAAGGAAAAATATTATCCTTTTGAGTGATGTCGAATATTACTTCAACCTCTCGTCATCCTTCTCGGACATTTCGGCTCTCCTCTTGTTTTGAAAACATCGGGATGCGTTGAATCGTACTTGGTCTCCTTTCTTCCCAACGGCCGCTACTCACCATTCTCATCTCTTTGGAAAGACACCTTTCGGGCTCAACTCGAGACTTCGATTTTTGTTGAAGATGGTTGATCTTGAATTATCATATCAATCTCTTTTATAGTTGGAGATTCAATGATTTTGGTAGAACCACCCTGGCAAATTCCTCAAAGATTCTTGGGACTTCAATAAATTCCTTTCTCAAGAATACTTTGGAATGATGTGTATTCGAAAGAGCATAGGAAATCTTGTATGTGATCGAGTAAGCCTATTTTCTTCTTTCATCAAATCGACTCTTTTGAAATCTTGATGAAGGGTTAGGACTCTATTAAAATCTCGATCTCCCAAATTGTATGCAATTCTTGGATAGACATTGAATGCTAATTTTCCGCATACAAATTTCTCAGAATCGCTTAGCTCAAGGCATGAATCCTTGAGATGTGAGATTCGCTTGTCAAAATAGCAAGATTGGGTGGCGAATCTATTCTTTCATTGAATGTTGCCTTAATAATGACTCTTATGGCTCCGATGTGAATCCATGAGAGTGTATTTGCAACTTCTCTTTTAACTCGCTTTTGATCTCATGTATTTCTCTAATAGGGACCATTTGTATCTCAATCAGTTCTAGGTAAATTCCATCGAATAGCAATTTCTCCGGTTGTTACCCCGTGAATAATTTGTTGTTTTCTATTACGAAACTCAATCTTATCCAATGCCTTCTCCATGGCTCCAATGGTAAATCCATCGTATATTTGAAGCTTTGGATCTTCTTCATAATTCTCATAAGAGTCTTATGAGAAACCAGTAGTGTGAGAGAGGAATCTGTCATATCCTCCCTAACTATCTCATTGAAGAATTTATTCTTCACTACGATTCCCAATTGGATTCACTTTCATCTTCGAATAGATCTCTTCTTCATAGATGCCTTCATCCGAGGAAATATCCTCAAATTGATACACTTGTATTAAATCACGGTAGAGCGAACTTCTTCGATCTCGGTGTAGCCTCGAACCTGCATCGACTCCTCGTCTTTGATTGTGCGGGCAATCTGTTGAGATATGCCTCCTTGCTCCGCATGTCCAAGAATTACTGATCTTTGAAACTTTCATTAGCCCGGTGTGAGCTCGTCTAAAAGTTCTCCTTCCCGGCGTTCTCTATCGTACTTGCTTGATTAGAACCTCAGTGAAGAGGCTCTACTCCCGCTTGGTGTGTAGGTCTTTGCCCCGATTTGTAACATCGGGCTTTTTGTTTTGACTAAAACCTTCAGGTCTCCATGAAGACCTTTTGTTCTTTTCTTCCCTGGCGGTATGGATGGCTTCTCTCATTCTTCTTCTTCTTATGTCGTCGTGGTTGTCCTCCCACAATGTTGGGATATAATTGTCTACGCAACATAGAGGAACCACTTTGTTAATTCCTCGTAATCTCTTATAATTCTGTATAGAGCATGCGGTAACACCATTGGATAACTTCGCCTTTAAGAAAGACATTCTTATGGCCACCTGTATCTAATTTCTCGCTCCATCCTTGTATTCCCCGATAAACATTTCTCTTGAGGGACTCGAGAATCTTTGCAAAGAATAATTTGTGAAGCTTCCTTTTCTCCAATCTTGGATTTCCACCAGTATTCGGTGAACAACTTGATATATTCATCAATATGACAAATATCATGTAACTCGAAAGCTATAGAGGGCTTGTTTATATCTTTTCTTTTCTCATCCTCTAATCCTCAAAGTAACTTTGTGCCGATAAACTGGATTTTGAATAGTTTTGCTATATCATCGACAATTCCTTTCAGTGATTCTCCGATGTGATCGTACTCTTCGCATTTACATCGGGCATATCCCATGCAATCTTTACTGAGATCCTCAATACTCATTTCAAGGAGTAAAATGAAGGAATCTTTCGTAAGATCAAGGGTACTACCGCAATCCTCATTGCTAATGTCCATTCATCAATAAGACTTCTCGATTTTTGAAATGGGATATCCGATTTAGCATCAACCCATATGGATGTATTGGATCTAGATGCGATCTTCCATAAGGTGTCCGGTGAATGTTTGGCCTTCAGGAGGTACTCGAGTTCCGCAAGAGGTGGTCGAGCTCCTGCATTCTCGAAAGTGTTTCATTCCCCGTGGTGAAATCTCCAACGTGATGCATTCGGATTCCATGATTTGAACCCGCACTTTCTTCGACGTTGGGATTTATTGGTGGCGGTGGTTGGAATTGGCGGAATTGGTCTACCATGAGGGTCATATGTAACCAAAGCCGATCCATCTCTGCGTTCATCTTTAAGTCTACAATACCTAATCCGCCGAAGGATTCTCGCGGTCATGTAGATCTTTAAGATTGATCTTCTCCATATCCATCACTTTTAGTTTATGATGGATTTTCCTTTGATGATAGCAATGAGTTTTTCATCGTCCGTCATTTTTCGGTTGGTTTCCCTTTTTGGTGTAAATAGGTCTTGTTCCAAATCGACACGCTTCTTTTCTCCGGAAGAACTTGGTTTGTCCTCCAGGTTCTTGACTCGTTTTTGAATATCATGAAGGATTTCAAGAGTTTCTTACGATATTTCACCATCTTCTCCATCCAGTTCGGATCCGATGAACTTGTCTTTGGTAGATGAATATGGCGGTTGCCATAATTCTCGCACCGTCTTCTTCGATTTCTAAGATCCGCCGAGATCTTAGATGTATCGGAAGTATCTCGTTCCATTTTGGTACTCCATTAGGAATCATTGTTCGATGGGAATTCTCATGAATCGCTTCTTAGCGATTCATCGATCTACATATAAGGTCCGGTTTCTTGTCCCGAAAACTCATATGATATGTTGCTCGCATTTCGCATTGCCTCAAAGGCTTCTAGCGGCTCTGGCGTTCTTGTATCTCATATTGGTGATTCCAATATGCGATCTTATCCTGGTGTTCTTGTTCATACATCGTCAAAATTTGACGATATGTCTGTGAGGTGTACATATCGGACAATTGTCCGGATCCATATTCTCGGAGAGATTCTCTCACCAATTGTTAATTATATAAATATAATAAATATAACTAAAAGTTCTTAATAAACTTAGCTCGATACCATTTTCGAGGATCGCAGGACCTTAGGGAGTAAATGTAGATAATACTGATAAAATTTATGGCATAGGTGGTAAAGTGCAACAACTTTGAAATTTAGAGGGTAAATTGTAAAACAACTTTCATGTAGCTAGGGGTAAATCGTAATTTAAGGTAAAGTGTAAAATTTCGCATAGTTGGGAGGGTTAAGTGTAACGATTTAAAGTTCGTATGGTTAAGTGTAAACTTGAATAGTTTGGGGGTTGAATGTTTTTATCCCTTAAAAATATCAAACCATTTTTAAACTTCTATGACTGAGTGAGTAAAAAAGCACAATGGTATGGTATTACATGAGCTTTGTTATATTGACGATACAACATAGTCATTCCAATTTCTAGAAAACCAATGATCGATTCAAATTAAAGGTAATCCGGAGTTATGTTATGTTTGTATGTAAGTACGTGAATCTTTATTAACAAGATTTGTGTACTTGCACCTGGGGACGATTTGGGAGAAGCAATGAGTGAAAACATTGAAGACATTGTTGATGATGTGTTGGAGGATGTTACGAAAGATTATTTTGATGATGTAGTTTGTCATTACCAGATCGGCCATCTCACCACATCATGCATTACATCAACAATTCGAGTTTCATGCACATGTACAACATTGCACCTCATTCATTTCCAAATATGCTTAAGACACCTTTCCGAGACTCTAGATTCGAAGGTGCCGATTGGCCGAACAATTTGTTCTTAGGACACGAGCAACACTTCTACGATGCCCTACGCATGGAAAAACCTATATTTATGTTGTTATGTAGAATATTATCAAAACAGGGGCATACTCACCACATCAACGCACGAAAGTGTCGATTGAAGAAAGTCTCGAAATTTTTCTACACACAACGGGATGCATGAACGACATAGAAACTCCGTCGAACAATTCCAATGCTCCCGAAACTATTAGCGACATGTTCACATTGTCGTTGAAGCTTTATGTCGTATGGCACAAGACTATATTCGTCCTCCGATTTTAATACGGTCAGAACTTTATTCAAAATAATACCCAACTATTCTCGTGCTTCAAGGCGGGTTTGATTTGTATTTCACATTAATCGCACGAACATTATTTTATGAAGTGTACTATCATCTCAACCGTTTTACATTTTTCATTGGTGGTCCAGGATTGTGTCGGTGCAATAGACGGTACAATCATTCTCGTGTGGGTACCATGTCAAAAACATGGAACATATCGAGTCGCAAAGGAACCCTTGCTCAAAATGTAATGGCCGCTTGTGATTTTAATCAACTTCACCTTTGTGTTGGCTCGGTGGGAAGAAAGTGCAAATGATTCTCGGGACTTCGCTGAAGCTCTATCGACTCCATAATACAATTTACCTTGGCCACCACAGGGTATGTAATTTCTTGTTAATACATGTTTCTCAATCGGTTTCATACTTTGTTGTACTTGGAAAAGGTTGGGACGTATGGACTAGTTGTATGTACACTATAACAACAATAATCGTAATTACTGGGTTCCAAACTAAGTCTAACAGCTTAAATCTTATAGGTAAATATTACGTAGTGGACTCGGCTACTCAAACTTCCCTGGTTTCCTAAGTCCCTATTGTGGTGAGAGGTACCATCTACCTGAATGGGTAGGCTTCAATAGTAACCCTACAACGGTGAAAGAGTTGTTTAATCGTCGTCATGCCACCGTTAGAAATGTTATAGAACAGTGCTTTGGTTCGCTTAAAAAAAGATTCGCTATTATTAAGGGGTTAATGCCTAGTTACATGCTTCCAATGCAAACGGATATTGTCATAGCCTATTGCGTGACACATAACTTTGTGCGTAAACATAGTTCGACTAATGGCATTTTCGAGTCTATTGTCGATTCAGACTATATACATCCACCAGAGGAAGGCACGTCCGCTGAACCCATAAGAAGGCAAATGAACAACACAAATGATGGTATATGGGAACAAAGTTGCTTAAGGGACTCCATAACGGCTTCTTTATGGGGAGGAAGACCGGGGGGACGTTACTAACACTAAAACTACTACTACCCTATTTAATGTACGAATATTTGACATGTTTATTTATGAAGTGTATTGTGTTTAACATACGAATATTGTGTCCTCTATTATGCACTAGACATTTTTAGTCCAATCCGTATGATCGTTAGTTTATAGTGTCGCAATTTAAATCCGTACAACGTATTGGGAAGACGGAGTGGTTGTACTATTTTGTAATAGGACGTATGTTATGTAATGATGTGGTTGGACTTTATTTGTAGTAGGATGTTTTGTTATGTAATGGTGTGGTTGGACTATTTTGTAGTAGACATCAAAATAACGGCAACAAAAACCAATTATAATGCATGAACCCGTTTTAGGCAAGGTGAATTGTACTTAAGCGTCAACATAAATCCCCCAGGCTGCTGGACTCTTTATTGAGAAAATGAATAAATTTTAAAGGGCGGATAATTATGAAATATTGTTGCTACACATTCCTAATGTTGTGGTGATTGGTCAAAACACATTTTTCCAAATCGTCCACTTCACAGCACTGATAAGCCAAAATTTTCCACCCGTTTTATAAGTTCCCAAATTACCTACAAAAGTCTCTACAACAAAAGCAATTGTGGGAAGTGTAATGTTCCACAGACTGTGTATTGTAGCACACATCAACCGTTTTGAACAATATGCCGATGAGAATGGAGAGGCCATAGCCCCCTATTTGTGAATGTGGCAATGGGGCCATGAAGCTTTGTATGGCCAGAACTTTCTTAAATTATGGCCATTATTTTTATACTTGTCCGGTGGGCGGGCACCATCATTGGAGCTTTATCTGGCAAGATGTGTGGGTCGAAAACGGGAATTCGCGACTTACAAAACATGGAATACCGTCTGGGAATTCGTCAACACCAAACTCGACAAGTTCTTGGTCGTCCCCACATGCAACATCTACTGAAACCACAAACACCCTTGTACAAGAATTTGGACCACGTCGTAGCGCACATGACACCAGTAGGATAACCATGTGGTATTATGTGGACTGTGTGCATCTGTGTTAATGTTGGTGATTGCAGTTTTGATCCTTGTCATGGCCGTCCTCCTAAAGATACTAATGTCCTGACCATAAGATGTTCATGGTGCTATGTTTTGTTCTGTTGACTAAAAGGTTGACTAGTACTTGTTTTTGTAATGAAATGGTCCTTTCAGTTCCTTGTCTTAGTGAAATTCATAGTTTGTAGGGGTTTTTCCATAAATTTGTGGGCTCAACTGTCTTAATCCTTTTATGTAGGGATCATTACCTTATTTGCTCACTAATTAAGAAGGATTTGTACTCGTGTTTGCTATTTATTAATAAGTAAAAATCGTAATTACTGGAAAGTGCTATTTATATTACTGTGCGTAAATTCGGCCGCTCCATTTTCTGTTTCCTAAAGGATATTGTACCCTGACTCAATTGAGGGACACAAGGGTGGATCCCTATTGGATTCTATGATGGGTGGGTGTAAATTGGGCTTGAAAAGGCTGAATTTGATGGGATGTGGAGTTGATATTATCCTACTCTATTAATGAGTGGATAGAGTGGTCATCTACATCTAAGCTCATATCTCGATGTCATCATATCATACATAGTGTGGACATATGGACCGCATGATGCGAAGCTAGGCTCCACTGCTCATTACCACTACTTTCCTACGTATTATATTAATTTTCAGTCCACTTATTTAAATAATCAATAGAGATATATATGGTTCACTATTTATTAGGCGAATATTAGTACACCAAAACTGTCTTCAAATTTGTACTTAATTAGAGTAACATATGGATGTCAACATTCCCGTGGTGAACTATCCCCATTTGCACACGAATAAATTGTGACAAACAATCAACGATAACCACTGGGGGATGAGAATCGCGATGGGGATTCACCGCATTTTTTAAAGTGTGCATGGGTCGCGATGGGTGTTATTAAATACAAATTTGCTCCATCTTTTTTTATTTTATGAACTCTTCAAATCAGTCAGTAACTTGTAGCTTCAATTTGGGGGGAAATAATACGAACAAAAAATTCATAGATGATTCTATTATTCTCGTGTAGTTATTGGGATTTAGAGCATCTCCAATCACATTTTAGAATGAAGGTGGTCATACGAATGAAGGGGGGTGGGTGCTCCAATCTGCCTCTATAATCGACTCTAAATAAGAGATTGTTTACCTCCAATTCAAGTGGTCGACTGTTCACCCCTCTATCTTTTTTTTTTTTGACTATTCTGATTAATTAAAGTTGTATAATTTATCCTTTTATGACATGTTTATTTATGAAGTGTATTGTGTTTCACTTGACCGATATATATATAATATAATATATACTCTTATAAATTCAGCAAACGATTTAGTATAAAATAAAATTACTTCAAATTATGTATATAAATTATATATTGATAAATTTAATATATTAATTCAATATAGAAAATAAAGAATAAAAATAGAATATTCCAATGTAGAGTGAAATATAGAGGTGTCCATTGAAGTTGAAATTTGATCCCTATAAATGTTCCTCTAGAACAGTGTTAAAGTTACCAAAAACTAAAGCCAAAGGTTGGAGATGCTCTTAACCCTAATTTGTACGTACTTTTTTGTGACTATTACCGTATGTCACTAATGTCATAGGATCAAGCAAATTAACAGGCTTAAGTAACCTCATGTTTCACCCATACACGAAAGATGAAATCCCTTCCAAACAACTTCACATACGTACATCACTAGAATTTTAATTAAAATATATTTGTATAATACACCGGGTTTTATTAACCTTACGCAGAGGGTTGTATGTAAATTAGTAAAATATAATAATACAACTAGGGCAGGTGGACTTAATGAACAACGCCCATGGATGTTTACGTATGCAGAAGTTGACAGTCATGTCTTTATGTAAATGCTACTTTGTTGTATAAAACACGTTAAATGAGAATTAATTCGTACCTACTTTGGCACTTGCAGCTATGATCGACTATTAAAGGCAAGTTCATGAAGAATTGGAGTATACTCACAAACCAGAAAGTGAGTTTTCCTAATCGGTACAGGGTGACTCTCTATGATCCACATATTGTACTTATTATTGTTCTTAAATCGTACTTCACTATAATAGAGTTTGCGTAAGTATAAACTGTATAATAAATATATGAATTTCACACTTTTTTGTTTTCATTGCCAGATTGGTGTTCAACATGGCAGCTAACGATTCCCTTCGTAATTGGCTTACACACGTGCGTTACATCCTTCAAGGTTACGATGAACGGTGGGACGAGAAAACAGAAAAGAAGTTTTGTGGGATCCTACGCCATTATGTGATCACGACACATTTGAGGGACGAGTTGGACTTCGAAATGTCACTCCAGACCTTACGAGGGATCTTACTGACGAAATGGAAAGAGATTTCACGCTTGGGGAGGTACGGAAGCAGTTCTATGTACTAAAGGATAGGTTCAACACTTTCAAATTTTTGTTTGAGCAGGAGAATGTCCAATACGATCCTGTTATTAATGTGTCGGCTACCGTACAAACAACAACCATGGAGGTACCAAAATGTGTTTTTTTTAGTGATTTCGCATTTGATATGGTTACTGTTATTTTCTCCATTCTTATTATAGAATTTACGAAAGATTAAAATGTTCTCCAAATATGTATTGACGCTTGTAGCGCTGGCCACTTGCAACGATTTACTTTTAAAACGGTGAGGCGTATTGGAATCTAATAACTGGGATATTTTCTGAGACGGAAAGTGTTGATGGTATAGTAGGCGATTATGAATTGAAGGCCTCAAGATGGACGAGTTACTTCTGCGCAGGCAGCGAAGGGAGGTGATAACTATATCCGACTCTTATGCGAGTAAGAACCAAAGAAATACTGGAAACACTTCTGAATTCATTGACCTATCTGAATACAACCCACCATACTTCGACATACGTTCCTCCCATGCTTCAAATGTTCCTCTGCCAACAAGAGTCCGAAACTATGACTACAAAGTGTTGCGTGGTGTAGCAGTGGCGGATGATGGGAACGAAAATTGTAATTACGAAGATGAACATTCCCGGGTGGTTGGCAAAGATTCATGCGAAGAGTGGCTCCGACGAATGGACTACATTCAACCAAAGATCAACCTCCAACTCGCTAAGAGTAGAGTTGCATCAAAACCACTGAAAAATGGTTTTAAGCTTGGTTATTTTCATAACCAAGTCATTGTATGAACATTTCATGCTTCAATTAAGATGTACTTGTTTTGGGGTTGTTAAATTACAACTATATCTTAATCGAAGCATGAAACGTTCATACAATGACTTGGTTATGAAAATAACCAAGCTTAAAACCGCTTTTCAGTGGTTTGATGCGCTTATACTCTTAGCGAGTTAGAGGTTGATGTTGGTTGACTATAGTCCATTCGCTCGGAGCCTCTCTGTATGAATCTTTGTCAACCACCCGGAATGTCCATCTTCGTAATTACGGTTTTCGCTCCCATCATCCGCCATCAACGCTACACCACGTAACACTTTGTAGCCATAAGATCGGACTCTTGTTGGCGAGGAACATTTGAAGCCTAGAGGAACGTGACGTCGAGTATGGTGGGTTGTATTCAGATAGTCAATGAATTCAAAAGTATTGCCGATGTTTCTTTGGTTCTTACCGTGATAAGAGTCGGATATAGTTATCACCTCCCTTCGCCGCAGATCTTGCAGATGTAACTCGTCCACCTCATCCTTCAATTCATAATCGCTATTATACCATCAACACTTTCCGTCTTAAAATATCCGCTTATTAAATTCCAATACGCCTCACCGTTGTAAAAGTAAATTGTTGCAAGTGGCGGCTACTAAACCGTCAATACATATTTGGAGAACCTTGCAAGTTTCCGCCTCCCCAATCGTGAAATTTCTTTCCATTTCACAAGAAGATCCTCGTAATGTCCTGGCGGTGACATTTTGAAGTCCAACTCGCCCTTCAAAGGTGTCGGGATCACATAATGGCGTAGATCCCACGAGAACTTCTTTTTGTTTTCTCGCCCCACCGCTCATCGTAACCTTGAAAGATGTAACGCATGTGTAAGCCAATCACGGCGGAATCGTTAGCCGCCATGTTGAACACCAATGCAACGAAAACAAAAAAGTGTGAACTTCATATATTTATTATACGAGTTTTATACTTACGCAAACTCTATTATAGTGAAGTACGATTTAAGAACAATAATAAGTACAATATGTAGATCATAGAGAGTCATCCTGCATCGATTAGGAAAACTCCAACTTTCTCGGTTTGTGAATATACTCCAATTCTTCATGAGCTTGCCTTTAATAGTCGATCACACTACAAATGCCAAAGTAGGGTGCGAATTAATTCTCATTTAACGTGATTTAGACAACAAATTAGCATTTACATAAAGACATGACTGTCAACTATCGCATACGTAAAAAGCCATGCAACATGGGCGTTGTTCATTAAGTCCACCTGTCCTAGTTGTATTATTATATTTTACTCATTTACATACAACCCTCTGCGTAAGGTTAAATAAAACCCGGTGTATTGTACAAATATATTTTAATTAAAATTCTAGTGATGCACATATGTGAAGTTGTTTGGAATGGATTTCATCTTTCGTGTATGGGTGCAACATGGGGTTACTTGAGCCTGTTAATTTGTTTGATCGTATGACATTAGTGACATAAGGTACTAGTCACAAAAAAAGTACATACAAATTAGGGTTAAAAGCATCTCCAACCCGTGTCTTTAATTTTGGGTAACTTTAACACTATTCTAGATGAAAATTTATAGGGATCAAATTTCAACTCCAATGAATACCTCTATATTTCACTCTACATTGGAATATTCCATTTTTATTCTTTATTTTCTATATTGAATTAATATATTTAATTTATCAATTTATAATTTAGATATTTAATTTGAAATAATTTTATTTTATACTAAATCGTTTGCTGAATTTACAAGAGTATATATTATATTATATATACCGGTCAAATGAAACACAATACATTTCATAAATAAACATGTCATAAAAGGATAAATTATACAACTTCAATTAACCAGAACAAGCACAAACAAAAAAAAGATAGAGGGGTGAACAGTCGACCACTTGAATTGGAGGTAAACCATCTCTTATTTGGAGTCGATTATAGAGGTGGGTTGGAGCACCCACCTCCCTTCATTTGTAAGGGCACCTTCATTCTAAATTGTGATTGGAGATGCTCTAAATCCCAAAACTACACGAGAGTAATAGAAGCACCTACAAATTTTTGTTCGTATTATTTTCCCCCAAATTGAAGCTACAAGTTACCAATTGATTTAAAGTGTTCATAAAATAAAAAATATGTGAACAAATTTTGTATTTAATAATACCCATCGCAACCCATGCGCACTTTAAAAAATGCGGTGAATCCCAATCGCGACTCCCATCCCCCAGTGGTTATCGTTGATTGCCTGTCACAATTTATTTGCGTGCAAATGAGGATGGTTCACCACGGGAATGTTGCCATCCATGTTACTTTGATTAAGTACAAACAAGTTGCTCGTCTTCTCATGCCCTCAAAGTCTCGTTTTGGTGGTCCGATCTAGACTTGCGGTGGCGTGGAAGGTGGTTTGGTTGACAGCTTTGTGGATCTGTAGTGAGGATGAACGGGACGTGAGGGAAGGCAGTGACAGAGGCCTTCTGGAGCTGGTGTAGCGAGAGGGAGAGGTTGTTATTTGGTTTTTGATTTTTTCAGTTTTATTTTTCTTCTTATGTTGTTTTAGGTTTTTTATTTTTTTTTTATTTCTTGTTAGTTTGATTTTTAGTTTGATTTGAATTTCTAGCCTTGTCTTGTTTGTTAGTTTCTTTGTTTTCCCCAATTGAAAGGCCAACTCGCAGTGTGTCTTTTTTTGTCGCAAATATGGGGTGGTTGCCCATGCCCGATTATATGAGGTTTCGTCTAATTATTTAAAAATTCAGTTATCATTCAAAATTACAAATACCCCTTTAAGGTATTACAAACATCGTTGAGGTTTGTATTTACTAAACAAATACCCATATTTTGAGGGTGCAATTATAAAACAGAAACAAATATCAAAGAGTAGATGTAATTTTAAATAATAATTAGATTATTTTGGTAATTAAGCTGAACCTCAAGGGTAATTTTTGTAATTAACCTTAAAATTTTGGATACTTGTCAACTAACCGATGTAGAAAGTTGGTCTACACCAATCTAGCACAAAGCTTGGAGAAGCCAAAGAAGTATTCATGAGAGCAAAATCACCTTTCACCTTCTTGAGTACACAAATTGCATAAGCAGGACATCATTAGGAACACAAAAGAACTGAGGATTCAAATCAGTAACTCATAATTATGATACTGCACGTCACTTGATTAACACACTATTTGGAAATAAAAAAATCTAACTAAAACATAGTTCAAATTTCACAATTATATTGTAGGAGTTTAATCCTATAAATATTTGTTTAGTTATTATTTTTAGATGGTTGAATTAATATTGAAATTTGAGATTTATCTCTTTTCATTACAATTTACGTTTCTTCGCGAAGTTTCGTATTGCTTTTGTTTGTTGTCATTTATTTGTAGCTTCCGCCTGTATCAGTTTCTAAGGTCAAACTTTACATACAAATTAAAGTAAGCATGATGCAAATTTTCAATTTTACATAGCTAACTATGAGAGAGCAAGGCACAAGCTCAATGTGAGCAAACAGTTATTCAACAATATCAATACGCAATTCAAGCACCTTAGAAGAAAGGGTTAAGTACAAGAACTACCTTGAGCTTTATCCTAGATAAAAAAACGATGAGTTATCTTTCAAAATCACAAATACTCCACCAATTTGTTTCTCTTAACAATTTGCTCTCTCAAAAGGGTGTTATTGTTAGGTAAATACAAAACTCAAGAGAGCGTCCGTCACACTTTAAAGAGTATTTGTAATTTCGAAAGATAACTGGAGTTTTTGTAATTAGGCTAAACTTAGGGTTGTAACTATCCCTAGAAGAAAAGAAAAGATAAAAAAATAAAAAAATAAAAGATGAAAGCCATCGTAATTTGAGCAAAAAGACGCATGCTTACCAAGGAATATGTGGATGAACCCGTTAGTTTTTCACTGTATGCTACGACAGAGGCAGGAATTGATGAGAACTTCACAGGAAAACACGTGCAGGCAAGAGCAACGCCAACTGTAGTGAAACGAGGCAAATAGGACTCCAGAGCAAAACCAAAGTAAAATTTGAATAAATCTTACCATAAAATTCATAGACCAGTTCATTTGCACTAAACTTAACACGCTTTATACCCTACCTCGAAGGTATATGAATAACTATGAAGCTCACAAAATTATCGGTACGGAATGGAAAATAGCATGGTAAAAGACTGTAAACCTACTTTGTAGAAAGAATCATTATTTAATTACTCCAGCTTGGTGCACGCTTAAGGCTGTTCGAGGCCTGGTAAGTTAGAAGTTTAAGAGAACCAATACATTCAAGCACATACCTACATTTTCTTTTCAGAATGAGTTCCATGGAGATTTGCATAACATATCTTACAAACGAAACAACTCCTTCACACTGTTCGTAGAGTAGAAAGTTCTCCCTGTTTCAACACTTTTGCAGCTTAAGACACTCCCGGTCACCAGTTCAGAAGAATAAAGAACTGTTACTGATGGAATCCAATAATACAATTAGGTTTCAAGGCAGAGTATTTAAATCACAAGAAACAAGTTCTAACAAATTTACCAACACCTTTTTGATGTGCTCGGGAAGAGTACAGAATATAATAAATGTGCTTTATCTTCAAAATATTAATGCATTTCTAGAACATCATGCGTATATGCTTGGAAATGATAGTCAATTCAAGTAATTTAAAACAGCTATATTCTAAAGAACACCACCATGGAGAAAACCAAAACAATAAAAATAAGAATATACCTCTATGAATAATCATCCAGATAAGCTCTGGTCCATATTTTTTACATGTAGTTGCCTGGCGACAAGGTTTGGACCAAATGAGGCTCCACTATTTATGTTTCTAATGTCTAGATTTTCAAATGAGACTATGTTACTAAATTGTTTTACACACTCACACACTAACTACAGAAGCATTGCGCTCTATTAGATATATAAAAATAAACATCATAGGTGTAAAAAGTGAGTTGGAGTGTTCTAAAATATATACTCCCTCCCTTTACAAATGAATGTTCATAGAATATTTTATGCATCTATTGGTCAAAATAATGGTAAAAAATTAGTGATGGTCATATCATGTAGTTTAAATCAGGGTTACTTTTCAAAAATAAATGGTTATTTAGAAACAGAACATCATTTGACATCCCAAATAGGATAAGGAGCAATTGAACATGGACAAAGAAAGAAATAATGAGCAAAGAGTCCATTCTATTTCTTTACACTATTATAATTTACATATATTGTTCATATGACTATGCTTGTCTTCATGATTCCCTATGTATTTTCATAACTGTACTCCAATCAATAGGCCTCAATCAAAGAAAGATATTACAACAACCTGGTCGACAGACGGAATAGAATTCACATCCTCAAGCTTTTCCCTTCCCTGTTATAATAACTTCCAATCCCGGATGTGACCTGCATGATTGATACAAAACAATTAGCTCATGTCTAGACTAAAATTAGTCTCTGCAAATGTCTGAAGCACATGGCACGTCCCATGCATAAAGTGAGTCATGCCTATAACAATATCTATCCCATTTTTCTTATATTGCTCATATTATTTTTGGGCGCCCAGACCACTCTGGTAAAATTGTCAAGATTAAATAAGAGAATGATAAAAGCACCAATGCCCACCTGTACAAGAAGCATAACCTTATAATGTTAAGAAAGGCAGAAGAGAAAAAGAAAAGCAAGAAATATTGCAATCACCTTTTGTGGCTCATCAATGAAACAGACATAATCTTCCTTGAATTGAAGTATTCTGATTCAAGGGACCTGCTAAGCAAAATGCAAGTACCGAGCAAGATAACATTCAATCAAATGGCCACGGGAGTATTCATGTTGGGACTAAACTGTGTGGTTCTCTCGGATGATGATAAACATGTGCGCGCAGTGTTTGATGCATTTCGCTCTATTTCATAGGCTTCACGAGCCATCCCTGCCTTTCTAAGGCAGGACACCAAACAATTTATGGTGATATTATCTGGTACACAACCCATTGACAACATCTTCTTATAAATTCCTATAACTTCAAACGTTCTCCCTTTCATACAATACCCAAGAATCAGAATGGTGAAAGTCACCTTATCATGGACACATCCTTTTACCTCCATTTCTGCAATAATTTCATTCGCCTCATCTACGTTCCCGCTTTTACAAAACCCATCAATCACAGGGTTGTAAATAAACGGTTGGGGTATAATGTCTTTACGCAAGCTCAACTGCCTTAACAAATCGCGAGCCTCATTCAATCTATTCTCCTTGCAAAGTGCATTAATTAGAATAGAAAAAGTAAATGCATTTGGAGACACCTTCCTCTCATTCATTTCATCCCAGAGCTTCACACAGTAATCCATCTCCCCAAGCCGAGAATGAGCATCAATGAGAGAAGTGAAGGTTACAATATCAGGATGAAAACCATCATTGACCATCTTTTCATACATCTTCAATGCTGAGGCCACCTCACCAATTTTTCCAAAACCATCAATAATAACATTGTAAGTAAACAAGTTTGGTCTAATCCCACAATTAATCATCTCATCGAAAAGATTTGCAGCATCCTCCATCTTACCTGATTTGCAATATCCAGAAATGACTGATGTGTAGGTCACCACGTTCGGAGAAAACTCACTATGCAATTGAATTTCTCTCAGTAACTCATGTGCTCTATCCACATTGCCAACTCTACACAACCCGTTAATAAGAGTATTATAAGTAACAATATCTGGAAGACAACTAAAACTCCTCATGACATTAAAAAGCTCAAAAGCCTCCTCAACCTTACCAGACATGCACAAACCTCGCATCACTGTGTTAAAACTACAATTATCGGGGCAAAGCTTCGTGACTTCAACATATGACCTCTAAAAAGCACAACTGCCTCATCGAACCGATTTCTACTGATTAACAAGCTCAAAAATTTATTACATACAGAAGGACTAAATGTTTCTCCTCTCTGATTACACAATTCAGCTTTCGCAATCAAGATTCTTTCGGCAATCCTAAACTTGCCAGCGTCAGCGAAGGATGCAATTAGAAAATCTAAAAGTGCATTATTTGGTAAAATACCATCAGCTTCCATGTAATGATACACTAATTTAGCAGAATCGTGAAGGCTCATTCGACAGAGCGACCTCAGGAGCAAATCAAAAGCGGATTCAGAGTGAATGAGATTCAAACTAAGCCTTGTGTAGCGGAAAAAACTAAATGCTAGATTTGGGTTATTCAATCTATGCGTTATGTGATTAATTACAACATAAGCTACAAAAGGATCCAAATGCTCTCGAAAATAATCAGAGTTAAAAACAACGAACGATTGAGAATGGCGAATGCAGAGTGTGCATACGACTTTTATGAACCAGAGAGTGGACGCAGGAGAAGCCTTGGATGACTCTAAACGGGCCTGACCATGAAATAATGCTGTGGATAAAATCTTGGAAATGGACACCCTCTGAGCCCTAAATCGCATTATTATCAATCAGTTCATCATAGTTGAAGTAATCAATCTCCCGAACCATGTTATTTTCATGCCATTTATTTGTATTCGCAAACGAACCTTAAAATTGAAAAAAAAAAAAAAAACAGGGCTTAGGGTTTAAGAATGGGGAGGAACCGAAAAATTGGTTCAGATGAAAATTCAAGAGCGTGTAATGTGTGAGTAGATTTCGTGGGTTGGAAGAGTTGTCGGAGAGAAAGTTTTTCGGCGACGGAGCATGGCGAGTGTGCTTGGCTTTTGAGCTTGGTGGATTTTGGGCATGGAGAAGAAGGGCCATGGGTTTAAAGGTTTTTCTTCTGGTGACAGGATGATGATAATGCCAGAATAAAATCCCTAATACCAGAGAGATTTTGTATAATTTGTCAACATTACCCCTGATTTAGTTAGTTATATCTCACCTATTTAAACACTTTTTAGTTATATCACACCAAAAAAAAACTTTGAAGCAACCTTGAGATAATTTATGAGATGTTTTTTTTCCTTCTGATGGGCCTATATCATCTTGTCTTAACTCGGGTGTACAAGTTCTTCCAGTTTCTCTAGAAACGATGGGGTATGCCCCTCCACCAACTTGTAAATTTTCATTTAAATCTCTCGCCACCCTTACTTGAGGTTCTCTTGGGAGTGTTAGGTCGTGACCGCCAACTCCCTTTTGCCCTCAATTAATTGGTTGGAGATCCTTTGTTGTTTTTAGTAAACCTCTGTTGAGGTCTGGTTAGGATTTGTTGTTGCTTGTTGTAATTTTGGTGTGTCTGGCTTGTCCATTTTACACACTTTTTCATTCACTAGGGTAACCCCTTTTAATTTGTAAGTTTCTTTCTCCTTTTTAATGAAATTTTTTACATTTTCATCAAAAACAAAATTGTAAATACATTATTGGAACCACCACGCGCTTCAACATTGTTGTCAATTTACTGCTCCGGGCATAGTTCAACGGTGTAAAGAATTTAGGTGATGTGATGTCTGTTTCGCTTGCTTCCACAACGCGGGTTCGAATACGTTGGCTAACAGGTTGGAGAAAGATTTCTTGTATGGTGACTCGACAACTCAATTGGCAGGAATTTTAAATTAAATCAAACTGCATAGCATTGCTCTTAATTATAAATTCAATTTGTTATTAAAATAATTTAATTTATAATACAAATGCCAAAGATTTTGCGGTACTTACTATTAATGTTGATAAACTAATACAAATTGAAGAGAAAGAAGATAAACTTTGTAAATTGTGTAATAGCAAAAATGATTTTATATGAGGGTGAAATACCCTTTACATAGAAGAAAAATACAAGATAACTAACTTAACTAACTTCATATTACACCTAAACTAACTTAACTAACTTGTAGAATTTGTGTTTTGATTTACATCTTGACACTCCCGGCAAGTGGAGCATCAATATCAATCATGCCCAACTTGGAGGTGAAATGGTAAAACAAAACAGGAGATAGTGGCTTGGTCATAAGATCAGTCGTTTGTTGAGAAGATGGAATGTGAATGAGTTTAGTAAGTCCTTCTTGAATTTTCTCTCGAACGAAATGACAATTCAATTGAATATATTTTTTCTTTTTATGATGACAAGCATTTTGAGATATGCAAAGCCACTAACACTCCGTCTAGTATCCGGACACTTGGCCCAATCTGCATCACTATAACCAGTTAGTTGTAATGATGAATTTGATGAATAAAATATATGTTTGCCTGGATTTGTTTTTATGTATCTCAAAACTTGTGAGCAGCTGTAAGGTGAGAATCTAGGATTAGACATAAACTGATAAAGAGTTTGTATACAATAAGATAATTCAGGCCGTGTAATTATAAGATATAATAATCTTCCTATAAGCCTTCTGTATATAGATGGATCAGACTGAGGTGTCTGATCTTGTTGATGTAAGTATGATTATACATCCATGGGAGTGGAACAGGGTTTGGAACCCAAGTATCCTGCTTCATTAAGAACATCCAAGGCATACTTCATTTGGCTTAAACCAATTCCTTTGGATGATCTAGCCACTTCTATGCCCAAAATATATTTCAAAGTGCCAAGATCTTTAATTGTGAATGTGGCATCTAAATGGTCTCTGATGTGAACGTAGCAATGAACGTGCATACGACCCAAACAATAATATATTGTTAACCCAAAATCTTCACTAGTTCGATTAAAGATGGTGAAAATCTCGACCCGTTGCTTAGAAAAGAAAGAACCTCGGTATGCATAGACGCCACAAACAAATGCGGAAGTTTGTTTGATAAGTCGGAATTCACAACAAGATAAACAATATTGAAGCTCTTGGAAAAACCCAAAGGTGTGAATAGAAAATCTCAATTCAATATCCAATATCAAAGTTCTTCAAAATAAACAAAGTGTTTTGTCTTATATAGGCGACTCAAATAAACCCTAAACAAACTAGAAAGGAAAACAAGTACAAACCCAAAAAATAAACTCAATCGCAGTCAAGATTCACATGTGGGCGATTATACGCGTATAGGATCTTTGAATCTGTTTCTGGTGTCTTCATAATAGTTTTAGCCCTTTCTATTAGCTTTCCATACCAACTTGAATCTGCCCAATACCATTTTTGTAGAGACTAATACTAAACCCTGCCAGTGCTGACCCGTACAGACGCACGGGCCGTGCATATACACACGGGCTGCCCGTGCATCAATTACATAGTCTATAAGAACTCAATTACATAGTATTCAAGAACTCGAGATATCTTGAATTTGGTGTTGCCCGAATCCTTCGTGACTGGATTCAAATCATTCCCTTCCTCTTGAAAAGGATTTGTCCTCGAATCCAAACATTGGACCTCAAAGGTTGAACAATTATATATACCCACCCGGATCAAATGTTAAATGTCACCCACACTCATCCGGTTGCCCAAATCCTTGCACATGAGAAATAATAGAACTAGGCAAAATATTATTAGATATGTTAGCATTCAACCACTCATGCCTAACGTCTCTCATAATTATAAGCACAAATGTTCTCTCTTGTTTTACCTCATTGACCTTTTCCCCCCTATTTTTGCCCACTAGAAATTTGTACTCTCATTTTTCTTGGACATCTCTCGAATCTCACAACTACCCTTGGTCAAACTCTCAAGCTCTCTATTTTTATTTTCACTCAAGTTCTCATTTTTCTCGGCTTTTATTTCTTTTGCTCACTTGCCGAACACTCTTTTGCTTTTGACTCACAAACTCACATCCTCATATGATCATTATAGATTTCTGTAGGTGTAAGAGATAAAAGTATGAACTTTCTCCACTCATGCTCAACAGTATAGCAATTAGTGTATCCATCATGCACAACTCACTTATCAAACTACCATGGCCTACCTAACAAAATATGACAATCCCGCATTGGCACATCACATAATATATCACCCTTATAACCCCCAATCTGAAAAGACACTAACACTCTTTTATTAACTCGTACTTCGCCACAATCATTGAACCATTGTAGGATATACGGCTCTGGATGTTCAAGTGTAGGAATCTCCAATTACTCCACCAATTTTGCACTAGCCACGTTTGTACAACTACCTACATCAATGATCATACAACACACTTTATCCTTAACTAAGTATCTGGTGTGAAAAATATTTTCTCGCTGCTCATGATCAACTAAGTTTGGCTCAATATTCAAAATTCTACGTGACACTAGTGATAACACATTGTCCTTCACCGGCTTAACTACCTCTGAAACCTCCTCCAACTTCGGTATATCACTATAATCCGGCTCATCCTCACCTTCAGACTCTACATCACTATTATCTTGAATCACCATCACTCTTCTATTCGGACATTCATTAGCTCTATGACTCCTCCCATGATATTTAAAATACTCAATGTCTCTAGTGCGTGAAACAGAATGATCAAATTTACCTGATGGTTTTGCCTTGTCCAAGTTTGTCTTGTTCTCCACAACTTTGGGCTGTTGTGAAAAACATGTATCATCCATCGTAGAGGTATTCGAACCCCAAGCACTGGTGCTAGTGTTGGGGATTTTGCCGTGTAAAACCCCTCCTCTTGAGCTGCTGCTCAAGTTTGACCGTCATGTGCACCATCTCCTCAAGATCGACACAATGATGTAAGTTGACAACATCTGCTATAGGAGTATTCAATTGAGCGATAAACCTCGTCATCGTAACCTCATGATCCTCCTCTATATTAGCCCTCGCCATCAGCATCTCCATCTCCTTATGGTAATCCTCCACGCTTTTAGACCCTTGTGTCAACCTTTGCAACCTTTGATAGACACCTCGGTAATAATGATTTGGTACAAAATGACGTTGCATCAAACTTATCATCTCTTCCCATGTGGAAACAGGTCGCTCGCTGCTTCTCCTCCGTGAAACTAGTAAGTGATCCCACCAAACACTTGCATAGTCCGAGAATTCAGTTGATGCCAACTTCACCTTTTTCAGTTTGGAATAATTCTTGCACTCAAACACATTCTTGATTTTCCTCTCCTAATCCAAATAGGCGTCCAGATCACTTTCTCTGGAACGATGGGATTTGCATTTTGTTGTTACTTAAATTGTCATCCTCACATCCCCTATCACCCCTATTTCCAAGCTGACCTCTGCATGGATTGTAATTTTGCTCCCTTTCGGAATAAAAATCATCCATATATCTCATCCGCCCATTCCTCCGATTCGAACCTCCTATGTAGCGCCCTAAGTTTAAGAAAGTGCAACTAAGCATAATAATATCCACAATGACTAAGAATTTAACGAAAAACGAGTCAACCATTTTTTTTCCAAAAATCAAATAACTAACTTAAATAAAAATTGCATCATCCATCAATTGAAATAAAGCCAAGATAATCGTATGTTTTATAAAAACGAAAAAAATTAAAAAGACCAACATCGTTCATGAAATTCTACTACTAATAAAAATCCGACAAATATAATCACATGATCAATTCACCCGCCACATGCCACGCTTCGGACTCCTCAACCTCGAAAGGGTAAAATTATTGGGGTGAGTTATCGTCAACTCGGTGGGAAGCAATTGTTCAAGTCAAATACGCATGCATAACGGTTAGCACAAACTTTCACGAAAAATATATCATAGTCTCAAGTACGAGTTAAGTACAAATAGTCTCAAAGTCTCATGTACATTTAAGTACGAATAGTCTCAAAGTCTCGCGTACAATTAAGTACAAATAGTCTCAATGTCTCATGTACATTTAAGTACGAATAGTCTCAAAGTCTCGCGACAATTAAGTACAAATAGTCTCAACATCACGCACATATTTATCATGAATATGCAACCAACATTAAAACAAGGCATTTAAATTAAACAAAAGCAATAAAACCCCACCTCAAATAAAGTGCGAAAAAAAATACCAAATGCGTGCTCGCTTGAAAATTCAGACCTCGTAAGAATGATTTCCTACAATTAAAATAAAATACAATAACTTAAATAATTTTTAGGAAATTTTTAGCTTAAATAAATAAATAAAGAAAAATATATTTAAATAATAAATTCGGCTCAACGAGTTTATATCAAAGTTGAGATTGAAAATTGGCTTGAATAAAAATTGGGCTTGAATATGAAATCGGAGAGGTTGGCTTAAAAAAATGAGATTTGGCTTTTGAACAAGAATAGAAGAAAATATGGGGTGGTATTGGAATTTTTCATAATTCATGTACTAAAATCCTCATAAAGCAAAACCCACCCAAGCCCTTATCTATTCTCCCAACTCTCATCTTCACCAACGTCCCTCTGTTTCTCTCTTTTAGAAAAAAATTTTCAGACTTTCTTCCTCAAGACTCCCTTCGCCTCTCACGCCCGCGGTCTCGCTCTCTCTCTCTCTCTCTCTCTCTCTCTCTCTCTCTCTCTCAATTTCTCACACCTCTCACTCTAAGTCGCAGCTGTGAGAGCGGAAGGAAAGTTAGCGGTGAACGGGAGGCGCGGGTTTGTATATATATCTATTTTTTTATACTTTGGGTTTCGAGTTTTTTTTTTTTTTTTTGGTTTTTTTCGGGCCTATGATTCGGGTTCGGGACTTGGGAAATTTATGGGTTTGGTACCTCGGATGGGTTTCAAATTTTTCCGAGTTCTTCGAGGAGTTTCAAGTTTTCGGAATTTTGTGGAAAATTGGTTTTGGGACTTTTCGCGACGTGGTTTGGCCTACGGGTTTGAAAATTCCAGGTTTGCTTCTCGGAGTTTCTTGGTTTGAGTTGATGATTTGGGTTTCCCGGCCGTGATCGGCGGCGGCTCGGACGGTGGTTGAAGGAATTGGTGGAAATTTGTAAACTAAGAGAACTTGGTTTACCTTGATTGTGAAGGTGAGAGAAGTACTAATGATTTTGTCAAGAATCAAGACACGTGGTTTGAATGTAAGAGATTTATCGAATATTTTCACTAATATGTGAGAGTTGTATGGGTTATGGAGTGTGGAATACGTGGGATAATGAATATCTCGATATAAGTCTTTTTAGGAAAAGATTTGATTTTATCCGATATAATAGGTAAAGATAAGGGTAAATAAAATTCAAATTCCAAATTTAAATAAAAATAATAATTTTGCGAGAATTATAACTCTTCTAGAAACCGGGCTCTTCAAAATAAAAAAATAAAAATAAGTTTATAAATGGGCACGTTAATATTATTAATGGGCTTTTACTAAAATTCTATATTGGGCCAATAATTAAAATCCTAAGGTCTAAAAATACTAAAACCCAAATTGGTAAAAATTGGGGTATTACATCCTACCCACCTCAATAAAAAATTTCGTCCTCGAAATTTCGGTTACATACCTCGATCAAAGAAGACGGGATATTTGGATTTGATTTCCTCTTCTCTTTCCCATGTTGCCTCATTTTTCCCGTGTCTACTCCATCCATTGTACTTTGATAAACACCACATCTCTGTTTCTAAGCCCATGTATTTTTCGATCCAAAATGGCTATAGGCATCTCTTCGCACGACAAATTCTTACCTATGTGTAGATCTTTGTAATTAACAATGTGATCAGGGTCAAACACATATTTCCTCAGCATTGATACGTGAAACACATTATGTACCCCTGACAAGTCTGGTGGCAAAGCCAAACGATACGCCAAGTCCCCTACTCTTTCTAAAGTATCTCAAACGGTCCAATATAACTGGGGTCGTAGTTTTCCTTTTACCAAATCTTATAATTCCTTTCATTGGAGCCACCTTCAAAAACACACATGTTGCCAACCTCAAATCAGTATGTCCTTTTCTGCGCTTATCCACGTAGGATTTTCGTCTATCTTGAGCAACCTTTATTCTCGTCCCGGATCTCTCGAAATCTTTTCCTTGTTTGTTCAATCAACTCCGGTCCCAAAATTTTCCTTTCTCCAACTTCACTCCAATATAAAGGGGACCTACACTTCCTCCCGTATAATGCTTCATACGGAGCCATCTTAATCGTTGCTTGTAATCAAGTATTGTACGCAAATTCCACCAATGGCAACATAGTTTCCCAACTTTCCCCCGTATCCAATACACATGCTCTCAACAAGTCCTCTAATGTCTTAATAGTTCTCTCGGATTGCCCATCGGTCTGCGGATGATAGGCTCAACAAGTCCTCCGAACTTCGATGTAAACCGCGGATCTGTGTCTGACACGATAGAAACTGGCACCCCGTGTAACCTCACAATTTCCTTAATATAGATTCTGGCATACTGATCCATGTTAAAAGTCATTCGTACCGGCAGAAAATGTGCTGACTTGGTCAATCGATCCACTATGACCCAGACTGCGTTATTCTTCCTTAGTGTTTGTGGTAGTCCAACCACAAAATCCATAGTTATATGTTCCCACTTCCACTCCGGGATCTCCAACGGCTTTAGCAAACCCGACGGTCGCTGGTGCTCTGCTTTAACTTGCTGGCAGACCAAACACTTCTCTACAAAATCCCCAATATCTCTTTTCATACTCCTCCACCGTAAAAACCTCTTTGGTCGTGATACATCTTTGTACCTCCCGGATGAGTCGTGTAGGGAGCATTATGTGCCTCCTCCGCATTTCCTTCCCGGAGTGCCTCATCCTTAGGGACACAAATCCTTCCTTCATATGTCAGAACATCATCACCGGTTACCTTGAATCCCTCGATGTTTCCAGTTTGTACATGTTCCCTCATCTTGCACAAAAACTTATCGTGGGGTTGGGCCTCCTTAATCTTATTTCTTAAGGTGGGTCGTACCACCAATGATGCCAAAATGGCTTCCGTACCATTTGGTGGCTCAACAACTTCAATCTCCGTTTGGAAAACTCTCTTGCCAATCGCTTGCTCCATGAGCATACATGCTAACTCCCCTCTCGGCCCTTCGGCTCAAGGCATCGGCTACTACGTTAGCTTTGCCGGATGGTATTGAATGGTGCAATCATAGTCTTTCACCAATTCTAACCATCTCCTCTCGCCTCATATTCAACTCCTTCCGAGTGAAAAGATATTTAAGACTTTTGTGATCCGTGAATATTTCACACTTCCTCCATATAGGTAGTGTCGCCATATCTTTAATGCGTGCACCACGACAACCAACTCCAGGTCATGTGTGGGGTAATTCAACTCATCCGTCTTTAGTTGTCTCGAGGCGTAAGCCATAACCTTGTCGTGTTGCATCAAAACACAACCAAGCCTTGCTTCGATGCGTCACTATAGATGACAAATCCCTCTGTAGGATTTGGAATTGTCAATACAGGGGCAGAAGTTAATTTACCTTTCAACTCCCGAAAACTCTCCTCGCACTTCCGAGTCCATTCGAACTTCTCTCCTTTCCTCGTTAACCGAGTCATAGGCATGGCTATCCTAGAGAATCCTCGATAAACCTTCGTAATAGCCACTATACCTAGAAAACTTCGTACCTCACTTGCATTCTTAGGTACATTCCAACTGCTTACTGCTTCAACCTTACCAGGGTCAACTTCAATTCCTTGTGATGTGACCACGTGTCCGAGAAACACGACTCGGTCCAACCAGAATTCACACTTCTTAAACTTCGCATATAACTTCTCCTTGCGAAGTGTCTCCAATACAATCTTTAAATGCTCCTCGTGTTGCACCTTATCCTTCGAATATACCAATATGTCATCTATGAAGACTATGACGAATTGATCTAGGTAAGGGTGAAATACCCTGTTCATCAAGTCCATAAAGACTGCTGGTGCATTAGACAAACCAAAAGGCATCACTACAAACTCATAGTGCCCGTAACGGGTTCTAAGTGCCGTTTTAGGAATATCACACTCCTTTACCTTCAGTTGGTGGTACCGGATCTCGGATCGATCTTGGAAAACACACTAGCTCCTCGAAGTTGATCGAATAAATCTTCAATCCTCGCAACGGATACTTGTTTTTCTGTAAATCGATTCAACTCTGTAATCGATGCACATTCAAGTGATCCGTCTTTCTTCTTTACGAATAGATCGGGCGCGCCCCAAGGTGATACACTTGGGCGAATAAATCTGTTTCCAAGCTTCTTGTATCTCGAACCTTTAGCTCCTACGATTCCTTCCGGCGCCATCCGATAGGGTGCTCTAGATATCGGTGCGCTCAGTACCAAATCGATGGAGAACTCAACTTGTCGATTTGGTGGTACTCCGGTAACTCTTCGGGAAAGACATCCACAAATTCCGGACTATAGGAACGTCATTTGGTGTCAACTCGGTTGGAGTTCCAACAATATTCACCAAATACCCTTGACATTTTCCCTTCTTCAAAGAAGGTCAAAGCATTCATTCCGATATAACTTTAGGCGCGATCCCTAGTCTTAGTCCCATAAAACTTTATTGTTTCTCCTCCGGCAATTGTAGTGTCACTTCCTTTTCCCCGCACTGGATGTCACTCGATATCTACTAAGCCATCCATACCAAATATTATGTCGAAATCCTTCATATTTATTACATACAAATTGGCTTTTAGATCATTTCCCCCTATGTCAACGTCTACATCCTTAACGATTGAATCGGTGAAAATTGTCTTACCAGGAAATGCAAACTAATCTCAAGAGGTTCGTAGATCCTAATATCGCTATGTCCAATCATATTATAAAATCTCAAGACATAAATGAATGTGTGGCACCCGTATCAAATAATGTTAAAGCGGGTATTCCAAGTACATTTAACATACCCGACATCGTGCCCGGTTCTCGATCGCTTCCCCGGGTCATAGCATATACTGCGTGCCTGTCCTCCGATCCTTGCCTTTTCTTCCCTGTTTCCCGAGTGGGGCAATCCCATGACGAATGTCCTGGCATCTTACACCAAGTAGCACTTATTCTCGTCCCATCAAACACTCCCATTATGATTTTTCCCGCATTTCACACACATCGGTTTACGATTTGAGGTTTAGGCCGGTTTCGCGTCGATCCTACTGTTTATTTCGATTTCGATTCCGTCCTGGTTTCCATTCCAGTTCCTTTTCCCCAAATTCCGGTTTGTTGCGGTCTAACTCCTGGCTTGCGGCAATCTCCCGAGCACGGAATATCGGTTCGCGTATGATAGAACCCCGTGACTTGCCACAATGTGGCGTATCCTGGTCGTAAACCCGCCGGAACCTTAGCACTCGTTTACGGTCCGTATCCACCATATATTCCACGAAGAAGCTTATTTGGTTGAAATTCCTCTCGTACTATGTCACGGACATTCCCTCTTGTTTTAAATCCCAAAACTCCCGCTCCATCCTTCCCCGATAATGTTGGGGACAGACTTATCCATCACTATTTCTTTGAACCCCTCCCAAGTTAGGGCCGCTCGTTCCTCGGCGGGGCCTTAGTCTCCGAGAGCTCATCCACCAACGCCCCGCATCTTGTACCAGATTAGATCGAGCACAAAGGATGCGTTGTGCCTCAAGACACCCGATTAACTCGAAGGTACATTCCAATGACACAAACCACTCGCTCACGTAGGCGGGTCCTTCTTGCCCATTAAAGATCGGTGAGAAGCGGCGAAACCGCTCTACCACTTGTGCTTGAGTTAATGCCGGCCGGGCTTGGTTGATCGCGTGATCATTCTCGTTATTCCCTCGATTCCATGTCGTCGAAATGGGTTTGCCTCATTATTTCGATTCACATGGTTATTAGTAGTAGTAGCACCTCGGGTCCTCACCCTACGCCTCGAATCATTTTCCTATAGCCAAAGTATAACCACAACTTAGTAAAACTCGCCCGAGATATGCGTTTTAAGTCAAAATACGTTTATAAGTCAACTCATCATAAGAAAAGATATCACTAGATAAGACATCCATAAAGAAATGTAAAATATTTCCATTATCATCATCCTATCTCTCAAAGTTCTTAAAGTCTCTAATACGCTTCTTATTCAGGGTTGCATGGACAAAATAAAAGACTTCCTAGCGGTCTCTCGAGGCCCGACCATCTAACTATATATCGTGCCCATTAAAATTTTTAAATATCATGAAATTCCTTAAGTCGAATTGTAGTAAAATGAAGACATATCATTTCTCAATATTAAAATATGCATTTTTCGCAATAAATGACATTAACATACGGCTCAAGTCTCATAAAGTAGCATGCTTGCATAGTACATGACATAAAGCTCAAATTTAGTAATACAATATGACGAAAAATATAAGTATTACCTCAAGTCCTCGTGGTGCGGCGAAGGTGATTGATCATAGATTATTAAAAAAATTCGACTCTTTTTTTTTTTTAAGTCTACGAAATGTAAGCCTCGCTCCGATACCACTAATGTAGTGCCCTAAGTTTAAGAAAGTGCAACTAAGCATAATAATATCCACAATGACTAAGAATTTAACGAAAAACGAGTCAACCATTTTTTTTCCAAGAATCAAATAACTAACTTAAATAAAAATTGCATCATCCATCAATTGAAATAAAGCCCGATAATCGTGTATGTTTTATAAAAACGAAAAAAATTAAAAGACCAACATCGTTCATGAAATTCTACTACTAATAAAAATCCGACAAATATAATCACATGATCAATTCACCCGCCACATGCCACGTCGGACTCCTCAACCTGAAAGGGGTAAAATTATTGGGGTGAGTTATCGTCAACTCGGTGGGAAGCAATTGTTCAAGTCAAATACGCATGCATAACAGCTTAGCACAAACTTTCACGAAAATATATCATAGTCTCAAGTACGTTAAGTACAAATAGTCTCAAAGTCTCATGTACATTTAAGTACGAATAGTCTCAAAGTCTCGCGTACAATTAAGTATAAATAGTCTCAATGTCTCATGTACATTTAAGTACGAATAGTCTCAAAGTCTCGTCGTACAATTAAGTACAAATAGTCTCAACATCACGCACATATTTATCATGAATATGCAACCAACAGATTAAAAACAAGGCATTTAAATTAAACAAAAGCAATAAAACCCCACCTCAAATAAAGTGCGGAAAAAAATACCAAATGCGTGCTCGCTTGAAAATTCGGACCTCGTAAGAATGATTTCCTACAATTAAAATAAAATACAATAACTTAAATAATTTTTAGGAAATTTTTAGCTTAAATAAATAAATAAAGAAAAATATATTTAAATAATAAATTCGGCTCAACAGTTTATATCAAAGTTGAGATTGAAAATTGGCTTGAATAAAAATTGGGCTTGAATATGAAATCGAGGGTTGGCTTAAAAAAATGAGATTTGGCTTTTGAACAAGAATAGAAGAAAATATGGGGTGGTATTGGAATTTTTCATAATTCATGTACTAAAATCCCTCATAAAGCAAAACCCACCCAAGCCCTTATCTATTCTCCCAACTCTCATCTTCACCAACGCCCCGCCTCTCTGTTTCTCTCTTTTAGAAAAAAATTTTCGGACTTTCTTCCTCAAGACTCCCTTCGCCTCTCACGCCCGGTCTCGCTCTCTCGCAGCCTTTCTCGGTCTCTCTCTCTCTCTCTCTCTCTCTCTCTCTCTCTCTCTCTCTCTCAATTTCTCACACCTCTCACTCTAAGTCGCAGCGGTGAGCGTGGAAGTTAACGGTGAACGCCGGGAGCGGGTTCGGGTATATATATCTATTTTTTTATCGGGTTTCGAGTTTTTTTTTTTTGGTTTTTTCGGGCCTATGATTCGGGTTCGGGACTTGGGAAATTTATGGGTTTCGGGTACCTCGGATGGGTTTCAAATTTTTTCGAGTTCTTCGAGGAGTTTCAAGTTTTCGGAATTTTGTGGAAAATTGGTTTTGGGACTTTCCGCGACGTGGTTTGGGCCTACGGGTTTGAAAATTCCAGGTTTGCTTCTCGGAGTTTCTTGGTTTGAGTTGATGATTTGGGTTTCGGTATTTGGTGATCGGGCGCGGCTCGGACGGGTGGTTGAAGGAATTCGGCGGCTCATGTGTATACGTGTGTCACTCAATTCACAATTTCCAAGTACCCACACTTGTTACAATTATAAACCAATCAGTCAATCGCAAGCACGCCCCAACAAACCAAGACAATTACCAAGCTAACAACAGATCTCAATAAGATGAAATTGAATACTAGTATTTATAATTCCAATTTTCTAGAATTTTCAAATTTCTTTATTTTTTTATGCACCCGGATTATGATTCTTTACCCGCTAATTTTTCTATGCAATTTTGATTTTTTTTTGTACGCTTGAAGAACTAGGGTTTATAAAAAATTCTGGAAAATAACAAGAATTAAAAAAACAAGGATAGATTTAACCTTGCTAGATGGCTCTAATACCAACTGATGTGAATTGTATCAACAAACGTGCATATGACCCAAACAACAATATATTGTTAACCTAAGATCTTTACTAGTCCGGTTAAAGATGATGAAAACATCGATCCGTTGCTTAGAAAATCAAGAACCTTGGTATGCCTAGACGCCACAAACAAATGCGGAAGTTTATTTGATAAGTCAAAATTCGCAACAAGATGAACAATCTTGAAGCTCTTGGAAAAACCCAGAGGTTTGAAGAGAAAATCTCAATTCAATATTCAATATCAAGGTTCTTTGAAATAAACAAAGTGTTTTTCCTTATATATGCAACTCAAAATAAACTCTAAACAAACTAGAAAGGAAAAAAAGTCCAAACCCAAAAAGGAAACTCAATCGTAGTCAAGATTAATGTGTGAGCAAAAATACGCGTACATGGTCTTCGAATCTGTTCTTTGTGTCTTCATAATAGTTTTAGCCCCTTATCTTAGCTTTTCATAGCAACTTGAATCAGCCCAATACCAATTTTGTAGAGAGAAAGTAATGGCCCAATACTAAACCCTGCCATTGTTGACCCGCACAGACGCCCGGTCATGTGTATACGTACGGACTACCCATGTATCAAGTCGAACACCCTATTTTCGTTCACATAGGCGCACGGGCCATGCACATACACATGGGTTGCCCGTGTGTCAAGCCGAAGTTGACTCCTACTCGTCCTAAACTCAAAATATCAACTTAACACGCGGTCTTAAAGATTTATTTGGCCTCTAAAATATCAAAACGACTCAAAGAAAACAAAAATAAACACATAATCTATGATAAACAAATACAAGAACTCAATTACATAGTTTTCAAGAACTCGAGATAGCTTGCATTTGGTGTTACCCGGATCCTTCGTGACTGGATTCTCATCAGTCTCTAACTTGACTGGTCTCTTGTAAGTTGTTACCTGCTAAAATAATGTCATCAATATATACACATAACACAGTTATAGAATTAGGTTTTGTTCGGATAAAAAAGATTAATCTGATTTTAATTGTATAAAACCATAATCAAGCAAACAAGAGTGAGTTTGTTAAACCATTGTCTAGATGTCTGTTTTAAGCCATCAAGATTTTTATTAAGTTTGCGCACTCTAGAATTTGATGCATCACAGTAGCCAGGAGGAGGTTTCATATATACTTCTTCACTTAGATCACCATGAAGGGAAGCATTGTTGGTATCCAATTGATGAAGATGCCAACCTTTTGCTACAACAATAACTAAAACAAGTCTGACAGTTGTGATCTTTGTAACTGGAGAAAATGTGTCAAAGTAATCAAATCATTCCTCATGGGTATATCTCTTTGCAACAAGTCATGCTTTATACCTCTCTATAGAGTCATTAGCTTTGTATACCCATTTGCAACCAATACAATGATGATTTGGAGGCAAGTATGTTAAGGTCCATGTATTGTTTTTCTCCAAAGCTTTGAGCTCAGTTTTCATAGCATCAACCCATTCACTAACTTTGCTTGCTTGAGCATATGCTTTAGGCTCGGTAATCTGAGTGATGCTTGATGTGAATACTTTGTGTGCGCTAAACAGTTGATCAAGAGAGAGTGATTTAGAAATATCATATTTTTACCTGACCTTACTAGATGAGCAGATGATAGGGGTTGCAATGAGGGTGGTAAAAACATAATTATATATATATATATATATATATAGTGAAGAGTTGTTCGAGACCTGTTAGACCTCCTAAGCTCCCCTGAAGAATGTGATGGTGCAGGATCAGAGACAACATGATGTTGGTTGGTTGCTGGATTTTCATCTTGTTGTGTAGTTGTACTAGGAAACTGAGAATTTGAAGAATTAATATGTGGTAAATGCTAAGAAATAAACTCATTAGAATTCTCAGTTGTATATGGAAATAGAGGCTCCACGGGAGTATAATTAACATTAGGAAGAGATTTGAAAGGGAAAATATGTTCACAGAATTCCACATGTCTAGAAACAAAAACTCTATTATTTTCCATATCAAGCAATTTATAACATTTCATATTCAATGGATAGCCTATGAAAACAAATTAAATAGCTCTAGGATGAAACTTGTCTCTTTGTCTTGATAAAAAAGATGCAAAGCCAAACAACTAAAAGTTTTAAAATAAGAAAAATCAGGCTGCTGCTTGAAAAGTATCTGAAAAGGTGACTTGTTTTCAAAAATAGGAGTTGGAAGCCTATTAATGTCGTCTCGGCGGAAGGAGAAGGACCTGCAACGGCAGAGACTACTGACCCTCTTCTTTATGTGCAGCTGTTAAAATGCACTCATCCCTAAAGGTAACAGGGGCTTTAGAATGAAATAAAAGAGCTCTTGCAACTTGCAACAAGTGTTGGTGTTTTCTTTCTACTAGTCCATTTTTCTATGGAGTTTTCATATATGAAGTTTGATGTATCATACCAGTAGAAGCATACAAAGTAGACAATAAAAATTCACTGCCATTGTCAGTACTAAGGACTTTGATTTTCTTATGAAATTGAGTATTAACCATGTTATAAAAGGATTCTAAATGAGCCTTAGTATCAGACTTCTGTTTCAACAAACAAATCCAAGTGCACTTGGAGAAATCATCAACAATGGTAAGAAAGTATCCATAACTAGCAGGAGAAGTAGTACCAAAAGGTTCTCAAATATCACAATGTACTAAATAAAAAATGTCTTGAGTTACAGAAGTTCTATTATTAAAAGACAATTTTTTCTATTTAGTAAAATGATAGATGTCACAAGAATCAAAGTTTGGGTTACATTTGGAATCAATATGTGGCAACAATTTTAAAGCCTTTGAAGAAGCATGGCCTAGCTTGGCATGCCATAAAGCTAGAGATTCTGTAGAAAATGTAGAATTGCATGTCACATGATTTTTTTTGCAATGATTAGACCATCATGTTCCTAAGCAAAACCAATCATTCTCTTATTTTTCAAATCCTGTAAAAAACAATGTGAGGAGCAAAAATGCAAAGCATATTTTAAATCATTGACTAACTGGGAAACATAAATTAGATTACAGAAGAAGGAAGGAACATATAAAGTGTGAAATAAAACCAAAGTGTTTGTGAGCTGAACTTGTCCAATGAATGCGGCGCCATTGTCGACTGTCCATTTGGTAAATGGATTGATATTGAAACATGTGTAGGATTGTTTGTAAATAAAAAGAGATCACATATAATGTGATTTGTAGCACATGTATCTAATATCCATTTTGAAAGTTTATATGTGCTTGTGGAAGAAACATAAAATATACCCGAAATGGATGTTGCAAACTGTGAATAATATCTTCATTAGAGTTAGAAACCCGAGATTCTTTGGTGATGGTCCTTTGCAAATGCTAGCTGGAGTGAAAAGAAGATTATAAACTTTTTTTAACTCGATGAGAATGAATCATGCATTTGCAAAAAGATGATCCTTGACAATCGTTTGGACCTTTCGGCTGAGGGATAACCCAAGAGTTGGAAACACTTATCAACCGTGGTGTCCATTAAAGACACAATGAGAACATTTAGGTCTCTTTTCTTATCCTTCATGAAACCTTGGAATGTTAGATTGCTTAGCTAGCATAGCCATAGACTCAATCAGAAGGGCATAATAGATGAATTTTGTAGTCCCCTTTGAGACTCTTATTACAACAAAAGAGAGTATACTTTTGCAAGAGAATGAAGAGGTGAAGACAACAACAATTAACTCTTAATTTGTGCATAAGACTCATGCAAGCTTACCAAAAACTAATGATAGAGTCGATTCCGAGTAGCAATCATGATACAATTTATATTATAAGAACTTTTTCGTAACTCGATGAGAATGAATCACTGCATTTGCAGCATGATCCTTGACAATCTTTTTGGACCTTTCACCTGAGGGATAACCTAAGAGTTGGAAACACTTATCAACCGTGTGTCCATTAAAGACACAATGAGAACATTTAGGTCTCTTCTTATCCTTTCGACATCGAAACCTTGGAATGTTAGATTGCTTAGCTAGCATAGCCATAAACTCAATCAGTGGGCATAATAGATGAATTTTGTAGTCCCCTTTGAGACTCTTATTACAACAAAAGAGAGTATACTTTTGCAAGAGAATGAAGAGGTGAAGACAACAACAATTGACTCTTAATTTGTGCATAAGACTCATGCAAGCTTACCAAAAACTAATGATAGAGTCTGATTGATGAGTAGCAATCATGATAGAATTTATATTAAAAGAACAATGCCCATAAGAATATTTAGTTATGGGCCTAAAACTAACATATTTATCACGCAGTCCCTTACATCGATTATAATAGGTGCTAATCGAATTAGAACCTTGAGAGATATAACTCAATGGTTTTTTCAAATGAAACACTCTTGGTCCATCACTACGGACATGATTTAACCTCGAGTTCATTCCAAACCTCTTGCGCATAATTAAAGAGAAGGCTTTGTCTAATCTACTTGAGACGGAGTTCAAAATCCAAGAAAGAATCAGATTATTGGTTCTTGTCCAACAATTAAACAACAAGACATTAGATGGATCAAGGACATATATAGAACCATCAACAAAGCCATTCTTATTTTTCACATTTACTGCCATGAGAACAGCTTTGCTCCATGAATTATAATTCTCACCATCATTAAAAGACTCATTGATGATCACCGTACTTGGATTGCCACTAGGGTACAAGAAGAATGGTGAGGTATGATCATCGGCTGGAGAACTGAGTGGTTGAGCAGCCATTCAGGAAAATATACATCAATATCTTCCAGAGTTGGTTGAATTCTTGATAAAGATGTATGTAGAATCTTGTTAATCTCAATTAACAAGATGATTATGTGAACGAAAATCAAAACAATGTCTAGCGGAAGATGAAGATCAATCACAAAATTGACACCATGTTAATATTGATAAACTATAAGAATTGAAGAGAAAGAAGATAAAATTTGTAAATTGTATAATAACAAAAGTGATTTTATATGAGGGTGAAATACCCTTTATATAGAAGAAAAATACAAGATAACTAACTTAACTAACTTCTAGTTACACCCACACTAACTTAACTAACTTGTCGAATTTGTGTTTTGATTTACATCTTGACACTTACATTGATTATCATCTACTTCCCATCAGTAAAACTATCATAAATCGGAGAATGAAATAGAGTTGCCCAACATTTTCCATTAGTACAAAATATCCGAGAGAACAAGTTCGGTAGAAGTTACAAAAGGATACAATACTCTAGCTATTTATGCGAACATATAAAATTCAAAAATGTGTCTCACAAAACCCGTTTTAAGCAAATACACTTAAAACCAAACTAACTATCTCAACACATACCATTGCTCTCATGCCTTTCCTAAAAGCCCCATTTTCAGCTCTTTCGCTTTCTTATAAATGCTTAGAGGGATAGTGGGGGAAAGTGGAAAAGATGAAAAAATCAAAATACCATAGTGGCAAAAATACTAGATAGATTACATCTTATACAACTAAGTAGAAAACTCATGTTCTTATCCAAAACTAATATTATACTTATACTTTTTAGAGAACTACTAATACTTTTTAGGAAACTACTAATACTTTTAAAGAGAAAAACTAATACTTTTCAAATAATAAACTAATACTTTCGGATAAATTACTAATATTTTCCATTCAACATGCAATATTTTTCAATGTAACTTTTTGTGAATAAAATAATAATTTTAATTATCATCTCACCCATATGCTAGCCCAATACTTACGAAAAGTCACTAATCTTTCGGGTTGGGTCACTAGTGGCGGCGAATCCGTCTCATAATATGCGATTCATGAAACGGTCTTATATGAATTTTTTCAGAGAACTTTAAGTCATTTCTATTAGGCTCTCAATCCCAGTCACCCCTTCTCTCATATTTTTCTTCTCTTTGTAAAAAAAAATGTTATGAGGAGAAAGTAATTTCTTCTATTTTTTTTCTTATTTGTCCTTGGTTTTCTTCAATTTATTCCCTTGGTGGAATAGTTTTCTCCCTCCGTGGGAGTTGATTTGCTTTTTTTTTTGGTCTTTTCGTGTTTTCTATGGATCTATTCAGCACCTAGTAGAATCGTATGAGCATTGTTTGGAAGTGCGATTAGCCACTCATCCAACCAATAATCAAAACACAATAAGTTTTTTTTTTTTTTTGAGTGGCATAACACAATGAGTTTGATATGATGTTTTATATCTATTATATCTATTTAGTTAGATATTTAAAATGTGAGAGATTATTTAAGTTCTTCTCGTTTGACATCAATATATTATATCTTGTTTGTTTCGTATTGATTAATAATAATATAATTTTCTTTTCTTCAAAAACAAATATATAATAGAAATGTACAATAAACTCCATTTAAAATTTAAAACTAAAACTAAAAATTGCGAATCCCATTACAATGACATAATCACGCCTACACCCCTTTCATCATTAATATGGATCCAGCTACTTTCATCAAAAAAGTAAAAAAAGAAAAAGTTCAATGAACCAAACCAAGTAAGAAGCATATTGTACTTTTTTTTCAGTGCTCTTTCCACTCCACCTCTAGCTCGTTCCAGATCTCCCAAGTCTTGTCGCATCCGAGGATGAATGTTGCTTTTGTGAAGAAACTGGAAGAATCTTTCTGAAATAGCAAAAGCGTAATGGGGGATAGCAAATTTTTGTTCCTTGGTATCTGTGTTTGTCGTTTTCTGAACTTGAACCGGCTTGATTTTAGGCCGGCACTGATTTAATTAATAAAGCATTATTCGAGTCAACCCCAAAACGGCAAATCCTATTTACAAGTGCTTTTGCCATTTCCGGCAGGCTTAGGGAGGTTATTTTACCACCACGCGCTACTCGCTTTTCCCTACCCTTTTTTAATTTAGTTTATCAAAAACATAATATGATTAGAATTATCCGATGAAATATCACAAGAATTAGAAGGTATCATAGACAATTTATTGATAAAATAATATGACATGTCGTGTGCTTTTCTTTTCTTTTTCTTTTTTAAATCCTAGCCTTTTTTCTTTATGTTTTCTTTTACTTTATTTTTAATGATTATAAACACTCAAAATCATAGGTCTCAATACTTTGCCTGACTCGGTGATTGGACGAATCGACTTGCAATTTAAAATTGTTAGCGCTAGTCGGCGAGAGCTAGAGCCTAGCGCTTTAGCAGAGAGTTTGGACGGGGTTAGACGATCATGTATCAAAGGAATAAATAAATAACAAAACCCAACATCATGGTAGACAACATGCAAATTAGTGCAGGCGAGTTAGACGGAGCCCAATCCAAAAAAAAAAAAAAATCATAGGCATATAAGGAGATTCTAGCGTTCTGGCGGGACTAATCGCTCTCGGGGATTTTTAGAAAGTAATTGCAATTTCTCATGCTCAAAGGAGTCGGCCCGACTCCAATAAAGTTTACTTGTATTTTTAAAGCGATAAGTCAAACTCAACTCCAAAAATAGTGGTTTGAAGAAATTTTAGCTTAACCTAAACCAATCCAATTTTTTCTCTTGATCCGATAAGCAAAGACCAACTCGACCCATTTGACAAATCTACCCAAACTTTACTTATAAGTTCTAAGTATTTGACAGGAAGAGATGAGCAGAATGGTCAACTATTCTTATCTCAAAAGTTGGTGCATTGTAGAATAGGTTTGTTTTAAAGTCTCTTCAAGTTACAAAAATTGTCACCTACTATTTGATTTGACTGCCAATTTCCATTCAAACTTCTGTTTGATTGGGAAGCGAGTAACCTCGTTTGCTTTATTTGGTATCATAGAGAAATATTTTCAGAAACGTATTTTTCTAGTGAGAAAATATATATAGAGGAGGAAAATGCATTTGAATGTTTTTATTTTCTTTTTAACTGGAAATATGAAGTACATTAAGAGTATTATGTGGTTAGAAGATATGTTTCATATGTAAAGATCACTTGTTTATGTTATCTTATATAGTTAATAGGGATATAGAATTATCTAAATATTATATAAGAAAGTTGTTATTTTAAGAAAACAAAAGTACTATTACTCAAAATCTATCACCAAACTTTCGTTTGCAAAAAAATTGGGTTATCAAACCAATTGACCTGTTTTTATACTTGATGAATTTTATAACTTTATCAAAAAAAAAAAACACTAATATCTTTATTTCTTAAAAGAGTTATTGACTTTTATGCATGACAACATGAATTTCGATTAAAAAATTCGATAAATAGATAACTATTCTGTGAGATTATGATTTATGTCCTATTAATAAAGTTTAGGTTTCAAAATATTATGTACGTAGATTTATCCTGTTAGTATTTCTTTTATTAGTATTCTATATTATAATATAATTCTCAGTTTTTTTTTTATAATATGATTCTCAGTATTTATTTGATATTTGAATGTAATAAATGATACTGATTTAAGTTTCCTTAAAATGAAAAACACGGGTATAATTGCGTTAACCTGATTTTCATTTCATGCAAATTAAGCATTACAAATTTGGAACTCAATCTAGTGAATTAAAGAGTGAGATTTCTCTTTATTAAACTTACAAATCTTAAATTTCACACTTAAATATCAATAATATTTACTCAAAACAAATAAAGAAAATCATAAAAACTGTATTGTTAGTGATGGTATGAAGATATGTCGAGTGTTGAAAATTGAACTATAGGAACAAATGATAATGACGTAAGGAAATGTAATTGCTTTTGACGATTCATGATTTTTTTTTAAAAATATTATAAAAATAAAAATAAAAACTAGATATTCTGACTCATAACTCATAAGTGGTGACTCATAATATATTCGTGCTGTGTTCTTGTTTATCGTGTAAATACGATAGCGATTTAAAACGATACGATAGTGATACGATAATCACAGGTTTTATGTTAGTGACACGATAATGACACGTTTATCTGTAAGTGACACGATAACCTGATATTTTGTATATATTGTATGGTGTATTGTCGTGTAATATCGTGTCTTATCCCTGTAATTTGCTATCGTATTAACGTGTAAATCAATTTCTTTTTGTTTTTAACTTATCGTGTTATATCGCGGTCGTGTTCGTATGTGAGCAGATCTTTATCGTGTCGTATTTGACCTTATTGTATTCGTGTCCTTATCGTGTTAATACGATAAGGACACAATAGGAATGGCAATAGGGCAGGACGGAGCGACCCGCCACAGGGTGGGGCGGGTTGCACCGTGTTGATTTTTTTATATATTTTTATCTTATATTTTATATTACTAATAATTTTTAAATATTATATTTTATATTATTAATAATTTTTAAATATTATATTTTGTATTATAAATACATATTATTTATAAAATTTGTCATTATATATGTTAAATATAATATTAAATACATAAACTATATTATTTTGTATAATATACATGTAAAATATACATTAAATATATTTTTTAAAAAAAAAATCACGGGGCGGGGCGGGTACCCAAGGGGCGGAGGTGATATCCAGACCCGCCCCGCCCCTGCTACAGGTCACGGTGCGGGGCGGGTCATTTTGTCATCCCGAGGGCATAATTATACGATTTTCCACCTCTATTAAGGGCTAAATTTAAAAATTATAGACTAAGTATAACAATTTGTTAAATTTAAAAATTAAAGCAAAATAATTTAAAGTCAAGTAGGTAAAGTAAAAGAATTATTGTAGTTAGGTGGCAATTTGGAAATATCTCAACATATAAATGGTATTACTACAAAGCGCGTACCGAAAACTTTACGTACTCGCGCAAATGGACAAAAATTTATTACATCCCACTCCCCCTTTTATCTTCATTTTCTCCCCCATCACTGTATCTCTGTGAAATGTACAATTTTTTTTCTCTCTCTTCACCAGTATATCTACAGAAAAACTCACTCGTTTCAGACTTAATTTTTCTGTAATTGGACTTCAATTTACAGTCTGAGAAAGAGAAAAAACTCGATTCAATTCCGATAAAATCGGCAGGCAGGTAAAATTTTATATAGATGGCGTCGTCGAAGGTGATGGCGTCCAGGTCACCGCCCAATCCGGATCTCCCACGTCAGCCCTCAACTTCCACCTTAAATCTCCACTCTGATCACAGCCGGGGTTTCGAGTCCATGAACATGGATGACATACTCAGGAACATTTACTCCGATTCCGAATCATTCGCTCTGGAGAACAACGGGGAGGCTGGCGGGGGAGGATCTTCCGCCGTTGACGGTGGAGGAATGAGGAATGGGAACGGGAACAAGACGGTGGATGAGGTGTGGAGGGAAATTGTGAGTGGCGGAGCTGCTTCAGGCGGGGGAGCGCGGAGCCGAGGATGACTCTGGAGGATTTCCTGGCTATGGCGGGGGCGGGGGCGGCGAACGAGGAGGATGTTAGGGTTCCGGCGGTGGTGGCGGCGATGGCACCGGCGGCACCGGCGGGGGCGCTTTTGGAATGGAACCCGTGATGTTGAATCCTGCGGCGGGGGTTCAGGCGGTTCAGTTTGCGCCGGGGTTTGCGTGCAGAATGGGTTTGGTGTGGAGTTTGGGAATGGAATGGCGGCGGTGAGTGGGAGCGTCGGCGGCGGTGGGAGAGGGAAGAGGAGGGCGGCTGTTGAGGAGGTGCCGCTCGACAAGGCCACGCAGCAAAAGCAGAGACGAATGATTAAGAACAGGAATCTGCTGCTAGGTCCAGGGAGCGAAAGCAGGTTTTTCTTCTCCTTTTTTCTTCTTTTTCCGGCTTCTCTCTCTCTCTCTCTCTCTCTCTCTCTCTCTCTCTCATTCTTGTTTTTCTGCTTCAAAGGCTTACACCGTGGAGTTGGAGTCTCTGGTGACACAACTAGAGGAGGAAAATGCTAGGCTTTTGAAAGAAGAGGTATGCATGTCTCCTTTTTTATTTTATTTAAACGCAAAAACTTACGTGAGACGGTAAAAAAGTCCGTGACACCGTGAGACGGTGATATTTTAGTGTAAAAAGTTATACTTTTAGTGTAAAAAATAATACTTATCTAAATACATTTAAATTAGTGTCTCACGGTTTCACACGGTCTTACAAGAGACCTGATGTTATTTAAATTGGCAAAACGATTCAGCACTTCTTTAAGCTTTTCAAGTCTCTTCAATGGAATTATTATGTGATTTTTAGACAATTCTTACTCTGCATAACAATATTATGATAACAAGATAATTTATTCATTCAAGAACAAATTTTAACAAGAATTGGAAACTTGATAACTAAGGACTGTCCCCTACAAAGGAGTTTATCAACTTCTTTAAAATCAATCCATCATATTTCTCTCATATGGTTTATTATATTTGGAAAGGTTCTAATAACCTTCTCTACATGCAGGCTGAATTGAACAGGAGAGATACAAACAGGTATCATTTGCTAATATTACTATTTTTCTAGTGATTCATTTTTCGTCATTGTGCATTGATTAGATGCTTTAAGATTGATTGTTCTCGTCCTGTTTGTTTGCGAAAGATGTTTGCACAATTTACAGATATCTTTCACATGCAGTGCTGTATATTTAGTTTCTAATGCGTCTTTCTCTTGTATTTTCATATTTTATTGCGGAAGGAAAAAGATGGATTGTTTGTTTGGGATGAATTTCAGCTCTAATTTGTATTTTATTATGCCTACGAAATCTCTTGAACATATTGTGATCAAGGTGTTTTGTGGCAAGCTTGTATGTGCTGTATAAAATTGTCCATGCTCAATATATGACAACATATTCCATGCTTACTATTTCCCCTCTTTTGTTTGCTTAAGGATTTTACAACACAGATCAAAACTGAAGATGAATAACTATATAGGGAAACTTGAACATAAGGATAAGATGTGTTGTAGAAGAAAAGTGGTAAAATCATTGATTATATTTGCAGGTTCTGCCTGTGGTCCGTGCGCGTACTTCTGTCATGTCCACACATGTTCTCGGAATGCTGGTTAAATGAGATTCTATTATTCTTGATTATAAGTTGATGGGGTGACTTTTGTTTGTATATTTCCACGTACCAAAGGTAGGAGGTTTTTTTGTAATTGTGAAAGATGAAAGGGAGAAGTTGTTAGGTACGCTAATTCAGAGGAGAGGTGAGTGTAATTACCCAATATCTATGAAGCTAATGGTAATAAAATTCATTGTCATAACCGATTTTGTAGTATCATTTGAGCACCTTTTTCCCTCAAGGAACCTCTAGGTCTCCTCTGAATACCGAATCTGAAGATTAATAAAATTGATCTTATTTAATTCTGGGAACTTCTCTCCCATTTTTAGTTATAAGGTGAATTGTGTCAAAACTTTATGCTAATGCTCTTGGTCTTGTTCGAGGAGTTGCATGCACATTAGTGTTCCAGAGAGGAAGAGGTCCGGATGCCAGGATTGTAAAAATCTGAAAATTTCTGGACCATCAAAGAGACTACCAAACTGCAATTCACCTTTTCCCTTGGTCGACAATGTTTACAGTTGCAGATGTTGGTAAATTAAGCAATTTCCTTGAGCTAGATTTGATTAAGCTAGTGAAATGGTCCTCGCTTGAGTTAGACCCTCACGGTTACATTGGCAAGAAGTATAGATGAGAAAGATGAGCTCACTTGGTTGGGAAAGAACATTGATGGGATCGGCTTCCCAGACCCAAATTTTGCATAGGGGTAATATCAGATACTTCTATAGCCGCCAAACAAGTGAACTGGATTCTAATAGTTGGTTGCTTGGGGATAGATATGCTTTGTTAATGTGATAATATAAGTACTCAGTTGCGCCTGATGTTATATACGCGACTTATTTCCACTATTAATAAGAAAAATGTCCCCAAATGACATGTTTTGGGGATGTACTGACTAGTTTTTCCTTTAAGATGTGTGCTACGTCGTTTTGAAATATGCAGAGTAGGCTTTCATCTTATTTGGACAATTCTGCTAAAAAGAGATTTATGCTTGGATAACTTACCTCTGGTGGAGGTCATATCTCATATGAAGGGTCAACCAAATCATTTCAACTTAGGGATAATTACAAATACTATCCTCGAGGTTTAATCTAATTACAAAAATTCAGTTATCTTAGACATCTTGACATATGTTTTCATTCTACAAGTGGCATCTTTATTGAGGGGTTAATTCGTAAAACAAATACTAGCTTCAAGGGAGAATTTGTAATGCCTGAGAACTCGGAAGGAATTTGTAATATTAAAATTCAACTATTTTTTTTTTTTGTAAAGCTAAATATCGGGGTAGTTTTGTAATTATCCCTCCAACTTATGTGATTTAGATATTCTATTACTCGAACCTTCATTTCTGAGTTGTGATTGTTTAAACCGAGAGCTGAGTGGTTTACTTGTCTGATCCTCAATGATAAACCTATTTTTTGAATTCAACTTGATTAGAATATAATCTTGACATTTGAATCTCCATCCTAGATATCACACTCACCATGTGTTTTCAAATGATTAATTCTGGGCTTGGTTCGAAATGCAGCTGATGGAGAACCTAATCCCAGTCGTGGAAAAACGAAGACCTCCAAGAGTTTTTATGGAGAGTGCATTCCATGGAATGGTAGAATGCTCTTTCTAGCTATGGCCGAACGACAAAGGTAATCGAAACTAGTTCTTGGGAGCCTTAGTAATGTCGCGAGAGGACATTCTGGCAACGGGCTAGATGGATATTTATCTGATATTTAACTGCAGATGAGGTAGTTTTTTTTAATGATCATTTGTAAAGGTGAAAAAAAGGTGAATGAAGCAGTTTGAGACATATAACTCAAAACAGAACTTTGATGGATTTGGTTTATGGGCAGTGGGCAAATATATAAATCTATAGTTAATTTCAATAGCTAGAGCTATTGTTAAGTATAAAATTGAATAATTTCTAATGTGTTTTTTTTTTTTTTGACGCAATTTCTAATGTATTTCTGAAGCAATTGAAAGGTCATCTTTAGAATAAGGACGTTTGGAAGAAAGTAATAAAGGTCTCGTCTTTGCTTTTTATTGCAATTTTAAGTTAATTTTGTATTGTCATATGGTTGGAATTATGAATTGCAATTGCTAGAAATGCTATAAAGCTGCGAATTTAATTTGTTTCTTACCTCTTTTTTCTGATGCCTTAATACATATCGAAAATTTTAAAATACTTGTCAATTAAATGCTAATTCAAATGACAAAACTAAAGCGACTTGAAATAATATCTTAAGTTCAAATATTATTGCGTTGTGGGTGTTTGCGTATTTTTCCTTGTGATTAAATTAGTTAAATTTAGATTGTTCAATTACTTATTGCTAATTACTTGTAAATTGATTTTTTTTATGTGATCTATGTTGTTTTTTCATTGGAAAAATAAAAAAAGAAGAGTTTTATCACTTGATAACAATTTTTTGGGGTTGTGTACAGAGGTAGGGTCTAACGGTTAGACGGATCCAGTCTAATGGATCTACCTAACCCGCGGACCCAACGACCCCAGTAACCCATCGGAATATTAATACTTTTTAGAGTATCTACTAATATTTCTCATGTGAACTAAAGGGGAAAACTAATATTTTTTCAGAGAAATTAGTAATATGTTTCACGGGGAATACTAATATTTTTAACGTAAACAACTAATACTTTTTAGGGGGTTATTAAAGAACTACTTAATAATACTTTCAGAGTGACTACTAATACTTTTCTAACACTCTCTTGATATTATATCATTGTCCAATATTATAAAAATTAATATTTTCAAGTGAACTATATGCTAATACATTTAAGAGGAATTGTTAATACTTTCCAGAGACTGCTAATACCGATCCCTGCTAATAAAATAAAAATGTCACCGACTCGATTTTTGGGATCCGTCTTACGGATTTTGGCCCAATAGATCGTCTGATACGAGTTTTTGTCCGTGTACAAATGTGGCGTGCATTTTCCTTTTGATTCAAAATTGTCCACCCTGTTTTCACATGGGATTTTCACCACATATCAAGCAGGGGACAAACAGAGCTGTCTAATTTAATACCAACCCATACTATTTGCCCCACGAATTGCTTATTTCAATCAAAGAATATACATAAGGGTGGCAAAAAATTATCATTTTTCTGAACCCAAACAAAGAAAAATAAAATAAAAACAATAATGCTCTATAATTACAGACAGAAGAATGTCATGTGCAGCAAATGTTTTCTTGATAATTTTGTATTCTATACCTATCTTCTCACACACACAATTTGACTTTAGTTTTTCTTCACTAGTAAATTACTTTTTTCCAGCAATTTTAAGTAATACAGCAAATACAAGTTGCAAGAAATGCAGGCAGAAATTTAGGTTGCTTTGCCAGCTTATATTTGTTGTATGCTTCATATTTTGAGGTCCACCATTGAAAACCCTTTTGAAAGAAACCTGCAAAACCAGCACCAAGAAGGGATGTAAAATAAAGAAGCCACTCTTAAAAGCCTAACAAAATCACTTAAAATAGTCGAAGGAAGATAGCGATACACGTTGAAATATTAGCCAACATATTTCGTATCTAAATATTCCACATCCGAAATACTAAGTGCAAGTTTGGGAGCACTTCTGCAAAAGTCCATTTAAAAAGCGACTTTTCAAAAAGTCGCAAATTCTGGCTTCTCTAGAATGGAGAAGTGACTTATACAAAAAAGTTCATTTTAAATTAACCACCAAACAACTATTATTATGGAAAATGGACTTTTAGGTCCTAAAGTCCGTTTGAAAAGTGTTCACAAACAAGCTGTAAATTACCAGAAGAACAAGGCGACAACCCTTCCGCTTCAGAAACACATATTCAGTCAGATAAGCGATAAAAGAAAAAAGATCGAATGTGGAATACTGAAGTCAAATTGCGCGATCATTTGAAAAGTGAGTGATAAGCAAAGTATGAAGCTCTTCAGACAGGAAAAAGGCCATTCTCATACAGAGATCCTTAATCTTAGGACAAATTCCAACCAAGTAAACTCAAAACTGTCACATTATGCAGAGCAAATAAAAATTTACTGACTGGGATTCATCAAAATCATGGCCAGTACAGAAAATGAGGAACATAGATCATGTACTCATGAACATGCAAATAAACTCTACCTGTCATGTTGGATATGGAAAAGAACCAGGGCACATTGCCTCAACATGTCACTGGGATCTAACATGTACATGTTCAAATTCTCCATATTGAACGACATAATTTAATGAAAAATATAATTTTAGGACTAATTTGTTTACAAGAATTTAAAATTTTAACCATCGAAAGTACAAGATACAAATGTGCTTTAAATTTTCGGTGTTCATCCATCAGCTAATTGGGAGATTTAACAAAATCTACAACCACGACAACTTAGTGTCGATAAACGATCACGTCATTTGGAAAATGAGCAACAATTTCATGCCAACTAAAAACTCAAACCATTTGATATAAGAAAAAGAAAGCAAAATATTTATTTTCATATTTTTGTTCTCCTTATACCATGATCATGCACATCGTCGATATAAAGAATTGCACACACGGATGGAGAGAATAAAAGGGAAAGTTAATTTTTGACATAAATGTTTATAAAAAATAAATCGAATTGAAAACCGAAGGCGAAGCTCATAGTGAGGTCCAAAAACAGAATGGTACAACAAACACAAGAGTCGTTTTACAAAAGTATATCTCTAAGTACAAATCTACCTGATAAATTTATTACCGTTGGCGATAATCTGACGATAGAATATTTGCAAATTTCCCCTTTTTCCCAACGCCGGTCCATTAAGGCTCAGTGGCCTTGCCTAGGAACTCAATACCCTCAGACCGACAATTCATAACCTTGCGGAACGTCTCCCTTAACTTGCGTTCTAGCGGATCCAACCCCGTCTTACAAGCTTCACAAACTAACGACAGCTCGTTCACGTTCTCCCTCACTTCCTCCTTCTGTTCCTCTGATAATGGAAACTGAGCGGCATCTATCAAGTCGGTCATATGATTCACACACTTTTCTATTCCATATATCTCCTTTAACAATCCGCTCGAATTACGTCGATCCCTTTTCTTCGACTCGTCCATAATCCGACTTTGAAGCAAAAACATCGGCGTGCTCCACGAGAACTGACGTGGGACGGCGAAATGCGTTTGCACGCTCCGGTCCTGACAAGGGATCGCGGCGACGAGGACCCACAAAACGAACATGAGAACAAAACTCATAGAGAAGACGAGTGTGGCCAAACCGTTGGTCGCCGCGATTTCATTCGGGGAGGGACCAAATTGTTCGCGATAGATTGGAGTTGCTTAGACGATGACCAAGTATGCGATACGCTCCACGATAGTGATCGCGAGTGCCCTGATGAAGTACCGCGATGGTGGTGTTGTTCTTTACCCTTACGACCGAATGATCGGTTTCGGTTCGAGAATACGGAACCGGTGTCTTTGTCGTCTAGCATCACGAGTGCTAAATCCATTAGCGCTTTTCTCGCCCGACGAAATTGCCCTTCGCCGATCGTTCGGTTACGATCGTTGAGAGCGCACACTACGATGTCTAAGTGTTTTTGCCATAGTCGAATCGTCTCGACGCCATCGCGGGCCGCGTTGAAAATATCCATCGCCTTAATGGCCCGATCGAAGTAGTCGCTCGCGAGGCGATCGGATGGTGGTTTCGATAAGAGTGATTTATTATCGGATAATATAACTCGGAAATCTTCAAGACAGGCGGTGAATGCATCTAACAGCTTGTGTATCCAAGAAATGGAGAGGAGTTCGTCGGGATTAACCGAAGAAAGATCGTTAAACCGGGTGAAAACTTGTCTTTGAAATGAGTCGAGGTTTTGGATGTTTGAATTGGAGGACATTTCTGAATGAACCTGATCGGTTCGAATAGTCAATATAGAGCGACGAAACGAAGCGAAAGGGATTGGGGAACCATGGTTATCTGATGAAGGCATTCTTCACACCGTAACAGATCTCCGCAAAATCCTAAAAACAATATTAAAAAAATATGGGTTAAAGTTTTATGTATTAGCCGACAACCCAAATCAGAATCACTTGAACACCCCCAAATCAAGAAACAATAACTTAAAAAAGAAAAAAAAAAATCATGCTCAACAAAATCCCATAATCACATTGCGAACGCAGAATTCGATTTTCCTATTTTACCAAATTATATAATCTTATCAGATTCCCTTTAGAATTCATTAAATCACATTCCCAAAAAAAAAAAAAAAACACTCAAATAATTTTCTTAAAGCAAACACAACCCACAAACCATAGATTTCAAAACAAAGCTCAAGAACACCTGAAACACAAACCAGAAAAAAAACAACCAAATTTAGTCGCTATAAACATCAAATCTCATGATCAAAATCACGAATTTCGAAAATTCACGCCAAAAAAAATATATATATATATATATATATACAAGCAGATTGATTAATTAATCAATAGAAAGAGTAAAACCCAGATCAAGAACTATCTCAAAAACAGATCTTCAGCAAAGGCCCAGGTGGGTTTCAACAAAAAATGCTTAGCAGAATTTCAAATGCGCAAAATAAGGGATTGCGGAGAATTTAATAGAAACGGAAATTCAGTAAATAGGAAAAAAAGACGGTACCTTGAATTGCCACGGTTATACGAATGCCTACATGAAAAACTTGAAACGAAAAAAATGGAAATTTTAAAGGAAAAATGGGAAATTGAAACCCTAGCGCAGGACATGTAGACCTACATTTAAGAGAAAGGGAAAATACATTGAAAAGAATTTGACAAGAAGGAAAAATGAAATAAAGGGTCAAAAGGAACTGAAAGAAGACAAGTGTATAACTTTTGTAGGCTGTCATTTAATAATAATAATAATCCAAGAAAATTTCGAATTTCTCAATTTTTTATTTCAAGTTACAAGTAAATGTCTTAACGAAAACATGTAATAATCCCATCAAAATGTAGGGTATATGCGGTGGTGAAAAACTTTGTGAAAACTTATACTAAATAACATTTGTTTGAGTTTGATTTGGGGAGATTAATTATACTTTGATTCGGGATCAAATATATTTATTATGTTTATATAGAGGACGCGATTGTACATGAGTAGATTCCATCAAAGACACTACCTAACCAGACATATCCCGTAGCATAGATTTACATTGGTGGCGGTGATGATAGATCAAAACCTGCTACCTTCAAAAGCATAGTTAGACGGGAGTTTGGAAGTTTGAATTACTAAAAAAACATGTAAGAATCGCTATATATGTATTTACAAAAATAAAATAGCAAAATATGTATTCTTCATTTCTTTGGATCGTATTTAGTTTATGTGTTTTTATCATTTAATTATAATTTATAAATACACGATGGGTGTATGTAATGTTAGGAATTATTAACTAATTGTTTATTTGAAAATTGATTTATAATATGAAATAAAAGATGAAATACAAATTTGAAATTGAAGATTCGAACTGCAAAAATAGAAATAATTGTAGGAAACAGGTGAAACATTAAATTTACAAGGAAAAATGTTACGATAAATGGCTGTATATAAATAAGTCAATCTTAAGGTAAAAAAATGATAATGTTCATTTTTTTAGATAAAAGTTACTTAAAATTATTATAAGATGAAAATTTGAATAATAATTAAGTCAATAGTATTATAGTAACTCAATTCATTTACATAATTTGGTCTTATAACCTTTTCCATTCTTCGTATTAACAGAAGGTTTCAGACAAATTTTTGATATATTTACAAAAATTATAAAAATATATATGATATAACATAAAATCCCAAGGAACCCAATATAATCGGAAATTGTTAAGCTGTCAAGACAAAACAATTATCCCAATTACTACGGACAATGCAGATGTCCACCCAGGTCAAAATTCCAATAATGTATAGTGGGTATAACAATATCTAACTAACTAACTCAAAGTACCAAATTCTGACCAAATCATGGAATATTATTAAAAAAATATAAAATAAAAAGTACACATAAAAATGACACACAAATACAAAAAAGAAAAAATTGAATTGTTACATATCTAGTCAAAATTGAATATTTTAGTAGGTGAGATTTTTTTTAAAAAAAAAATAATTTTTATTTTATTTTCACTTAAAATGATGTAATTAATGTTTTATTTCTCTTTCTGTTTTTTATTAATAAAATTATTGTGGCAGTTGCTCTTCATTGAATCAGGTTGTGATAATGTGAACTGGGCAGATAAATAATATTTCTGTCATCTAATTAATTTGTCAGACTAGTACTAAGTACCAACCAACATCTCAATACTATTTTATATTTCCAAACTATCTTTGGGATATGGATATAATTTATTTAGTTTTTGAAATATAATAATAAGTGATAATGCATCTTAGACTTCAATGCAACGGACAAGACATTATCCTATAATTAACTTACTAATTTAATTAAAATTTCCCATCACTCAATTAAAATATGGCAAAATTAAAAGAGTGGAAAAATTGATCCCGTAAAAAACACATTTGGTAAAAACTACTCTATAATTTAAGAGAGAAAAAAAAAAACCAAAAGAAAAAACTATATTTTCATGTGATGGTCATGTGACATTATCCGCCAAAATATTCGATTTTGGTGGGGAAAAAGACAAATTTTCACGAGTTTTTTTTTTTTAAATTGCTGGATTATTTTTCTTGCAAAACGTGATTTTTGGACCAATTTCAGAATTTCACCACCCTTATAGTTACATAACCCGAATTGCACTTTAGCCTTAAAATACTAAAAATAAAAGGAAATTCCAATTTTTTTGGGCTATGTTAGTTTCGAAGGCATACTTCAAGATAGGGGTATAAATTTGGGTTATTGGTCGGGTCCGTGTTTGGTTTCAGTTGATTTCAGGTTATGCTCAAAAATTCAAAATACATCAAAAATTAGGTAAAAGATAAAACAATAACATTTTAGACAAATTGGTAACTTCGTGTCAGATTTGTGTTAGTCGTGTTCGTGTTTGCGTTGGGTTCGTGTTTCTCTCAGTAACTTTAGATCGGGTTCGTATCGGATTTTCGTGTCTGGTCAGAGATTGACAATCCTACTTCAAGATTGTACACCACTGTCTATTATATTAGCAATAATATGATCATTTTCATCTAATAATATGCTGATTTTTTTAATTAAAAAATGTGACAGGAAATTCAATTAATACAGCTTTAAATAATAGCAATGCAACAACTAGTAAAAATTCCAAAATGGTCCACCAGGTGGGTGCTACTAGTGATGTGCACAACAATATTATTATTATTACATGTAAAAATCATGTACAGATAGGGTAGGCATTTATTTCTTCAGTATTTCTGGCACTTTCTCAATAATACATGGCCAACATAAATATTTGATAGCCACTCACCCTGTTTCCCACATTGTTGCATGTTATGCAATTATTGACACCTAATTTTCTCTTTAACAATGTCATTACCAAAAGCATTAATTACAAAACTTACCCTTAAAGTTTGGGATATTACAAAAAAAACTATTTAAGTTTTAAAATTACAAAAAAAAACCCAGAATTTTGAAACACTTTTTTTTTTTTTTCTGTAATTACCCCATACCTCAGGGTGCAAAAATTGACATTTTCCCAATCTAAAAATAGTGTTCTAAAAAGCGCTAGGCGTGACGTCAGACTTGGCCTAGCACCTAGGGGAGCCTAGTCGGGGTTAGCCAGGGCCTAATCGAAAAAAAAAAAAAACATAGACGGACAATAGAAGTCATGCGCCCTCGAGAGATTTTTAGAACAATGCCTAAACATCGCATTCTTAGTGTAACAATAACAACCATTTTTACACACATTTAGGCGAAACTCTTATTTCTCGCAGCCGAGGGGTGAAATTACGATCGAGCCCTTCGATGGGAGAGTGTTAACGAAAAACACGGAAAATTAACACAATAATCCTTTTTCAAACGAAGAATGCGAAAATATACATTTAGGGAAAAAAACTACAGCAATGGAGAAATTTATCTCTATTCACAGGCCAATTTGGTGTCAAAGCTGCTCAAGCAGATCGCAAACGCCTGAAAAGCGGACAACGGTATCGATAATCCATCGTAAACATATCTTTTCCGACCTTACCGAATTGCAGAATGACTTTATCGTGGTCCGACGACTGTCCCGGCTGCTGAGCTGGTGCAGATTGCGTCGCCGCGGCGATCAACTGAAAATTCTTAACAGACGCGACCGTCACGCGTCCGCTGAAATTCAGACACCAGCACTGTAGCTGTTCGTGCCATCTAGGGTTCTTGTTCTTGAGAACCAACGGCCTCGATTTGATCTCTTCGTCTCCGTTCGACGGCAATGCGACCGTGTCGAAGAATCTCGAGCTGCTGAATTCGGTCGGCGATCGAGAGATCGAAACGAGTCCTCGAGGATCTCGGGAGAAGTTCGGGCTGGCGGGGACCACTCCGTTGGGATCGAGGGACGAGACGGGTATCGAGTGCATGACGCAGTTCATCTTGCGCGGCCCGCGTCCCCAGCACGTTCAGCTCGTGACGTGATGTGGGCGATGTTGTAACTCCCGGTTGGTACTTTTGGGGAAACTTTCTTGAATTGAACCTACGGCTTGTTCGCCCGGGTGGTGGGATGTGTGAACAAGTGTGCGGAGGCTGTGTGTCGTATATTATGAACTTCGTACCGAGAAAATTCGATCTGCGAAAAAGCAGAAAGCTTTTGACATTAATAATTGGAAAATACAGAATAAAACAGAAATTATACATGTTGGTTTACATAGAGAATTTTATTTTTATTTGTTCTAGAGAAAAGCAACATAAACCAAGCATTCCAAACTCATACATTAGCCATCAGATTTACATGTGATCACAAGTGCAGAAAAAGAAAAATATGTGCTTCACGATTACATAAGTTTAACGAACCACAAGTGCTTGAGAGGTGACGTAACAAATCCTTGTACAGTTCAATAGAAATCGAGACTCACCGTACATATTAAAATTAATAATTTTATGTAAAAGAAATAGATTGCTTGAAAGGTAGCTGAATTTCAAGTATAACAGCAAAATCCTTTTTTATTTTTTATTTATTTTCATCCACTAATATGGCCAACGATTACTCATTCAATCATATTGTACAAGCAATGGCGGAGATAGGGGGCAACCTGGCCCACTATCCCTTTTTAATTTATATCTTACTTACTTTTATTAAGAAATAAAAAAATAAATAGTTATAATTTATATATTTTTAATCCGCCCACCTCACTTTCGTGGGCTGGCTACACTAGTGTGTACAAGCCAATGAAGATGTAGAGAAATATTAAGGTAATTCTCCCTATCATCTAATTCAGCGCACCCTTAAGAGAATATATGCAATCTATGTTTTGCCTGTTATGAACTCTTCATAGTTACCTAAATCATTTCGCATCAAAGAAAAGCAACAGTCTGTTGCAATAACTTGTATAGATTCCAATAAGCAGAATAATATCATTGTCGTGAAGACATTACGAAGGCTGGAGTTTGTTCAGAAAAAATCAAGAAATTTTCTAGAAATAAAATGCAAATAAAAAATTATATTAAAAAAATTGCCAGAAGAGACAAAGAAAAGATACACTTATCGATTGTGTTTTGCGAAATATGCTACCTTATTTTTCCAATATACGTGCTACTCGATCTGGAAATGTTGTCTGCATCCATTGAGATAACATACTCCGTACAGGTAGTTCTACGAGTTCTTTTTGCAGAGAGAAGGAACTTCCCGTTTTCCACTAGCAAAGCTGCAAAACGGAATAACATATATTATGAGACTTACAAATTACAATCAACTATATTACGGAGGTTATTAAGTGAAGTCAATTTGTGACTAAAATACGACAACATAATGAGCTAGAATCTCCATATTATTTTACATCACAACAGCGCAATCAGATATCTTTTCCTTAACACAGAAACATTAAAAATAGGGATAGCTACCAAAACACCACTGTGGTTTGGGCTAATTACAGAAAAACCCAGAGATGTTTCAAGATTACAAAAATTCCCTCTTATTTAATTCTATTTTAAATTTAAGGGGGTAACTGTAATATTTATATAAATTACGGGTTTTTTTTTTTAAATAATTTTGCTTATGAAGGAAAAATGTAATACGGAATCAAACCTCAAGAAGTTTTTTGCAATTTTCAAAAACCTCGGAGTTTTTGGTAATTAGTCTGAACCAAGGTTTTTTTTTGTAATTATCCCTTAAATACATAATAAATCGGAGAATAACTAGCGCATGTGTTTTGGGACTGATATGAGAGCATATTTGTTTTCCAAATTGCATAGAAGTCCAAATCAATCAATGAATTACCCTATGTTAGGTACTTAATTTTACAGAAAGAAAGAAACAAAAGAAAAAAAGAACTTGGTTTCGCTAACTTTATTAGGATAAGAAAGGTACCCACAAAAAAGGGGAAAAATGAACGAAGAATATTCCTATAATAACATATACATCATACAGGTGATATAGTTTCAAATTAAAAACTGGGACGGTCTTCTTTTAGCCATCTGTGAAAAAATAAAAATGAATTCCAGCAACCTTTTGTAACTCGTAACCAAAAATCACAAACAAAACATACTCATCCTATCGACAAAACAAAAAGGTTATACTTGTTACATAATTAAAATTAATGAAATATTCCAATCACGGCAAAGAAAACACAAGGCAAATGAAGACTTAAAGAACAACATAACTTAACACAAAACATCAAATTGTAGTTTTGAAAGGTCCATACAACACTTACCAGGACTAAGACACAAAAAGAGATGGTAAGTTAAATTAGATTTGTCTCTCTTTATGAAGCACTGAATAGTTCCATCACGAGGCCCTGGCTGTAATTGGAAAAAACGAAACATATCAGCTTGCTCATCACAAAGCTACCAAAAGATCTATTTGCAATGCCGCTGCTGCATTACGTAAGTAAAAACATCTAGATTACCTGCTTCAATGAAACTGGAAAAGTAAGTTTTCCGGAAAGTTCAGGACTCTTAACAATTTCCTTACACATGCTCCTCCAAGACCGCAAACAGCACCACACGCAACTACGTGTTTCCGTGTGGGCCACGTACTTTCACTCTCCTCCAACCGTCTGATTACATCAAAAAGCAGCTCCGGAGGAAGATTAGCCCACCGACTATTCTGAATCACCAAAGGCTGGTCGATCATGTCATGATACGAACCGTGTGATTTTCCTCTACAATGGCCGGGCAACCTCACATCAAAACTCCGGCGTGATAAGCTCCCAAAACTCTCTCTTATATCCCGAGCTATACTTGGAATGACATTGAGTAATGGCAGATTTATGTTTTTGGTTGGTTGATCGTTTATGTTATAAGTCGTTTCTCGATAATTTATAGACTGCTTGGAATGTGAATTCAGCTGTCAATAAGCAAAAGCTAAACAATTTTCAGAAAGTAAAATAAATGTCGAAACAACAAAAGATAAAAGGATAAAGGAGAAAAGCCATTCATAGAGAAGCGAATTTAATAAAGGGATAATTACAAAAACCACCCCTGAGGTTTGGGTTGATTACCAGAAAAACCCAGAGATTTTTAAAAATTACAAAAAAAAAAAAAACCCTTGAGGTTTGATTCTGTATCACACTTTACGTCTTTACCCCCTACGTAAGCAAAAACATTTCAAACAACCCCCATACATTTGTAAGTATATTACAATTACCTCCGTACATTTAACACAGGATCAAACCTCAAGGGGTTTTTATTAATTTTCAAACATCTCTGTTTTTTTTTTTTTTTGTAACTAACCCAAATCTGAAGGGTAGTTTTTGTAATTATCCCTTTAATAAATTAAAAAGTAAAGAAGAGGAGTAGAGAAGGACAGTCTCACATGGACAATTAAGTAGAGTGAACCAATGTCCCTTTAATTAAATACAGCTTTTATAGGTTCTTAAAGTGAACTTAGTTTTCATATTTCCACTTGAAGAGTGGAAATAAAGAATGAAATTGCTAGACAAGATCTGCTAAACCTCAAATTATCCACTTAAATTCGATATATTCAAACACAAAAGCCAAAATAATTTTCAACATATACCAGAAGTATATGAATTGATTTATCCATTACATAATTGGCCCTCTAGAACAATTCTACCAAGATCAAATAATGGTAATGGCGCTGCAAAAAACAATTACAACGGTTGCGCTGATTTAAGTGCATTTTAGCAACCTGAATATCAAGCTAACTTAAAGAAACATAATCATACTATTTTTGAGTTCAGAATGATACCCTAGACCTAAATTTTAATAGAAAAACACAAAGCACAGTTGAAAAAGGAATTAAACTCAGCAAAAATCATTCACATAAAAAAAAGGATAATAACAATAATAATCAAAGTACCCCAAGCAAGATGTAGCACACCTGTTAAAAGGGTTGTAAGAAAGAATTAAACTTCATAATCTTCCTCAGAGATCTGTAAGAACCACAAAATTCAATTAAAGACAAAGATCAAATATCAGGAAATACAAAGTCTAGGAACAATTCTACAGACTGCAAAATCACCTGAAACATAATACCCAAACCCCTTTTCTCCAAAAGAGTAAATAAAAAAAAAAAGATAAAAGATTATAGAGAAAATGAAAAAGCCCAGAAGATTAAATAGACCCAGTAAGTTTTTAAATTGTTCTAGTGCCAAAAATAAAAAGAAAAAAACCTAAAAGTTCGAAAAGAAAAAGATTTATCAAATGAAAAATGAAGCATTGACTTGAAACACAAAAGCATCTCCACCTTTTAACATGAAGAATTGAAGGTAAAGGAAATGAATCAGAGATCTATACCTTAAGAGCAAAACATAAAATCTTCAAAAACCCAAGTCCACGCCAAGTATAATCACATATATGTATATATGTATAATATTCCAACCCAAAAACTCAGAAAATTTCAAAAAAAAAAAAAAAAACAAGCAGCAGATCGAGACAAACAAATATATATACACCTATTCGGTATATATATAACCTTCTCTTTCACACACTCACACACACAGACAGAGAATTGAAAAGGGGTCTCATCCGGACTCTAAGATGGGATTAAATCCCGTTCAAGGAACCAGAGACAAGAAGAAAAAAAAAGAAGGAAATGAATATTATATTAAATTATTACATTATATAGTGGGAAAAACACTTTGTAACGGAGAAAAGGTCTATGAATATTTTATTATTGTTGTGTTGGTTAGGTTACTGAGTAGAATTATGAGGTTTATTATATTCGGTCATGTAGTAGGAAGCGACGACCTACGGGTGGGAATTCTTGACATTTTGATTTTTTTCTTTTTTCCCTTTTCTTTTTCTTTTTCCTAAATATCTATAATCTAATTAAATAAAATCATTTCTACTTAAAGGATTATACGAAGGGGTATTATTGACATTCCATTTTCCTTTAAACACACTCATCTTTTAAATACATCACTCCCCACTTTTTAAAATATGACCCAATTGTTAAATACACTCTCCTTTTTTCCAATTTTACCCTTACACTAATTTTCCCCCAAATACACCCCCAACCTTACATCTCCCCACTTTCTCAATCTCAAAAGAAATACACACGCCTCTAAAAATTGTTGCATTCGACGATGACAATGGCTCGTGATATTCAAATCTAGGAGGAGAAGAAGGATGATTATGGCGGATGATGATGACGACTTTGTGGATGCGCCACCATCCACAACCGGCCGAGACGCGACGACACAATCACCGTCAGATGGTTTCAAAAGATATATCGGCGATCGGCGATGAAGAGGTAATAAACTCCATTTTTTCTTAAAAATAACTTGCACTTGTTGTTTGGGTGTCTTTATTGTTAGGTATTAGATGTATGGGTATGGGTAAGTAATGGGTGAAGTTAGGGACGCCATTTTTGATTTGGTTTTTTGAAATATGAATCTGTGAAGAAGATGACGGATGGCACGATCGGTGAAGCCCTAAGTGGCACGATCGGCCGTGCCATCGTTCCATGTGGAATGATGTCATATCTTTGGACTTATATGGCACCAAAGATGCCCGAGACACAATGGTTAGATTTATCGACCATGCCATCGTGCCTACTATGGCATGATGGCATGGTCGATGAGATGGACTATTGTGCGCTTGTGGCACAGCTTTGGTTGCATTGATGGCATGATCGATGAGATGGACTATTGTTCTTGTGGCAAGATGGCACGCGATCGATAAAATATAACCATCGTGCCATATACTTGTCAAATGTTTTAGGATTTTTTGTTGATTTGCTAATTGTGGTTTATTGCTAATTGTGATTTTTCGTTGTTTTTGGTGGATTTGGAAGAGGCGAACTTTATGTCAATAAAAGTCAAGATCAATTTGTATAACAAGTTGTCGATTATTGACGACTTAGAAGTTGAGTTGCATAATTGCGAGGATTTTGTGTACTTAGGAGTTTTAGAACTCTGTTTTGGCTTTTTATTGCGGATAGAAAACCGTGGTGTCGGTTCAGTGCTACCCTTCATGTTGTTATTGCGAATGAGGTTATCAAGAAGGATGCGAGGGACGAATTTTGGTTTGATTAGAGACTGTTTGATTCGGTTCTCCAAATATGAGTACGCATTGATTCATGGGCTATCCTTTACCCCGACCATCTTTGACCCCTAGAAGCGGAGCACCTTCCTCCTCCCCATGGTTTATATGATAGATACTACCAGGGTGCAAAGGTGATGATGGAAAATCTATGAATGCATTTTGCAACGGTATATTCCGTGAGCATCCATCGATGAGTTGAAGGTGGCGAAGTTGTTGGTTGCGTCTATTTGTTATTCACATGGGATCCGAGGTCCGGTCATTGAGGATTGATAAGAGTCTTTTTATACATGTTTTATGTGTATATTTAAGTATGATTTGAGTTATTTTATTGTTAGTTTCATAAATTTTTGATTGTACATAGTTCACATTACTCCGAGGTGCTTTTATTGATGTAGATTGATGATTTGGAGCTGTTTTTGGTGAATTTTGGGCCATGGTTTCATGTCAAACATACCCGGGGTTTTCGGATGCAAAAACACTCAAAATCCCAAGCTAAACGCGTCATTTCGGGGCCTTTTAGTCAAACACGGGCGGGGTGTATTTTTAAGCACGACCCGTGCTTTTGAGGAGCCAAAACCGAGCAATTTTTGGCCAAGCGTACCAAACACGGCCCGGCCGTCTTTGTTGAAGCAAGACCGTGTTCGGGAAAATCCGCGAACACGGCTGGCCGATCCGTGCTTTGAAAGCAGGCGTGCTTTTCGTCGATTTGGTTTTTCTTTGGCGGAAATTATGGAGACTTTCTCTTTATGCTTTTTGACAACCTTTGAGCAACTTTTACACCTCATTTTGATGCACCAAACTCTATTATTCCCTCAATTGTCATGTGGACACAATGATTCAACCAACTCAACCATGAATGTGCACACAATGATTCAACCAACAACCATGGAAGTGGAGCATTTGTTAGCATTATTGATGTGTTCTTTCACAAAGATGGTACCTATAAAAGCCAAGAGTTTGAGTTGGAAAGGATATATAATTCATGTAGTATTCATTGATAGAAAGATCCATTGTATATTCATTGTATATTCTAAGTTTCAAAGCAAAATACATTGAGAGGATAAAAGAGAGGTAGAGTTGGAAGTTGAAGAGCAATAGAGAGAGAAGGCTTGGAGCTCAACATCATTGCAATCAACCAAGGAGGAAGTCTTGTATTGGTCTTGAATAAGAGCTAAGTACACCATGTTCATTTTATTCATATCTTCTTGTGTAGTATACTCTTTTGTCAAAGCCATGTGTAGCTAAATTTCTAATGTTTGAATGTAATGAACTCTAGAATGAATTTGTGATTAAGGGCTTGTATGTTTTTAATAAAATCTTCATGTTTTGTGTGATTTACTTATATTATGCTTTATTCATTCGAATTGGTATATGCGCAATATTGATTTGAAGTTTATTTTTCATCCAGGAAATCGAGAGATTCATGGTGAAATAGAACTATATAAGTGAAAAAGAGTTGCATGTAATCCTAGATATGGGACGACATAAATCTTTTGGATTAGGGTCAAACCTAATATGGGAATTCACAAATCGTTATAATGTTGTCTTGGGGGTTTTAACTAGAAAGAGATTTCAGTTAATCAACTTGAGATTAGAAGTTATTCGCTCGATAGAGGGTTTAACTTAAATCGGGAATTTCTACGATCCACATAACATGAGATTTTATTAAAAGAGGTTGGTTTTTGCTTAAGGGTTTTTGGTTGTATCTTTATCTTGTTAAATCACAAAAACATTCTAGAGGATTTATATTCAAACACATTTCTATCTCTTGATTTCTCATTCTACAATCTACTTTTATTTGATTTATTGTAAGTTGCAATTATTTCAAATTCTCTATTTTTTATTTTCCATTTTAACAAAGAAAACTCGAAAATTGCTAGATTAGATAACAAAAAGACGGTAATTATTAGTACTTACAATCCTCGTGGGAATGACACTCGGACTCAATAATCTACACTACAAAACGATAGGTGCACTTACCTAAGGTTTTAAAGGTAGCTTTTGAGCCATCAAGGATTCATGGTGGACTTTGGTTGATGACATGGATCAATGGGAGTTTTTCTGGGGGAAGTACTCATTCGCATTTTATCCCACTACCTTTCACGTACCTACCTACCCATTAATGGTACTTTCCGTATTTATGGATTTAGTTGGGCTTTCTTGGTAATTGTTATTAATGTTATTTACGTCTTATAATTTACATTTAGTATAAAACATATGTTTTAACTATTATTGTTCTTCTTAGATATGAGCATACGAGGTCATACCCAACTGGGGGCTTCGTATGGGGTTCCGGCCTCGAGATCTTTGCTATACCACGTTGCACACGGTGGAAGTTTTTGAAGTCCTCCGTGAATATGCATGGCTATCTTGACCGCCATGTACATAATGTAATTTGTGCTTTTTCAAATTTGAACTTATGATAATAATTAATTAATTATTGATTTTGTTCTTGCATTTTCTAGATTGAAGTGAACTTGACATTGACTCAGAGAGTCGATGAGTGCCTTATCTATTGCGTGTCCATCTTGATCTCCGATCCGGTGTCGTTTATGTTCATCGGGATAACCCGATTGGGAAGAAAAAGTCCACGGGGCCTATTACTTTTTAAATGCCTGCAAAGCGTCACCACACCACATCTTGATCCATGTCATAGAAGGAGCGACAAAGGACGCGCCCTACCATAGATGTGACTTCATTGATGGGCGGCGATTACGATGATCCTCTTGATTGGATCTACTTTAAAACAAGTATTTCTAACAAAGAATCATACAAACTAAAAACATAGGGCTTGTATGGATGTATTTCAAAGTCCAATTTCAGTTTTTAGTGATGGAAAATGAATTTTCAAACTTTATTGATTTTCGTGTGGGAATTGGGAATATGTTTGGTTAGTAGTCTGAATTTTTGTTTGAAAATGAAAATATGTTTGGTTATAGTTTTTCAAATGTATTTTTGACATAGGTTTGCGTGATTGTAGTGTATTTTTACCTAGATTTGCGTAATTGAGATGAAAAATTGTTTGGTTGTGTTTTCAAGTGAAAAGCGAAAATGACTTCATTTCTATTGAAAACTTTTAAACAAACATAAACACATTTTAGGAATAGTTGGAAAGTGGAAAAATGGTCTTGGAAACACAACCATACAAGGCCATACATTTCCAACAAAGTTTAAACAATTTATCCAATGCATAACAAACAAATAATACAAGTTAAACAAATTCCTACATATAACATAACTCGATTTTTTAGTGTTACCTCTATAAAATAGTTATTGTTCTAAAATCTAACAAAGATTAGCCGGAGCAATTGACGCTTACATTTCACAATGGTAGATATGTGAGGGACATTCGCCGAGCCAAACACACAAAATCAACATTGTAGGGCGCAACAAGTGACCCATCTTGGGCAAACAAAATCAATGTTTCTTATCTTGTTTGTGATATTATAGATGTTGAGACGAGATAAGATTTTGTCAACACGACCATGTTTGATGAATACACGATTGTACAACTCTTGGTTTGCTGCTCTCGGCTCATAATATAGGTCTCCTTGAACCCGACCCCATGATTCTTCACCAAATCCAAGTAGGTTTGCTCGACGACACGGAAACCACAATGACCAACACATCAACATCCTTAGTACCACTAATATGTTGATGTAAATGGGTTGACAAGCGCTCCATAAAACCACTAACGGTCACTTTCGGTCCTTTTGATGCACAACCTATTAAAACACAACATAAGAACAATTGGACTTTAGCATGAAATATGTCAAATATTTACATGCACAATTAAAAAGAGACGATATTTACCTGTAGCTTTGGCCTCGACATCGGAGAGAACATAGGTTGATTCGATGGACCAACATTAAAGATTATTTCTTCACATGGTGAGCAACTATCTTTAATAGACTCGACATACTCGAACTTACTCGGGTCATGTTTGGTTTATTTGGATTATTTAACCTTTACGGACTTAGGGTGGCCACGTGTGCGAATCTGTACTTCAGGCTCAATTAGTGAGGTTATTCTTAGATTCACAATCTCCATCATTCTTTTCAACATTAACAACCTCTCCGATTCGGGTGCTTGTTCAAATTTGGTGAAAAGATCACCGACACACTAAGTCCATCTAGATCGATTTCGGGCCCAACACTAGTTTCGTCTCTGTTAGTTGGTAATATATATAATTTTTCCAAAATGAAGCAACTTGACAAGTGGAATTGGCTTATCCGATCTCACATATTCAGAAAGTTCAAGAGCACATGGGAGTCCACATGTCTTTCTTAATACACAATCACACAACAATGGGTCTACACTACCCTCGGCTACACGATGCATTTCAATATAGATCAAATTCAATGCATATATAGACACCAAACCTCGTAGTGACATGAATACAACCTATTTGTATTTATGTAAGACTACATGTTTGCTCTTCTCAAAAGAATATTTGATTGCATTCTGTGATGTCTCGAGGAGGGTGTGAATCTATTCCCAACACGTCTCAAAATTACCCGACTCGACGCAAGTTATCTTTTCAATGTTGCATGGTGACTATCTGCTCTAAAATAAATTTTCAAGCACTATTAATTTTTAGGTATATATATGATATAATATAAACGCAATAATGAGTACAATAAAATGAATTACCTATTTGTTGTGGTATTATCGAAATGCATGACATTATTCGTCAAGCAGACACAAATCTTTCCTTATACGACCCATTATTTGCTCTATTACATATTGTATGACAATTGGGATAATCACAAAATTCGATTTGGAATCTCTAATTAAGTCATAAAACGATGACTCAATATCCGCGATGACCAATAAATTACAATAGAGGTTAAAAGATTCTCATTTATCTTTCGTGGACAATAATTTCTTGCAATTTGCCAAAATGTTCCTACAAATGTGCCACCAACAGAGAAAATATCTCGAAGTGGGAAATGTCCTCTCAATTGCATTCATTAGAGCCAATTCTCTATTGGTAATGATCCACAGTGGGGGAGAGAAGATGGGTCTACCAATGATTTTAAGGTGCAAGCCCATATATAATTATCCTCCCGCTCGTACTCCATATAAGCATTGTTACCGCAATAGATAATGTCATATATGTCGACGCGTCACACCAATAATCTCCAATAAAGGTAACTTGTACCTATTCATTTTATACGTGCGATCCATAAAAATGACACTTGGAAAAGCATGCAACAACTCAATGCTTGTTAGGTGAGCAAAGAATATATCATTCACGGTGTTACCCGTCTCGCAACGTCTATAATGATAGAAATATCCATGCTCCTTCAATTTATGCATAAGTCATCGCATTTGATACCGACCCTCATGCTTGATAACTTTATTCTTCATACGAGCATTGTAGATAGTCCTTATGGTGGACTTATTATCTTGAAATTTGTTTTTAGGCCAAACAAAATGTCCTTCGGCCGAATATTGTCGTGTGACATATCCAACACATATTCTTCTTCACTTCTTGATAATTGTGACAAAAGAGTGACCCTCCAAATATTGTGCAATTGGATGATTATGCACACCACATTCAACATCTAGTGTCCACTCTCCTTCAATTATTACTTGCCCCCCTGAGCGAAATGAGCAACCACATTTCTTTGTTCCAATTTCTCTCTTGGACACTTTATTTTCAACTTTGTTAGCATCATTTTGTTCGACATTTCTAGTATTTTTTATTCACGGTAATGCCCACTACGTTCACAAGCCAAAAATACCTAAGGTCTTTTCTTTCCTTGACCACTGTCCGACCTACTTATTACAATAACCATGTCATGCTCATGTCCTCTCTCACACACTCAATCAAATTATTTATCTTAAGAAAATAAATAACTCGTACGTCGTGAATATGTGTATGTAATCTATAACAACACCAGGCTCTTCAATATTCTCATTATTATTAAGAGGACAAATAATATTATATTCCGTAGCAATGAGTTAGTTCCCTATTAAAAAAAAATCAACAAGCCGAAAAAAATATTCTCACAAATGGCACGATGGAAGTGATGATCGTTCCACTCTCCATCGTGTCAATTGAAATAATGGCACAATCATGAAAACACACATCGTGCCATATGTGGCACGATAGAATATATGATCGTGCCAACATGCCATGTGGCAAGATCAAAGTGATGATCGTTCCATGTTAGGTGGTCGTGCCAAATGTCACACAACAATGGTGCAACAACAATTTTGAACGGTAAAAATGGATAAATTACATATTTTGAGTGATGAAAACTAAGAAAATACTTACATTATTTGGGGAATCAATTCTTTGTTGTCCATATAAGTTGTTATGTTGGTGTCGAAAAACCAGGAGTTATAAGAACAAGGTTTCACTTTTCTCAAGAAAGAATAAGAAAAAAATAATGTAGTTGAATGAAGTATGTGGGTGTGTTTTAGTAGATTAAGTGTAATAAATAATGTGGGTGTATTTAGAGATTGGAGGAGGTGTATATTAAGTAAGAGTATTATAGTCTTTTAAAGCAATGACATTTTTGAAATTATGTAAGGTGAGTGTATTCATCAAAAAGGGGGTGCCAATAGCGCCACACTTTACTAAACCCATTTGGCGATTACGTGATAACCCCTAATTTAATGCTCGACCCCTTTTTGCATCAACATTATCGGCTCCTTTATTCACTTTTTTTTTCTTGCTAAGGCTTTTTATTTCATATGTGATGTTCGGTGGTAATCGATGTTTCATGTACAAATTTTGGATTGGTCTAATTGTGAGAAAAATAAATTAATCATTTCTCTATTTTGAATATAATAAATTTTGATATTTCCATGATGTGAAAATGATTTTTTTGTTATTGTGATAATTATATTTATATATATGTAATGCAATGGTACATCCATAATATCAACTTATAATATGAAGTAGGCTTGAAAATCTATGATTCTTATAGACATGTGATTTCGATTATGTGCATATAATTGTTTTGACTAAATTCCATGATGTGAAGTACTATCGAGTGAGAGTTGTCCGGTGATATGTGGTCATCAAATAACAAGTAATTGCGTCATTTTGAGGATTGATTGTCATGCTCTCCTGCTCATGTAGTGGCGGTTGCACATCGACATGGGAATTTTGAGGTATGGACGCATGTCAATTTGAAGTTTAAGTTATTAACGTGAGAGTTAGATCATTTGATATAACTCGGTTGAGATTCTTTGATGCACACGTTAGACATTGGTTGTCATGGAAAACCAAGATCGTTAAGAATATATAAACAACAGATTCAGCGACCACTTGATTTTTGATTGAGGTATGGAAAAGTATTTATAGGGTGAAGATTACACGGCTAACATGTGGCATTTGACTCGTATAAATTCTCAAATAATCTTAGTTCACACCATAGTAATCCAACGGCTTGAGATTAGACTAAACCGAACTCATATAAATATTTAAAAAAAACACATCTCGTTTAATATAAGTATTTACCAAAAATTTAAAATATTTTGTCCATTTGTTGTCGGGATGTGCTTCAAGTACATAGGCAGTCTAACTTAGTTATAGGAAAGCTCGCTCATCAGAAGGATAAGCAAGGTTTTATGAATTATCCTAGCAAGCTTATAAGATAAAGGCTATGTGAAAGCAAGAGGGAGCCTCTAATAATGAAGGTTTGGTGTTGATCCGCCATTCCAAGTTAAATACCTGGTCATTCCAAGGTAAATTATTCCAACTTGCTGCACATTCAGGGCGAAAATCATTCCATGCGGCGACTACGAGAGGCAATGGGTGACTGTCATGCAAGAAAACCTATAGACGGAACAAAATACAAGTCAAACAAATTCCTACATATAACATAACTCAATTTTTAGTGTTGCATCTATAAAATGGTTATTGTTCACAAATCCAACACAAATTAGCTTGAGCAATTGGTACTTACATTCGTAATGGTAGATATGTGAGGGACATTCACCGAGCCAAACACACAAAAGCAACATTGTAAGAAAGCGACGCAACCAAGTGGCCCATCTCGGGCAAACAAAACCAATGTTTCTTATACGTTGTCGCATTATAGTTGTTGAGACGAGACAAGATTTTGTCAACACAACCATGCTTGATGAAAACACGATTGTACAACTCTTGGTTTGCTCTCACTCATAATATAGGTCCGCTTTCGAACTCGACCCATGATTCTTCATCAAATCCAAGTAGGTCTGCATGGCACGTAAAACCACAATGACCATCGGTGTCAACATCCTTAGTATCACTAATATGTTGATGTAAATGAGTTGGCGATTGCTCCATAAAACCACTAATGATCACTTTTTGGTCCTTTTGATGCACAACCTATTGAAACATAACACAAGAACAATTGGACTTTAGCAAGAAATATGTCAAATATTTACATGCACAAATAAAGGAGACGATATTTACCGTAGCACGGGCCTCAACATCATCGAGAGAGAACATAGGTTGATTCGATGGACCAACATTTAAGATTACTTCTTCACATGGTGAGCAACTATCTTTAATAGACTCGACATACTCGGGTCATGTTTGGTTGATTTGGATTGTTTAACCTTTACGGACTTAGGGCGGCCACATGTGCGAATTTGTACTTCGGGCTCAATTAGTGAGGTTGTTCTTGGATTCACAATATCCATCATTCTTTTCAACATTAACAACTCTCTGTTTGGTGCTTATTCAAATTTGGTGAAAAGATCATCGACACACCGAGTCCATTGAGACCCAATTTGGCGCAACACCGGTTTCATCTCTGTTAGTCGGTAATATATCTATTTTTGCCAAAATGAGGCAACTTGATCAATTGAAATTGACTTATCCGATCTCACATATTCGAGAAATTTCATGAGCACGTGGAAGTTTGCACGTCTTTCTCAATACACAACCACGCAACAAGGGGTCTACGCTACTCGGGGCTACACGATGTATTTCAAAAGATAGATCAAATTAATGCATGTATGGACACCATACCTCGTAGTGACATGAATACGACCGATTTGTATTTATGTAAGACTACATTTTTGCTCTTCTCAAAAGAATGTTTGATTGTATTGTGTGATGTCTCGAGGAGGCTATGAATCATTCCCAACACGTCTCGAAATTATCGACTTGACGCTTGGTGTCTTTTCAATGTTGCATGGTGACTCATTGCCCTAAAATAAATTTTCAAGAACTATTAATTTTTGGTATATATATGACATAATATAAACGCAATGATGAGTACAATAAAGTGAATTACCTATTTGTTGTGGTATTATGGAAATGCATGACATTATTCGTCCAAGCGGAGACACAAATCTTTCCTTATACGACCCATTATTTGCTCTATTACATATTGTATGACAATTGGGATAATCACAAAATTAATTTGGAATCTCCTAATTAAGTCATAAAACGATGACTCAATATCTGCAATGACCAATAAATTACATAGATGTCAAAAGATTCACATTTCTCTTTTCCACCCAATATTTTCTTGTAATTAACCAAAATATTCCTACTAATGTGCCACCGACAGAGAAAATGTCTCAAAGTGGGAAATTTCCTCTCAATTGCATTCATTAGAGCCAATTCTCTATCGACAACAATCACAATGGGGAGAGAAGATGGGTACATCAATGATTTTAAGGTGTGCAAGCCCGTATATAATTATCTTCCCGCTCGTACTCCACATAAGCATCCGCAATGAGAGAATGTCATATGTGTCAACGTCACACCATCAATCTCCAACAAAGGTAACGTACCTATTCCTTTTATATGTGCGAGTCCATAAAAATGACACTAAAAAAGGACGCAACAACTCAACGCTTGTTGGGTGAGCAAAGAATATATCATTCATGGTGTTACTCGTCTCGCAACGTCTATGATGATAGAAATATCCATGCTCCTTCAATTTATGGATAAGTTGTTGTTCACTTGGTTTTATACCATTGATTTGGGCTTCCAAGACTTGAGTTTTGTGTTGTTTTTGAGTATTTTGAGTCATTTGAGTAGCCAAGCAATGTTGAGAGCCAATTATATTGAGTTTATAGTCATAGTAATGAATCGTGTATCAAAAGAAGTACAAACGAGCAAACAAAGAGAGATTGATTTGAAGAAACGCCCAAACGCGCGTCCGAAATTTCCATCACTGGCAGCGTTTCGTATTTTGGCCATAACTCTCTCTACAAAATTGATATTGAGATGATTCAAGTGGCTATGGAAAGCTAAGAGATAGAGCTACAACTTTGAAGAAGGGCTCAAAAGCAAATTCGGACATTTGGTGGGCGAAAAAACCAGGCGGGCTGCTGCAGCGCTCGTCCCGGAGCTGCAGCGCCCAAACGAAGCGAAAGCGAACGAAGTGCAGGGGACGGATGGGGCGCTGCAGCGCTAACGCCAGCTGCAGCGCCCGGGCGACTATGTGCACTTAATTTCTGGGCGCCGCAGCGCCATGCCCGCGCCGCTTGGCCGCAGCGCCGGGCGGATTTTCCTATGCTAAGCCTACCTTTTCTTGGATCTTTGTGGGGTTATAAATAGATACATGGGAGGCTTGATCTAGGGTATGGAGAAAAGGTGAGAATACACCCAAGAACACAAGAAACACATCAATTTCATCAAGGAAGAATCAAGGGAAGAATCAAGTCGAATCGGAGCTTGAGGATTGAAGATTAATCGAGAGATTATCCATTTCCTAAGTTTTCTCATTCTTTATGCTTTAATCTTTCATTTTAGTTTCTTATGAAGATGAACAATTTGTCTATGAGTTGTTTACTTATAATGGGTAGCTAAATTTCTTGTGATTTAGGGTTTTGGAAGTAGATTAATTGAACTCTTGTTGATTGTTTTAATCTTAATGAAGTTATTGTCTTGAAGCCTATTTGAGTACTTTGTTCTTATTCTTGTTTTATCATTTGGCCAATGATTTAGCATGTTTGATATATTGATTCATAATTCGATAGATGAGTTTCAATATTAGATCTTGAGTACTTGACATGAATATTTGCATAATCGAGAGGCTTGTGAATATTTGTGAGGATATTTGATCTTTTGTGCATTTGGGAGTTGTGTATCTTATGTTGAGTAGAGATACTAGCATAGATATTCCAATCTACACTTTATATACATCTCGAGATGGAGGATAAAATACATTTGTGATCGTCTTATAGGTGTATTGATAATAACTTTGGCTTTGATTAAATCGTAAAACAAGAGGAATATTAATTGAAACCATAACCTGGGAATCCATTTCATTTCCTTGGTAATTCCACTATTATTTTCATCTTGTGTTTTTGTGGTTATTCTTATCTTTTCTTCCACAACAATCATTCAATTTCGATCGTCTAAATAAAAAATAAGGCTATCTTAGTTCAATACTTAGCGCATTAATTTATTAGTCCCTGTGGATTCGACAACCTTACTTCTCTATATTAAAACTTGACATCGTAGACTTGCGGTTAGAAAAATCTCTAACAAGTTTTTGGCGCCGTTTTAGGGGACTAATACAATTTTTGGTGCTAATATTGCGATAGATAGAATTATTCTTAATTTAGACATTTTTTTATTTTTATTTCATTTTTCTTTTGTAAATTCTACTTCTACAATGCTTGATTTGTTTCTTTGAATTGGTATAGGTGCACCTATTCGGATGGAAGAGCAAAACCATCTTTGGAAGACGCCCTCATTTCATTCATGAATCAAACGACTTCATTTATGAGTCAAATAAATTTATTCATGAGGGAAATGGGAATTAGCCTTACCAAAAACAAAGCAAAGATGGACAAGATGAAGTTGCAATTGACACGATTGGCCAATACTATGGATTCACAATTGAAAAATCTCGAGACTCAAATGGGCCAATTAGTTACAATAGTTGGTGGGCAACATCAAAAGAGCGATTTTTAATCACCATCGAAGCCAACTCGAAGGAACAATATAGTGTCATTCATCGAAGGAATGATACCGAATACGAGGAGTTGAAGATCCTGGAAGAGCAAGAAAGTTGAACCACACAGATTGTATGTCATGCACGGTCAAATAGTATGTGGCGCGAAAATGAACAAAAACAGACAAGGAACACACAACCCAAGCGTGTACGAATGAGCGATTCGTGCGAGATATTATAAGAAAGTTGTTCCGAGCGAGAAAAATCGATCATACGTATGCAAGCGAACAACATACACGTAAAGCGGTCAAGTATATTCCTACGCCAGGACTCAAATCCTTGCTTGGACACCCCAAGTATGCATTATTAGGTGCAAGTAAGGCAAATATGACACTTGACCATGACCCAAAGCAGCTAATATATGCATTCAAGGAGGCACCAATTCATACGTCGAGCTATAGACGGTAAATCTAGCGCTTGTTGGGAGGCAACCCAATGGTAACTTCACATTTTTTCTTTCTTGAAATTCTATCTTTTCCTTGTTTCGATATAATTTCATTCAAGTTTGGGGGAGAGTTAGTATTTTGATTTGAAGTGTGTAAAAAAAAAAATTGCATTTGTTTGTGTGTTTTCATATAGTTGCATGTAGAGCATTTTAAGTTGCATTTGCATTAGTAGCATGTTTCTGATTTTAGCATGTTTATTGCTTTCATAGATTTTAGGGAGTGAGTTAATATCTTGATTGTAACTTGTGATTGATTTTGAAAATTTTGTATTGTTTGGATTGAGTGTTGAGCATGAGTTGATTGAGCCATAAATAGATAACATTGAGCATGTTAAGATGGAAAACTTGGTTTGATGCTTTGAATTACATATTTACAAGCTGTGTGAGCTTTTGAGCCTTTTTTTCGCTTTCATCATATGCAATCTTGTTTGTGATTGGAGTGTATCATTCATGTTGTTAGAATTCTATAACTTGCTCGCATCTCTGTCAAGGTCACATGTTGTATGCGAACTTGAGCCTATTGCCTAATTTTTAATAGCCACAATTCAAGCCTTAACTTGATAAATCTGTTACCCAACACTTGAGCGTATAACATTGAGTAAAGGAATTGAATAAGGGTGAATGGGTGAAATCAAAATGTTAGAAGATGATGTTATAGTTGGTTGATGAGAACAAAAAAGAGAAAGAAAAAGGAGATATGAAATGTTGAAAACTCATATAAGAGTAAAAAAAAAAAAAAAAAAATAGATCGATGAATGAGTTTTCTTTGAATGAACTTGGAGGTTAAAAATTGTAATGTGAATGGTTGAGTTTACAAAATAAAGGGGATGGAGATAAGAAGAGTTGGTGAAAATGAGAGGTGATTTGAGTAGCATATTGAGCTTTAATGTAGATGAATTATATGCTCACCGGTCTATATGCTCGAGTTTGAGTCACTCTATTCATATTTTCCTACCCCAACCAAAGAGCCTTCATTACAACCAAAGAAAAAAGTCCTTTTTGATTCACAATTTTGCATACATCCTAGTGGCGGAGATATGAGACGATTTGCAAGCCTATGGTAAGTCGCAATATTGAATTGAATTGAGCGTAAACACGTCCTATATTCATTCGAGATGAGAGTATACACTTGATCTTTGTGAGGTGTAATTCTTAGCATTTACCATGGTTTCTTTAATATGTGCTCTATGTTAGATGTTTGAGGCTTGGTTAATTCGTTTGCTTGATACCTACAATGAACAATACAAAATTTTATGGAGTTGTTGTGCGTTCAACTTTTCATTACTCCCAGTCATGTTTTGTCTTGTTTTTAAAAGTGTTGACCGGGACGGCCAACAATTTAAGTTTGGGGTATTTGTTCACTTGGTTTTATACCATTGATTTGGGCTTCAAGACTTGAGTTTTGTGTTGTTTTTGAGTATTTTGAGTCATTTGAGTAGCCAAGCAATGTTGAGAGCCAATTATATTGAGTTTATAGTCATAGTAATGAATCGTGTATCAAAAGAAGTACAAACGAGCAAACAAAGAGAGATTGATTTGAAGAAACGTCCAAACGCGTCTGAAATTTCCATCACTGGCAGCGTTTCGTATTTTGGCCATAACTCTCTCTACAAAATTGATATTGAGATGATTCAAGTGGCTATGGAAAGCTAAGAGATAGAGCTACAACTTTGAAGAAGGGCTCAAAAGCAAATTCGGACATTTGGTGGGCGAAAAACCAGGCGGGCGCTGCAGCGCTCGTCCACGGCGAGCTGCAGCGCGCCGAAACAGGCGAACGAAGTGCGGGGACGGTTGGGGCGCTGCAGCGCCCAACGCCCGGCGCTGCAGCGCCCGGGCGACTATGTGCACTTAATTTCTGGGCGCCGCAGCGCCCATGCCCGAGCGCCGCAGCGCCCGGGGCGGATTTTCCTATCTTAAGCCTACCTTTTTCTTGGATCTTTGTGGGGTTATAAATAGATACATGGGAGGCTTGATCTAGGGTATGGAGAAAAGGTGAGAATACACCCAAGAACACAAGAAACACATCAATTTCATCAAGGAAGAATCAAGGGAAGAATCAAGTCGAATCGGAGCTTGAGGATTGAAGATTAATCGAGAGATTATCCATTTCCTAAGTTTTCTCATTCTTTATGCTTTAATCTTTCATTTTAGTTTCTTATGAAGATGAACAATTTGTCTATGAGTTGTTTACTTATAATGGGTAGCTAAATTTCTTGTGATTTCGGGTTTTGGAAGTAGATTAATTGAACTCTTGTTGATTGTTTTAATCTTAATTGAAGTTATTGTCTTGAAGCCTATTTGAGTACTTTGTTCTTATTCTTGTTTTATCATTTGGCCAATGATTTAGCATGTTTGATATATTGATTCATAATTCGATAGATGAGTTTCAATATTAGATCTTGAGTACTTGACATGAATATTTGCATAATCGAGAGGCTTGTGAATATTTGTGAGGATATTTGATCTTTTGTGCATTTGGGAGTTGTGTATCTTATGTTGAGTAGAGATACTAGCATAGATATTCCAATCTACACTTTATATACATCTCGAGATGGAGGATAAAATACGCATTTGTGATCGTCTTATAGGTGTATTGATAATAACTTTGGCTTTGATTAAATCGTAAAACAAGAGGAATATTAATTGAAACCATAACCGGGAATCCATTTCATTTCCTTGGTAATTCCACTATTATTTTCATCTTGTGTTTTTGTGGTTATTCTTATCTTTTCTTCCACAACAATCATTCAATTTCGATCGTCTAAATAAAAATAAGGCTATCTTAGTTCAATACTTAGCGCATTAATTTATTAGTCCTGTGGATTCGACAACCTTACTTCTCTATATTAAAACTTGACACCGTAGACTTGCGGTTAGAAAAATCTCTAACAGTTGTTGCATTTGAGATCGACCCTCATGCTCAATAACTCTATTCTTCATAAAAGCATTGTAGATAATCCTTATGGTAGACTTATTATCTTAAAATTTATTTTGTAGGCCAAACAAAATGTCGAGTTGGCGAGTATTGCCGTGTGACATATCCAACACATATTCATCCTCACTTCTTGATAATTGGTGACAAAAGAGTGACCCTCCAAATATTGTGCAATTAGTTGATTATGCACACCACATTCAACATCTAGTGCCCATTTTTCTTCAATTGTTACTTGTCGAACCCTCATACGAAATGGGTAATCATATTTCTTTGTTCAGTTTCTCTCTTAGACACTTTATTTTCAACTTTGTTAGTATTTTTTGTTCGACATTTCTAGTCTTTTTTGATTCATGGTAATACCCACTACGTTCACAAATCAAAAATCCCGAGGTCTTTTCTTTCCTTGACCACCGTCCGACCTAATTATTATAATAACCATGTCATGCTCATGTCCATTCTCACACACCCAATCAAATAATTTATCCCGAGAAACAAATAACTCATACATCATGAATACGTTTGTGTAATCCGTAACAACACCAAGATCTTCAACATTCTCATCATTATTGGGAGGACAAACAACACTATATATCTTTGTAAGCAACGAGTTTGTTCCTATTAAAAAAAATCAACAAGTCGAAAAAAAATATTTTGTCAAATGGCACGATGGAAGTGGTGATCGTTCCACTCTCCATCATATCAAATGGAATGATGGCACGATTATGAAAACACACATCGTGACATATGTGTCATGATGGAATATATGATCATGCCAACGTGCCATGTGGCACGATCAAGTGATGATTGTTCCATGTTGGGTGGTTGTGCCAAATGTCGCATAGAAATGGTGCAACAACAATTTTGAACTGTAAAAATAGATAAATTACATACTTTGAGCTGAAAACTAAGAAGATACTTACATTATTTAGGGCAATCAATTCTCTGTTGTCCATATAAGTTGTTATGTTGGTGTCGAAAAATCTACGGTTTATAAGTACAAGGTTTTAGCTTTTCTCGAGAAAAAAAAAAAAAAGGAAGGATGTGGGTAAGTGTGTTTTAGTAGATTAAGTGTAATAAATGAAGTGGGTGTATTTAGAGATTAGGGGCTATATTTAGAACTTGACTTTTAAGTAAGAGTATTATAATCTTTTAAAGCGATGACATTTTTGAAATTATATAAGGTGGGTGTATTCATCAAAAGTGGAGGTGCCAATAGCGCCACTATATACGAAGATGATGCTAGAAAGTGCATATCACTTATCACGCAACTCATATAATTATCTTATTAGTTTAATGGTCCATGTCCTTAAGCTTAGGTAACTATAAAATCAAGGTAGTTTTGAGGTCGTAACTATCCAAAGAACAAACAAACAAACAAACAAACAAACAAGGTTAGAAGGGTTGTTATAGAGAACATCGTTGATATTTAAATCAATAAATATAGGAAGATATAATCTAGAACATAGAAATTAACTAAGTGAATTAAATCCAAAATGACTTACAAATGAATAATTAGAAACTTTTTTATATTTAGGATGATAAGTCTCATGGGCTCGATATAATGAATTATGCCTCATGTGATGTAAATAATGACATGAGCCTCGTAGATCGCTTAATAACTTTTGACCCAACAACAACGATAATATTGGAAAATTAAATAGTTATTTTTAGAGTTAAATAAATGTAGTAGTTCGATAATAGTAAGAAGTCAATTTTATCCATATGATAAGCTCTCCACCTTTCGGGTCACGAGAAGAACATGGAGCAGTGTGGAAGTTAAACTTCTTGCATTTAGTTAGTCTTCGGGAGACTTTGGTTATTTGAAGATGATAGGGATTCGTAGTCTTCCTTGGTGCTTGTCGGGAGGAGCTTCTTGGCCTAATAGTGAGAATCATAATTGGCTTTGAAGGTGGGAGTCTCATGTGACATATTAGTCTATGGGACTTCATTTTATGAGGATGATCGAGTTCTCTTTGACTACTCTTTACCAATGAGAGAATAGAGTCATCATACTCTTTTTCAAGATTTCTTGGGACTTAGCCTTTGAAAACTTCTTCTAGTCTCCTTAGTACTTAGACTTTGAGAGGCTTCTTCTAGTCTTCTTGGTATTTAGTCTTTGAGAGAATTTTTCTCGAGCTCTCATAACTTACAAGAAAATTATCTTGAGACTAGCCTTGTTAACATCTTTAATTGGTATGTTGGCAATTAGGAGACAATGACAAACAACACTTGAAGTCGGCCACCGTGAGAGGGTGTCCGACCATTTTGGTGAATGGTCCGGTTCATGGATTTTTCGTGTGTGTTCTCTTTGACTATTTTTCTTGAGTTTTTGTGGTCCCATTTTTTCATAGGGTCTTCTCTTAACTTTCATATATTTGGTATTTTCTATGCTTTGATATTTTTCTCACCGCTTGTATGGTCTTTGTAAGGATCCTTGACGTGTCTTGGTCTCATTAAGTATGAGGAACTTCTCATAGGTTGCGCATAATCATCTTTTATGGGGAGTTTGCATAAGAGTTGCCCTCAATGACGCAAAACCACTTCTTATGGGACTTTGTACTTTATGAATACCTTAGATAACTTGTACCTCTTTGGGGACTTAGGCTTGGAGAGTGTCATGGATAGCAGATAGACATCTCTTATAGAACTTATACTTGGAGAGTGCTATGGATGGAGTGTAACAACCTCTTATAGGACTTATCGTCTTCCCGAGAATACTACGTTCTTTGCTTTGCAAGAATATATCTTTTGGGATGTGGTAGCTTTTATCTCATTGAAGTATTAATTAACTAGTCTCGTGATTGCGTTAAATTTGCATTATTCCTCGGGGATTTGGGAGCTTGTCATTCCAATCACGGGATGCGAGTAGTTTAGTATCGCTTTTGGTGGAGGCACATCTTTGGATTTTGAATCAAGGGCTTTTTCGGATCTTAGTCTTTGAAATCTTTTTCTTTTGTTTTCTTAAGAATTTTATAAGTGTTAAGAGTAGCTTTAGGGAGCAGATCCATTGACTTGAGTAGTTGGAGTAGAGAGGCATGATGTGTACATAGATGAGAGGAGAAAATATACAATTTGGTGCCTTTGATTCTTTTAGATGTTCCTATAGATGGAGAGGGCGAACTAGATGGTGAAAGAGGCCCCAGCATTAATCTCATTTGCCTTAGATAATACTTTGTTACCTCATAAGCTTGTCCATTGGTAGAGCGTCAGGAGCTAGTTTTCTTCAAGTGTTAGGAATGTTGTTTGGAGTCTACTTGAAACATATGTTTGACGACTTAGTCATTTGGACTAGTTTTTAAACCTTACTTTAGTTTAGTAACATGAAAATTTTACATTAATATTTTTGTATAATATAATTCAAAATATATAAGTTTTTATAAAAATTGGTAAAATTAATGGTTGAACTAGTCTAATCTGATTGAACCATCTACGATGATTTAGCCGATTTAATCGCCGATGTGGTATTTAAAACATTGACTTAAAAGAATCATAAATTTTCTAATTCTCCTCACTTTTGAAAACATAGTCTTCAACTCTTTTATAGGGATGTCAATATGGACTTGACCCCGCTTGGCCCGGCCCGACCCGTAGTGTTTGGGGCGGCGGACCCGACCCCGCCCCTCGAGGACCCCTGCCCCATGACGGGCAGGCGAGTTTGGTTATTGTGATTGCCCCGCCCCGCCCCACCCCAAATTTACAGGATTAGAAGTGAAATTTCGCCGAAATTTGGTGTCACTTTTTAACTTAAAATACTATCCCCTATCCAATTTATACAAAGTAATGAAATCGAAACCTTTTCCAGTTTAATTCATGTTTACCTTTATATAATATTAATTTTGTATTATTGTACTTTATTTTTTTCCCCATTTAATTTACACAAGGTTACAAGTAACTTTCAATTTTTGCATAGAGGAGAATCTTACTGGAGAGAAAAGCGAAAAATTGATACCAAGGGCTTCACTTTTTCTTTTAGTTGCATTAAAGTCTAAAGAAGTTGACGCTTTAAATTTCAATAACCCACCCCACCCCCCACCAAGGGGTTGCTCTTTGACTTTGACTAGGTCATAACTATAATTTGTTGGATGTGATTATTAGGATATTAATATCTTTATTTTTTAATATTAATATCTTTATTAAGTTGTTATTGACAACTATTATGTAATAAAGTGGATATTTTTCAGACGTTGACTCTTGTATAGTTTTTTTTTCAATGTTTTGTTAATATAATCAATTTATTTTTGAAGACAATCTACAAGAAATTTCCGATTCGAGCATAATTTTTACCAAGGTTGCGAGAAATCGCTAGGCGCTAGTCGGGGCGCGGCCTGGCGCCTAGCGCCTGGGCGCCTAGAAAACCCAGGTTTTTTTTTTTTTCATTTTTGGTATTTTTGGATTTTGCCGATTTTTTTGGCCGATTTTTTCCGACTAGACCGTCTAGGCCGATTTTTTTCGATTTTTGCCCATTTTTTGGCCGCTTAGGCGCCCCTGAGACCGCCCTAGCCCGCCTAGGCCGATTTTTGCCCGAACCGATTTTTTTGGCGATTTTGGGAAAATCGGGTCGGCTAAAGGCGCCAGCGCCGCCAGGCCGATTTTTACAACACCGATTTTTCTTGACATAAACGATTTTTTAACTAAATTTTACGATTACCTACCAAATAAATACAAAATAAAAATTGTTGTTTTCCCCAAATTATACCATAAAATTACCGGATCACGAGATAGTTTTTAAAATTTACCGATAGAAATGATGTAGGTATTTACTAGTAGTTTTAAATTACGTAGATAATTATTTACCTATAGAATTTTTGTAGGTAAATTGAACTCTTATTGTAGTGATTCCTTATGTTACAATAAAGTCATATTATATTGGTTTATTTTCCTATTTATCAATGCAAATATATAATTTTATCAAGTATTGAGAATCTTCACACATAATTGTACAATATAAAGATGATTTTTGTTGTATAATGATTAAGATTTCATCAAATTATGTCGAATTATATCGAAATTACTCGAGTTATGAATTTAAAATGTTGTTAACTAGTTATTTGGAACCCAAAATTTGTTGCTACATGACCTTAAACCTATTGATGTTAAGTGTGGCGTGAGTCTATAGATAATAAATGATCATTACTATATTATTGAGAGTTGATATTAATAACTAATTTGTTATGTTATATTAGATTTTTTGGCTAATCATATTATACTATTCAATTCGAAGAGAAAAAATAGTCAAGTCCTCTGGAAAAATATTTAAAGAGATTTTCTAAGATTTTATTTTAAATTTATAAATTAAAGTAGTATTTTTTTCTCTAGTCAAATTTGCAAAGTTTATAAGATCTAAAATATAATCATTTATATATAAGTACACCTTTTCATTAGCATGTACTTTCAGAGCTTGTAAACTCATATTGCAAAATTTTTGTAATGTTTTACGACACTTTCAAGCATCTAATAATATTTCCAATGATTATGGTAGCAATAATCATCGTTAATAATAAAATTTCTCGTTTCTTCGTCAAAAATAATATTTCCAATGATTGAACCTCTCTTATTGTCTTTTAGGTACTTTTTTATGGGAAGAAATAAAAGAATTATAAAATCAATTAATATTTAATTGCACCATTAGGCACTAACCAATTATATAAAAAGAATACGATGTCACTTGTCCTGTAAATTAAGCTGTCATTTCTATTGAAATGAAGAGTGTGTAATTTTTTTTTCTTTCTAAATTCGGCCAGTGTATCGTTGCAGAAATTCGAACTCGAGTCCTTCACTAAAAAGCAATATCCGTAGTTCTTTGGGCTAATCTAGAGTCATTAAAAAAGTCGGACCGATGGGTGACCCGATAATAGGACCGGACGAGGTGTGATTTTTGTCGAAAAAGAGCTGCTATATTTGACCCACCCCATTAGACCGAAACACCGGCCCGACACGATTTTCACAAGTGACCGATAAGCTAGCACGGACAGGCCCGACAAATTGACAACTCTAGGCCGCTAACCCGTGGTTAGTGTGTAAAAATTACTTAATTATATAATTAATTTGGTTGTCGAGATTTATTTCAACGTTCTTTTTTTTTTTTTCCTTTTTCTTTTCTGAAAGTAAAAAGAGAGAGAAATGCATGTGCGTGGGAATGAGAGATGTGTTTGGATTAGACGGTTGTGATTAATTCTATATTTTGACTTTCTCCAGAAAGAAACAAAGGCAAAGCAAGCGTGGTATTGTGCACGCGAGAAAAATCTGCTTTCCCAAACATGCCAGCGCTTTTTTTCGCTTTTTAAATCATGAAAAAGTAGTTTGACAATAATACCCACTTCAAAGGCTCCTTTGTTTTTATTAATGAGATTGGATTAAATTTTGAAATTGTGTAGGCTTGCAAATTTGCAATGTTCATGAATTATACTCTCCTATGCAAAGTAAGTGGTATTTTTAAGGAAAAAACAATATAGATTAAGGATATTATTAAAATACCCAATATACCCCTTAGTTAATCATAAAATTTTGATGGAGCAAAACAAATTTAGGTACAAGAGTTAGTTGCAAAATGATACATCATATATAAACATATTTACTAAATTAATTAATAAGTATAAGGGTAATTTGAGAACAACATTTTCTCATCAAACCTTGAAAATATCAAAAGGACATATTTTTTGAAAAAAATTTATCGCCAAAACGCCATTTATTTTGAATAGGAGGAATCATAATTTACTAGTTTGGTGTTTGAGTTATAGGATTGAGATATTTAACTTTTTAAGTTTGATTAGAATTTATTGTTTGGCATGAAGGATTGTGTAGAATAGTATGCCAAATGCTAAAATGCCCCTTTGGAACAAATGGAATAAGTAAACTTGGGTGTCATCTATTAATGTTCATATATGACAAGGTTGCGAGAAATCGCTAAATACAAGTCGATCAAACAATACAATTTTTTAAATGTTTTTTTTATTTTAATCTATTTTTGTTGGATTTTTAGCAGTCAACATCATTTTTTTTATCAATGCATTGTTTCCCACCAATTTGGACATAATCGCCCCGGCCTAGGCCCTAGGGAGCCTATGCCGTTTTACAACAATGATATATGAACAAGGATTGTATAATACTATAATACCAAGGGTGATGGTGTGATAGTTTATCAATTGAATCAAATACTACTTCATGGATCCAAAAGGTTGTATCATGGGCCCTTCAGAAAAAAGAAAAAATAAAAAGAAAAGGTTATATCATGACCCTAAATTCTAAACCAACTTCCATGTAGTCAAACACTGTCTAAGTGTGAAGGCAGAAGGTTGCTTCACTAGACACGCCCAATAAGTTTGTGGATTTTGTCAATTATACAAATATTGGCTTTTGATATGGGTAAAATATGGCTTGGACCGACCTGACAGGAGTGTTGGCGATCATAAGCATTGAATCTTGGGTTGGTGCGATAAGACTTATAAAGATTGATTTGACGATAAGGCTCATGAACACGCCGACCTAGTAAGCCCATAAACAGTGAAATGATGAAACCTATTGTATTGGGCGGCCTCTTAAGTCCTAAACACAATTGATTCTGTAAGGCCCGTAGTAGTAGTGGGCCGATCTGCGTAAGGCTTAGCTTATTGGGCCGACCTTCTAAGCCCGAACATATGGCTGAACTAATAATGCTTGTGGTATTGGGCCGATCTCTTAAGCCTCGGATGCTTAAAGATGACCTGTTGAACTTTAAGGGCATATTTGATTGACGCTTCCTAGAGGAACCTCGGGGATATATATGAGAAAAGAGGTTGAGCTGGGGTTCAGCTCAGCAGGGACTTGGCCTGTGAAGGAAACAATATTCCTGAAATGTACAAAGAAACACAACAAAAAACACAAAGAAAAAACTGTTACATGTGATGTGTAATGAATCCAACACTCCTGGGAAAGCTTGAATAGTTAGTTACTCTGTACATCATATCAGATCAAACACATTATAAAACATGCTAAGAAATTCTGCTGTTAAATACCACGCGATAATAGATAAATTCTCCACCAAGGCCCTGGGAAAAAAATGACTATTTTTAGGAAAGGCTAGACTGAAATCCCAGGTCACTATTATGCTGAGACTTTCTCTCCGGTGGCTTTCCCGGCGCACTCCCTTTATTTATTGTTATTGTGAAAGCCAGTTCCTCGTGATAGTACATGTGGGATTTGGTTATCGAGGGTCCAGAGGAGATGATTGTGGTAACGAGTCAAAGGTTCGCTACTAGGAAAAAAGATTCAATCCACTTGTTGGCCTGCTTCTATGTCCTGTAGTTTCTAAGGCATTTCCTTCAAAGGAAAAATTAGGGTTTTAGGAGATCCGATCCTAATCTAATGATGACTCGACAAAGAAATCGTAAAACGGAATCCCGGATTTTTACGGAAACCTAATCCTAGCTAAGGTATAAAAGGCCCAAACCCAGGGTTCATTCTAACCTAATCTCATTTTTTTTAACATTCTTTCTCTTTTTCTCTCTCTTGCCTTTTACTTCTCTTCCAAGTCATTGACTTAAGCATTGAAGAGGGTGCGCGGAGCCCCCTCCGGCCCCCTTGTGCAGGTTTTGTGGAGGAGTTTCGTCTTGGAAGGCAGTCGGCGAGAAGAGGTCGTTTTTGGGAGCAACCATCTTTGAATTTGTTTTTTTTTTCCATTTTGTTACTGTAAATGTATTTTATTCGTGTTTATAAAACAAATTACGTTCATATAACTAGCAAACGCATATTATCTCATGAATATATATCATACATTCACAAGTCACAACATAAATAAAATAAAATAGATTAATTGTAACAAGTAATTAATGTGAAGTCATGGAAATTTTGTTTAGAGAACTTGTTTAATCATTTGGGACACATGCTACCTACCTAATGTTTTTTCCCCAGGTACATTTCTACTTTTCTTGAAATATGAAATACTAATGATTATAGAGTGGTGAGAGATTAAAATATTCTCATATAATGAGTGTGGAATTAGAAAATTGAGTTGTATTTACTAGCACCTTTATTTTGTTTTTTTTTCTCCCATGTATTTTTTGAAATGTATTTTTTATTTTTTATTTTTATTAAATGGTTTCTTTTTTGTATCATCATTTCAAGTAAATTTATGTGATACAACTTCTTAAGGTGGATAAAATTTTCAGCTAGATAACCCCCCATGGGCTTATGCTTGGGCTCACAAAAATTCTCTCTATGTATGTGGGTTGGTTTTCCAAATTAAGCACTTGGGCCTTGTGAGTACTTGGATATGATGATATCTAAAAGAGTTTGATATTTCCCCCCCTTGAGATTCAAATAACTTAACCAATTTAAAAAATTACATCATAATATTAACGATACTGATGATATATCCAAATAAATTAAAAAAATTAAGTTCCAGTTTATATGATTTTTTTGAGTTTTTATCCAAACCACCCCACTTTCTTTCTTGTTGACAGACCCACTACACTCTCATGTGCTGGCTCCGCCAATGACGGAGACAGGGTGGTCAACCTGCCCCCACACCTTTATTTATTTTTTTGATATATTATAGTGAGATTTTATAAATATATATATATATATATATATATATATATTAGTTAAAATTTATATATTGGTATTTAGTTTTTATCCGGTACATTCCATTTTCGCGTATTCCACACCCCAATATTTTTCGACTCGTCATTGCATACTAGTGATAAAAAGAGAACATAACGAATGGAAGAAGAAAATAAGGTATAAAGTATCAACTTACTTTCTTAGTAAAGATTGAAAGAACATAGATAATAATATTTTACAAAATGGAAGTAAAGTACTAATGTCCATCATGAACAACATAACTCAACTAGGTTTAATTGTATACTAGCTAATTAATTAAAGGATCATTTTTTTTCTTTCTAATAATCTTTTCTAGGTTAAAAGGGTACACGTACACAAGGTTACAAGAAAGGTTTCACATTGAGGACTTGGTTTGAGTAGTGTTGGAAACTTTAGCCTCTAAATCTTCTTCTTCCTCTTCATCAAAAACTTCAATTATTTCAGATTGATCATCTGGGACAAAATTTGGAGTGACAGCCATAACATTGGTACCATGATTATTACAGCCCTTGAAGCTTATTTCTTTGGTATTTTCTTGATCAACTTCTACTGTCTCTATAAAGCTCTTTGATGGCACAAGTCGAGTGATTTTCTTTATCTCTTTGCTTTTCCCCCACAAAACTGAGTATAGTCCCAATATTATTATTGCAGCTCCGAGCACACTGTAATATACACACAAAAATATTAGGTCAAATGAGCAAAAATACCATAAGATAAGATCGATAATTTCACTTATCTTGCATCCGCGTGTTTATAGTTTGAATAGCGTGGCGTAGCAAAGCCGACTCTATTACCCCAGGCCAAAATTTTTTCCCATAGTTCAACTATTTTTTCCCATTAAAAAAAACACATATTTTTTACCTTAAAAAAATGAAAAAAGAATATTTTTTTTTTTTTTTTTTGGGGAGACACATATTTTTACCTTAAAAAAATGAAAAAGAATATTTTTTTGGGGGAGGGGGGGGGGGTTGGGCGGGGCCCAGGAGGCCCCTAGATCCGCCCCTGTTGAATAGTAACCTAACTTAATTGCGAAATTGGTCCCGTACGTAACTATAGAGGGCTAGCAGTTTTGGTTCTGTAAATATTTTAGGGGCAATTTTGATCATATAAGATTTTGGTTATGTGCAATTTTGAACCCATAAGTTATAATTTGTGCAATTTTGGTCATTTAAATATTTTATGTGGTAATTTTGATCCTGTAAGTTCGATTCTTTGCAATTTTGAACCCATAAGTTCAGATTTATGCAAATTTTATCCTACAAGTTCGATTTTATGCTATTCTCAGTCCAATTGGGTGTTTCAATATTTCATTTGTTTTAAGTACAATACCCTTGTCATTTAGCCAAAAATACCTAAAATAACTACGACCGCTAAGAGTTCTAGGACTGAAATTGATATTTTGACTACAAAATAGAATCTTCAAGGATCGAACTGCCATATAAGGTATTTACATGACTAAGATTGCGAGTCTCTGAGAGTTACTTTTACTCTGGACTAAAATTGCAATTAGGCCTAGAAACCCCAAGAATCGAATAAAATGTTGACTTTAATATGTTTATATACTATTATTTTTCCAATTTAGAGGGGAATAAAATTTATAATATAGTTTATAGATATTAAAATTTAGAAGAATAAATGAGCCAATATAATATACCTTCCTAAGTGTAACTTCTCATTGAGAAGCAAAGATCCTGCCAGCGCCACCAGGACAAGCAACAACGGATTGAAAACCGATACAAATAATGGCCCTCTCATCCTTACACATGACATGATGAATGCCCACATTATTCCTGATGCCAAAATTCCCTACATGTATATATAACATTTTTATATATCAAAGAACAAATTAATAAATATATTCTTATTAATGAACTAATTAAAAATGAATTTATGCATTTTTTTCTTCATATTTTTAAGGGATAATTACAAAAAACCCTTGAGGTTTAGGCTAATTGCAAAAAAACCTTAGGTCTTTGAAAATTACAAAAACCTCATTGAGGTTTGATTTCTTACATTTCCCCATTCATAAGCAAAAATATTTCCGAAAACTCCCGATATTTATAAAAATATTACAATTATCTTCTTAAATTTAAGACAAAATCAAACCTGAGGGGTGTTCTGTAATTTTTAAATATTCTGGGTTTTTTTAATCAGCCCAAACCTTAGGGTGTTTTTGTAATCATCCCTATTTTTAATATAATTAATTTATAGAATTAAATGATATAGGATATATACCATGTAAGCAACTGTAAGAAGTCTTAGGTTCCACCCAAGTTTCCATTGGCTCCAATCTCTTTCAGTACATAGAGCAAAAACAACAGCTTGAATTGATCCCATAATTGAAATTAGGGCAGTGCTTGAATAATGACATGGATATGTCTCACTCATTTTAGCCTGTTCTCAAACACAAAACATAAAGACAATTAAAATTATTATAGCATGAAATTAAGTAAATAATACTCATTTCGTCCAAATTATATAGTCCAATTTGACTTTACAAATATGCAAAATAGTTATTTGATTTGGACTTATTTAATGAATAATGTAAATTATAAATGCATATATAATAGGGTTATAACAATAAAAACATAGTAACAAATCTCTGGTTCGGGAATAATTCATTAGCCCTTAAGATTCGTATCTCGGGTATTATTTGGGATAATTTGGGAATAATCCAACAAAATCTCGGTTATACGATAAAATTCGCCTCGTATAATATGCGATTAATTCGGGAATATATCTTAATATTCTATAGAAAAATATATACACAAGATTCTTAATATATTATTCTTAGAAATTATATTATTTAATAAACGTGTATTTAAAATTACAAAATAAATTAAAATAGTATAATTTTGTTAAAATTGGAAAAGATTGGGAATAAATCGTTTTATTAACGAAAAAGTTCGGGAGATGTTGTCACATTATTATTTGAAAGATATATAAGGGATTTCAACGTCGTATGAAAGTATCGTGTTTTATTCAAGTATTTTTAAAAAAATCGGAGAATTTTGTTATTACGAGTAAAAGAATGAAAAAAGTACTATTAAATATAGAATTTGGGATATCCCAAAAAGGGGTAATGACAGGGGACGAGGCCACAATAGGGCCAAGGGGGGCACTGGGCCCCCCTGGAATTTTGAAAATTTGCAGGGGTATTTTAGTAATTTTAGTTTATAACTTTGAAAAAAAATACAAAAAAATAAGAAAAATGGAACAAAGTTTCCAATTCTTCCATTCTTCATTCCCCCTTCTCATTTATGAATTTTGAAAAAACTTTAAGTCTTGATCATTTTTTCTAATTTCACAAAATTTTGTACATTTTTTTGCTCCGTTATAAACTTGAACTCGAATTTTGGCATTATTTTCTTGTGTCTCTATTTGTCTCTTTTGAGATGATTTATGGTTTATTATTAAATTCCCATTAAAGAATTCAACATTCGAGATGAGTATGAATCGATATACGATAAATGTTATGATATGTTGATGTAATCATATTATGTTATTTATTTTTTAATATTTAGATGTAACTGAATTAACACGACTTTATCATAATTGGTTCTTTTTTATAGTTTAATTTTTAGAGTTGATGTATTGTATTTATTTTTATATTAATGATAGTTGGGCCTAGGGTTGAAAAACGAACCAAATTACTTGATATTGGATTCGAGAGCAATCGTTAAAAGCTTGTTTGTGCTCGGTTTGTTAACATAATGAACCAAATTTGAACACATTTTTTGTTCGATAAGACGTAAAGCTCGGATCGAGCTCGATTAGTAAAATAAAATATATGTAAAAATATTAAGCTACTCGAACTTAATTTTTGCTCGACTCGACTAAAGCTTGTTGGAGCTCGATTCGATTAATAATCAAACGAAACTCAAACACAATTTTTAAATCCCGATAAAATTTCAAACAAGCTGAACAGTTCTATATTCGACTCGACTCGACTCCTTTACACCTCTAGTTGGGCCCCCCTACACATAATTTACAGTTTCATCACTTTGGTAATGACTATATATATATATATATATATTTGGGACGGAGGGGTAATTTTAATAATAATAAATTGTGGGCATACAAAATTAAATTTCCAATAAAAATATTAATATTAATTGGGTAAAGAGAGTAGTTTGGTTTCAAGACTAATTACCTGAACAATTAATGAAAGTGATACAGAGAAGCAACAAGCAAGTGCCAGCAAAGGTCCCAAGATGTTATTAAAAGACTTGTGGTGGGCTGCTGCCACGTGTCCACCTGATTGTTGATTCTTGTGCATGAGATTAAAATGGGTTGACCAAATATTGACTTCACAACCCTTGTAAAAAGTCAAAACCATTGCCCCTGCAATGCCCATTAATGTTCCCATCACCTTCGCTTTGCCTGCCCTTGTGTTCAACCCTAGTCTCTCCATCCTAATTTATCAATTATATATTCATGCAAAAAATAAAACTATTTTGCATCAATAATGGTAAAGTTATACATAAATATACTTATTTGTATAGACTTAATTGAAAAATCGGTTCTGTAAATTTGGGGTGGTGGCGTTTTAGGACTTATTTTTCCAGGTTTGTAATTTAGGACTTTAATTTAAAAAATCTAGCACATCGAGATAATTTTGGCGAAAGATTCAAAAAATTGTCGGATTGTTGGCGTGATTTGCCACCTCACTATCCAAATTAGGGATTTTTAATTTTTCGGTGAAATTGTTGATTTGGATCTTTGATTAGGACATATAAAATATGCAATTTAATTTCGTATATTTATTAATTAATATTATTAAATTAAAAATAACTAAATCACCCAATTCGCAGGAAAATTGATCAATATCCCCAATTTGGCGAGGTGATGTGCCAACCACGTCCGTAATCTGACCAATTTTGAATTTTCTTGTCAAAATTGTCCTCAATGGCCGAATTATAAATTAAAATCCTAAGTTGTAAGTTGAAAAAACAAAAGTCCTAAATGCCACCACTCCAAAATTACATGACCAATTTTACAATTAATACTATTTGTATATAGTATTATTGAATTTAAATTTATACCAAAAAATATTGCGAGGATGAAGGTAACGGCAGCGGGAATGAGATTGCTCATAGCTGCAGCAAATGTGGCTGAGGTTAACACTAAGCTCTCCGCGTACAAATTTTGGGCCATTGATCCCCTGCATATTAGTTCACTGAAATATTAATTCTTAATAAGCTAATATAAATATATAATTTCAAAAATACACACACACACACATATATAAATAAACACGTGTTAGTAATTTACCAATTTCTCGAATATAAAAATAATCACATGTTAATAATAATGGACATATCCAACTTAACATGAAGACTAGATTAAGTTAATCTTATTCTGAAATTGACTGAAAGTTGAAAAGGTTCTTTATTTTTTGGAAAAGAAGAGGTTATCATGACTAGAGGGACTATATATAAACTTAAAATAAGCATTTCTTTTTCGCCAATATTGACTCTTAAAGTTTCATTTTGTTTAATAATTAAAAAAATTGTGGAAAGTGTAAGCGCACTTGGACTCAAATAGACTAGAAAAATCAAATTAGAAAGACAATTAATAACGCAACTTATTTGGAGTGAATTAATTTTCAGTACACACACTTATGAAATTAAATTAATTGACAGCTTTATAATTACATGTACATAAATATATATAGCAATTAATCCCATGAAATTAAATCAACTTATATACATATATGCTCACCCGAACAATGCAGAAAGAAATGCCTGGAACGCAATCTCCCAAGTCAATTTTGGCCTGTTTTTCCTGCAAAGATTAACATAGTAATTAATATATTATCTTTAAATCAAATTGCATGCATATTTTAATTTAGTCTAAAAAAATAAAATGAAATAACAATAATAAAATTGCATGAATATATACATATAAACATGTAATCATCAATATCGTGCATATTAAAGGAAGTTTTTGATATTTGCAATTTTTCGTTTTAAGAAGCTCGTAATTAATTTGAATCCTTAAAGCTCTGTCTTGGACTACAAGGAAAAGACTGTAAAATGAAAGCTGTCAAAGCTTTGGAAAGTGAAAGGAAGAAAATGCATTGGATCAATTTTTGTAATTAAGTTACCAAAAAAAAAAAAAATCAGTTGAATTAAGTGAAATTAAATACCCAAAATCGTGTTTTATCGTATATTACACCACACAAATAATTGCGTCTTGTACACTATCCCGACCTCCCCTCTTTTTGTTAATAAAAAATAGCTAGTTAGAAAAAATATTAGGTAAAATTTGTATCATTTTTCTTGGATTTCCTATCGATGCACTCTATCAGCATGTTCTGGCTCTTCTATTGCACATGTATAACACTTATTATCGTATATGGTAAGTACTGTTAAACACACGTGACAATCATCAGATGAAACACGATTTTGGAGTACTAGAAGATTCCATCCGCGTTTTTTTACGTACCTTTCGAAAATAAGGGCAAGAGGCACAACCGTAGCAGCAGCAAACAAGAAACGATACGCAATCAAAACCCGCAAACTTATCCCATTATTTCCAGCCAATTTGTAGAAAACATTAACTCCCGTCAATGCTAATTGCACCGTCACCATCATCATCGTCGGCTTAAGCCCATGTATCAAATCACAAAATTTTCCCATTATATAAAAAGAAATGTATATTGTTTAAATGTATAGTTTTTGAAAGTTGATCAAGAAAACTTTGTCTAGGCTTTTTTTTTGTCCTATCTGGAAAAAGGACAAAAAAAAAAAAAAGCTATAGTACAATTAGGAGAGAAAATATAGAGAAAAGTGAAGGTGGCTATCAAGAAATGAGAAGTGAGAGGTTATATATATAGTGAGTTTTGGAGGGTTTTAGGTCGTGACAATGATACCTAACTCGACCCAAAATTGCGAGAAAAACCCAAATACGAACATGAGAGACCCGAACGCGAAAGCGGCTAACACGAATTTAACACGACGTTAGTTATTTTATATTTTAAATTAATTTTCTATGTATTTTAAGTATAACTCAAAATCAACTCGAAACCAAACACGAAGCACGACTCGATGATCCGAATTTTAGGGTTGAATGAAAGTGCATGGAAAGGAGGGTTTATTTATTGGAATGCAAGAAAACGAGGTTTTTGCTATTTTCCCACAAAAAAGAGAAGAAAGCAAATGTTGAAACAAATTTGTTTTGGTTGTCTAGTTGTGTACGTTGGTGGTGTAACGGTGCTCCCAATTAATACACGTGGACTCTCCACAAACCTATTCACTCTGCATGGATATTTTTTTCCACTTTTGAGCCTTTTGAATTCATGTTACATATTCAGATGTATTGAGTATTGACATTGAGTCATGAGTGTGTTTTTTATTTATTTTTTTTTAATAAAAACTGATATTTATTTGTTTATTTTTCTGGAGCACGTTATAAATAACATATTGACTATTGAGCATAGTATATATAATAAGGGTTTAATCTTGGTCTAATTAAATTCCACTTGACAAATTAAACATAATAATAATAATAATAATAATAATAATAATAATAATAATAATAATAATAATGATAATAATATATGTCGAAGTCGAGAAAATGAATTTTAGAGGGGCGAGATTTATTATTTTTTGAAAATAGTGGATGACGGGGTGTTTTTAGATTTCTTAAGGGGTGAGATTTTAAAATTTGATATTTATATAAAAGATTTAATTGTAGATTTAACATTATGTATAAAATAATTGAAAACAATATTAAAGTTGAAGGTCGGCCGCCAATCCCCCTAGCCACATCACTACAATATTGACACTATTCGAATAATTATTCTCTTCCAATGATCGAGTCGAGCTTGAGCCAACTCAATTTATACGTCATCTAATTAATAATAATATAATTATAGTTGTTTGACAATGGAATTCTATTTTTCATCACTACATTTTCATCCAAAATAATTATAATAACAATTACATAAATTCGGAGGCAATAAAAAAATCTTATTTTGAAAATAGATTAAAAAAATTCTTAACTTACAATTATAAAGTTTTTCATAATTACCAAATAAATACCTTAAACTCGACGTCATGGCATACGTATAACTCCACTAAGGGAAATATATAAGGTGTTTAATTAGTTACCGTGGAGAGAATTAGAGAGGAGTAAATGCAATTGTGGAGTGATGATGAATAAGGTTTGAATTTACAGCCAAAATTTCCCTGATTTGGAGGAAACGTATAAGACTTTTTTTTTTTTTTTTTTGGAGTTGTAACGCTTCTCTCAAAGCATGTCTTGCAATAAACCAGGTTATAATTACTACAACTACTTATTAGATGATGTAAATTTTTTCAGAATATTAGTATGATACAGCTGTCATTACTAGCTTTAATAATTATATTTGTGATATTAAATAGTGTGTTATAATGAGATCTACTTATTTTGAAAAAAATTATGAAAATTTATTATGTGGAGGAATAAGATATTTTGGGATCTAATTCTCTTGCCATGCATGTGTCGTGGCGAGCCGGATTCTCTATTTCAAATACTGAATAGTTACGTGTTTCAATGTTATCGTTATACATCAAGTGCTTAAAATGGCCACACATTACATGTATTAAGAGCATCTCCAATATTTTACTGTATTTTAGCGTATATTACGCACTATTTTGATGTAAAATCTACATTTCATCTTCATCGATTTTTGCAATAAATTCGACACTAAAAAGGAATATTTCACAATATTCCATTTTAGTGCATAAAAAAAATTTTAGCGTAGCTACAATATTGCACTATTTTTGGTGCAATCGCTCACATTTCACATTTAAAGTGCGTTGGATTTGTACGGTGTTGGAGCAAGTTTTTTTGCAAATTGAAGATATATAGAGAATCTCTTAGCTTGGAGATGCTCTAATAATGTTATTGAAATAAGAGATGAACTATCACATGAATATAGATATAATGTATTTTACATATAAAATCACGAAATATGTTATGATGTAGGAAAGATTATTAAGAATTATTTAAAATGAATTTTTATATTAAAAAAGTTCAATTTAAGAAACCCATTCCACCAAAATCTTCATTTAGGACCACTTCTATCCCATTTTCAAATGAAATTACCCTCGAACTTCTATTAATTTTTTTCATTTAATTTATTGATATTCTATTTGACAATTAGTTTTCCTTTACGTATATTAGTTTATTTGTAGTAATTTTTCTAACAAACCTTAAATTATGATTTACTTAATCATTTTACTTGGTTCATTCTATTTTAAAAGATTAGATTATTTCCAATAATTTATAAATTATTCTAAAACTTGAAAAATATACTTCTAAAATTTAGTTTATTAAAGTTAAAATCATTATTGATGCAAACCAATTTGAGCAATTAACTCCTGGACTTTTTAGAATGAAAATTTGTTGGGAACGTGATAGGCCCTCAAACCAAGACCCTAATTAACCCCACCATAAAGCTAGCTCAAGGGTAGATGTTTGACCCCAAAGTTAAGTACTAATCCACAATTGCTTGAGAATTCAATGTGGGATCGTATCAGAATGATTTTTTCAATTGAAAGATACTTGATGGAGTTTCTAGATATAAAAGTTTATTTGAAGAATTTCTTAATAATTTTTCCTATATCTGAATATCGATATTATGCACACTTCCAAGTTATATAGGGGTAATTCAAAATTGGTTGTAACTCAGGTGGATGAACATTTGTAATTCAGATCATTCATCAATGATCTGAGATCAACTCCCACTAGTCCCCCATAATTTTTTTTCTTTTTTTTTCGTTTATTATTTATGTAACACTATTTATATAATATATATGTAACACTACTAATTTATGCACAAAGTGTTAATAACATTATTTAAAAAAAATAAAAGTATTATATAACATTATAACGATATAAATTATATAATATTTTAGTTAATAATATGCCCAAATTATCACTAATAATATTAAAATTTATAAATTCATTGTGTGCCAAAATAATAATTTATCAAACACTGATATATTATAAGTTAAAAAAATTATATAACACTAATAAAAAAATATTAATAGTGTTATATAACATTACTAGTGTTAAATAAATTTTTGATGTAGTTTGTAATTGTATACATATCGTGTGCCCATTATAAAAAAAATTCTGGATCCATCCCTGGTCCCACGGTTTCTCCTAGGATATCACTACAAGAAAATTTCAGTTTACCGATAGAATTTACCGACATAAATAATTTTGTCCCTAAATTTTACAATTACCTACAAAATAACTACAGAATAAAGAATATTTTTTTCGTAAATTATCACGGAAACAAATTACATGTAGATCACCGACGGTTTTTAATTTACCGACAAAAATACTGTTGGTATTTACCAATAGTTTTAGATTTTGTAGGTAAATATTTTACTTACAATGATTTTACTTAAAATGATTTTACCTACTCTTTACAATTATTTTAATATTTACTTACAAGATTTTCTGTAGGTAAACTGATTTTTTTTTGTAGTGATTGTCTTGTTAAAAAAAACATACATAGGTCTTCTCTCTCATAGTCCCGTTTACTTGATAATTCTATAATAGTGGGACGATTTTGTAATATAATATAATTATGACAAATGTATTATTTTGATAAAATGTACGACACTTAACACAACATTTAGTAAATTAAATACAAAGGCATTTTGTGCAGCATGCGTGGATTCAACAAATTGAAGTTTTTTGACAGATATACGAAATCTACATATAATATAGAGCAAATTGTTCAACCACTGAGGTTAGCCAGTGACCATGTATATTACTCTTTATTGAAGATGTTCGGGTTTAGTCTTTGCAATGACAGAGTGAGTTTTTAAAAAAAAATAGAGCAAATTTTTCAAAGTACCCATTATGGATATGACAAAAACTTTTCTAATATGTGAGATAAAAAAACTATATTTCTACCCACTTTTGTGGTTTTTTACCCAAATACCCCTAATACTTGAATATAAAATTAAAAAGTAGGTGCGTCCTATTTCTCTCACATAAAATACATTTTCTTTATTTTTTTTCTCTCTATACTCCCCTCTGATCTACACAAAATAACAATAATTTTAAGTCTCTCTTCTATACAAAATCGTACCAAACCAAGGAGAAAACAAGGTAACAAATATATGTAATATTATATACACGTTATGTATAACTGACAATTTTTTTTCAAAAAAAGACATGTAAAAATATAATTAAAGCAATTTTTAGCAACAAATATGACACAATATGATGCAACGATATTCTAGTACAGAACGTGGCACAATATGCCACGTTATACTAGTATATAACGTGGCACAATATGCTATGAGATGGGCACAATATGCCACATCATACTAGTATGTAACATAGCACGATATATATGCCATGATATGACACAATATGTCACGTTATAATAGTATATAATGTGGCACGATATGCCATGATATACCACGATATTGACACGATATGCCAAGTTATATATACTAGTATGTAACATGACACGAAATGACATGTTATACTAGTATATAACATGATACGATATGAACACAATATGAGCACGATATGGGCACGATATAACACATTATAATAGTATAACATGACACGATATGAGTACGATATAGTGTCATGATATATATATATATATATATATATATATATTCATTATCTTTTTCTTCTTTTTTTTTTATGATGGGGGAACCCGCAGCCGCTACTCTTTGAATGCGACCTGGATAAACCCCGGGGGACGTATTTGCAAACTACGTCAACCAGGTAAACCACACTAGGCAAGCCCTGTGTGACAGGCTCAACCAAGAAAGTGTTGGTAGGGGAATCGAACTCGTGACCTTTCGGTCTCGCTCACCTACTCCATTAACTTGGCTACTTGCGGGTTCATTATCTTCTTCTTTGAATATGTACATAGAGGTGTGTGTATTTTGGGGGAGTATACACGGTTTCAAGGGAAACAATAATTACATCGGTTCAAAATTCAAAATCCCAAATTAAAGTAGGGGCATGGGGCATTTTGGTCAAATTGGGTAATTTTTATTTTTGTTTTTAAGTTGATGAGTAGAACTAGAAAAGAATACCCACTGTTCATAGTGAGTAGTTAAAAATTTCTCTTATAATATAACGATCATTTCAAATTAGTTGAACTAGTATATCACCGTGCGATGCACGGAGTATAATATAATAAAGTATTGTATAATTTTGATATTAAGAAATAATATATTGTACGAATTGTAAAGATCCGGGACATGACGGGCGTCTCAAGACTCAAACCCGCCTCGTCCTTTGAACGGGGAAAAAGGGTGCATGTTGACATATAATGACCGAACAAAATAATATCGGATTTATTAAATAATAATCATTACAATAATTTCATACATTTTTACAAAATATCATGTTAAACATCCAACTATAAATGAAAAATTTAGAAAAATGGGAAGAAAAAAATAAATTGATTATATTTTAGAAAAATGAGAAAAATATAAATTGATACTATATTTGAAGCAAATTTATACATCTATTAAAAATACTTGTTGAGTTGTCTAAAACTTTAAAAAAAAAATATGTTCACAATTAATGATTTTCCACAACTAAATTAAATTAGATCAATGGAGACAGTTAAGATTTATACCAATAAAATACTATGCATGTTACTTTAATAAATAAAATCGTAGTGTCATTTGATTTATCAATAATAATATCAATCTACTTAAATCTCGATTATTTGAAAAAGATTATTGGACGGAAATGAATGAATAATAATTTTTTTATTATTTTAGATTAACAAATAAATGTAGCCTAAAGAATAGAACAAATAAAAATATTATTTTATATAATCAATATTTACTTATTTCTTATCCAAAAAGTATATATAACATTTATTTCTACAAAATCCACAATATATGTATATCTATTATATTTCTATAATCACTATGTAATGCAAATCCGAATATATGTAAATCTTTTTTATCAATATTTAGATTTGAATATTTTTTGTTAATTTTGTGTTATATATTATATTTATTTAAGTTTATTTTGCAATTATAATTTTGTTCTCCAGGCCCCATGCTTGTATTATGTTATTCGAACCGTATAATATACTGCTTGCATTTTTCATATTTGACAATTATCAGATATTTGGTTATACATTTACATTGAGAATTATGATTTTTCTTAAGAAATTAAACAAAAATACTAATATTTATGAAAAATAAAATAAAATTAGTAACTATTAAATTCATATTCACATTATGTCTAAAATCCTACAAATTTTGAACATGTGAAAAATCTAATTTACTCAAAATAATAAATTTTAATTGTTAAATTAAAAAAGTATAAAACAACATTTTTTTATTTTAATCATTAAGATTACCCAAATTATTTCAAGGTACAAAATAAATTTACTGGAAATAGGAAATTATAATTTTTAAAATTTGAAAAGTATGATGTATTAAATAATTTGTATATCCTAGTTTTTCATTTAAATATTCAGATCTTATTTGGTAATTTTTAAAATCTTAGAATAAATATAGATGTAAATTGATTATATTTGAATTTATCCAATGATTTATATTTTTATTATAATAACTTTTTTATTTATTTTAATATTTTTTACATTTTATCATATTATTAAAAGACTTGTATATAAATTTTCAATTTATTTGATAATTTTTAGGATTTATTTCATAATTTTTTTTATTTATATAATTTTTGTAATTCTTGGATAATCTTAGAATTATTGAATATTTTATAAATCTACTGTGCTCTCTTAAATTTATTTATGTAGTTTGTATTTTAAGTTTTTAATTTCATTTGGTCAGTTTTATCAAATAACATTTGGATTTATTTTATAATATTCGGATCATTAAATACTTTTTTAAATTATAAGTTACGTGAAAATAGAAAAACTTAAGTTTTTAAATTAAGGAAGTACTAATTGTCAAAATAATTTTACCTTTATAATTAGAGCTTACTCATTATATTGATAGTGAAAATTCGATTTACTAAAAAAAAGAAATTATACTTTTTTAAATTTGGAAAGTATAATTCAGTTGTCAAAATAATATTACCCAAAATTAATCTTAGCATTTTTATTGCAAGTTGTTGACATAATTAAATTACTATTTATATTATTACTCAATCCATTTTTAATAATAATTTAATATTTTCTAGATTTAGAATAGAAATGGGCGGGAAAATTTTTATACTACTATTTATAAGTGACTCTCTCTTTATATATATATAGATTCAAGAGAAAACTTGATATTGGATGATTTTGACACCAAAATTAAGGCGTGAGAATCTCCCAAAAATAGCCCGACAATATAATTGTCTTTCAATTATAATTCTTCATAAACTTTGACGTTTGATAACTTAAATCCAAAATCTCTTAACTAGGAACATCCCCTTACTATTAATTAGGCAAGATTTCACTTATGCACATCTTCATGTTCTGCATCTTGCAGGGGCGGACTCATGTAGTGGAGGAGGCCCCCCCAGATATTTTATTTTTATATATAAATTTTGGGCATGATGATTTCATTTTGTCCCCCAAGTTTTTTCTGTGAAAAGGAAAATCATGTTAATTTTATATTGTAATTTTGTATTTTAGGATGTTTAAAGATGAGTAGTAGAAATATATTTGATGCAAATACATAATATATTTTGACATGTATCATTATAAAATAAATATTTGATAATCCAACTATTGCCCCGAATGTCAAATCCTAGTTTCGCTTCCTGTGAATGGCAAAAAATAAAGGTAAATATAATAATCTGGGTCATTTGGAAAAGGAAATAAATGATGTTAGCAGCCGAACAAACGCACATGGTATTATTTTGAAAGTATAAACTGTTTATGCTTTGACTATGTAAGGTCTTTAATTTATAAGTAACAAACCTCTTCAAATACTTGAGATTCTAATTGCGTGACACGTACATCATCACAAGTTGGGAAATGGATTATGCTCATTTATCATGATGAATCTCTTAAAAGTGCGATTTTATTGTTCGCTTAATGTTAGCTTATGGCTGACACATAAAATATTTACTTTATTATTTTTGCTCTCAATTTTTCTTTTTTTTGTACAATTCAAGTGTTTTTGGCGTTTTTGTCATTTTATTGAAAAGATGATGTGAAATTGTTTTTCACTAATTTTTTTCGAGCTTGCATGCACTTCTTTTGCCAACATTAACCATTTTTGCTTTTTTTTCCTCCTCACTTTTTATCTGTCTCCAAATTTAACAAGGTGGTCTTATTAGACTACTCATGGAAAAGTCGATGAGGACGGATTTTAAAAAATACAAAACGTATATATGTCGACCGTCTTATACATTTTTTTGCAAAATTTTAATCAATAGTTTTTGCCAAAATAAAGTATTTCATTACAAAACTCGAGTTCAATATACAACTTGCCAACTGGCAAAAAAGTCACATTGCACACATATTTGTCAAGGGAAAAAACACACTTCTAAGGAAAAACAAGCACTCAAAGAAAAACAAAAAAAAAGAACAAAAAAAAAAGCAAAACTTCCCGCAAAAAGACTGAAACACACACTCTAAAAGGAAGACTAGACATTCCACAAAAAGACTACCCGCTAATACACACGAAAACATATTCCGAGCATGAGTTACCACCATGTATCGCACACATACACCTCCGATCCGTTGGAGGAGGTTATCTCAAGTTTAGAAGAAAAATGGATTATTTAGAAATTGGAAGTTGGAAGTTGGAAGTTGGAAGTTTAGGGAAAGAAAAGGGGGACACCCGTCATACGATTAATTTAACCACTTCTTTAAAAACATAAAAATCTTGCAAATACTCCCTTAGATCAAATGATCGAAGTTTCTAATCAAATTGAACCCGTCCCTTCACATATGATTATATAATAACAACATGAAAAACACTTTTAATGTGCTTATTATTTTTTGACAACTTAATCTACGTATTATTAGTCATGAAGAAAAAAACATCTTTTAATTTTTAAGATTTTTGAAAATAAAACCATATAATAACAAAATAAAAGATGACATCGAGAAAGGGTGAATTACAAAATTATCCTTGAAGCAGTCTAACTATAAAATATAACTAGTTTACTTTTAAATTTACAAACACCCATTTGATATTTGTTTCTGATTTACATAGTTCAGATAAATATTTGTAAAAACAATACAAACCTCGATAGTATACATATAATTTTAGAAGATAATCATTGAACTATTTTTATACTTAGACTGAATTTTAGGATTTTTTTTTACATTTACCCTCGACAAAATAACAACAATATTCAAACTTAGGGTGTGACATTTAATTAATTAAGTGCCCTTAAAATATAAATCATTCTTTGAATAAAACATAAGAATTAAAATCCCACTTGGGAAGGAAAAAAAGAAAAATCAAATTTGTGCTTTCTGTAGTGGAGAATTCAACCCATATATATTAATTAATTGACTCTGCCACTATAAAAGCCACACATGTTTTGCTTAAACTTAACTCTCTTTCTTAGCAGCTTCACCAAATAAAAGTAAAGCCTGATAATAGTTGGTGTCACTCCTAACTTGAATAGAACTGCCATATTGCTAGTGTCAGTTTGTACAGTTAAAGAGTTTTTTTATATAATTATATATTATATATTACATTTTTAATCAAATATATAACAATTTATTTGAAATATATACATGAAATTAATTAATATATGCATCGAGTATTCGCTATAAATATATACATGAAATTAATTAATATATACATCGAGTATACGCTATTGAACTTTGGTTTATTTGATTTTATGTATTTTAGATTTTAGTATAATGATAATCTTAATGGTGCTATATATATCGTATTAATAATATCAATGAATCAGATGCACAATTAAAAATCTAGATTATATGATTATGTTATAATAACCACACTACGATGATGACAACGATGATGATAAATTTACGACATTTACTAATTTATATTACCTAGAAAAAACATAAATTATATTAATTTAAACGCAAAAATTTCTGTAAGACGGTGAAAGTCCGTGAGACCGTAAGACGATGATACTTTTAGTGCAAAAAATGATATTTTTGGTGTAAAAAGTGATACTTGTCAAAAAGATTGAAATTAGTGTATTTAGACAAATATAAATTTTTACACTAAAAATATCACGTGTTATCTTAAAAGTATGACTCTCACACCATCTCACAAGAGACCTGCTGCAATTTAAATCACACAATCAAATTTATCTTGCTTTCTTCACACTTGAACCAAAACAAAATTAATCCAACATTTTTCCAAATTAAAGACCTGCAGCCTAATTTGAGATGTGGGCTCAAGGAGTGATGAATAGAGATTTGAGGCCTTTTTTCGGTTTAGGCCCATTGTAATGTTACATGTTCTTGTAGCCCGGAAAAGACCACCTCGTTTAGCTAGACCTAGACTATCATGTTCGAATCTATAGCCCAAGATTGTTGATATGGGTAATTTTTGATTAATTGATTTAAAAAAAAATAATTCAAGTCTGAACTTTATTGTAGGCCCAACTTCGCGATAAACATAATGTTCATTAGTTTATTGTTAATTTGTTGGCCCAAGAGGCCCGAAATTATATTCAATGCCCGAGAAGCGCGTCCGAATATAGTCTCATTGTTTTATTTTCAAGGTACGCAACCTTATGGATTGCTTGCTTGTCAATTTTTTTTTGAGGCAGGTTCACCATCATCTCTCTTATCTTTTGTATGATCTAGCTAGGATTTGGAGTCAAGATTTAGTTCTATAATTGCAGTTGATTAGTACTAAACTGATCTTATGAAAGTATTCTTCGGAAGAATCACTTACGTCTCCCTTCTTCATTGATCTGGGGGAAACATAAGAAAATACTCACACTTTACTCTCTTTCACACACAGAGAGATGGAAATGAAAAAACATAAACATGCTCTCCCCTCTCACACACACTTCCACACACTTTTTCACACACAATTGCACGTTTTTTGCCATTCTTGGTGATTCTCGCACGGATTTGCTCGATTATTCTTAAATTTGAGTGAGTTTTTTTATTACATCTTACGTTTTCTTTGTTTTCTTTTTTGCTCGTTTTTTATTTTTATTTTCAATCTTTTCCGTATTCTTCAATTTGTCCAGGTTGTTAGTCCACCCCATGTGGTGGCCAAGTCAAAAATGGGGAACAAATTGTTAGGCACCGAAAAGTTTGAAGGAAAGAAAAGGTGGCAAATTTGGATACAAACTCTTGCTTGGCATTTGTCATTTTGCTAATCCATTTTGCCTATAAATAGGCAACATCCGGGAGATGAACAAACACATCAAACATTCAAGCAATTAACAATTGCTTAGAGAAGAGAGAAAATAGAGAGTAGAGTGATTCCTATAAGTGTGTGTTTTGAGTGAAGAAAAAGAGAGAAAAATTAGTAGTAATTTTTCATTCTCACCCAAAATAAGCATTCCTATTTTCTTGGGTATTCCAAGTTAAGTAACTTGAGATATTTTGTGTATCCCCTATTTTTAGGGAGAAATATTGTAAGCCTACTATACATTTAGTGGAGGATTTATCTGGACTACAGTCTCGTGGTTTTTCCCGATTTGGGTTTTCCACGTAAAAATTCTTGTGTCCTATTTTTTATCGTCTTGCACTATTATTTGGTACTCTTGGTTTGGTTCCCATTTTTAATCATTTGGGTGGGAAAAGACTTTACTATTTCATTTGTCTTTGGTGTCATTTATTTTGACACTCTTTCCCAACAAGTGGTATCGAGCCACGTTGTTGCGGATTAAAAATGGAGGAATCGACATCCGGTGGGATGTTCAAACTCAACGGATCCAACTACAATATTTGGAAACCGAGTATGTTGAATCTTCTCTCTTGCAAGGATCTTTATTTGCCTTTGAAAGGTGATATCTTGCCAAACCAAAAGATACAAATGATGACGAGTGGAAAATCCTACACGTAAAAAGCGTAGGATATATCCAGGCGTTTCTTGAGCATAGCATTTTCCATGATTTTGCTAATGAGGAAAAGATCGATGTTCTATGGAAAAATATTGAAACCATGTTTGAGAGGAAAAATGCTTGAACAAAGCATCTATTATCGAGAAAAATTGTTCGACTCGGATATACGGAAGGTGCGAATATGACGGAGCACCTAAATGCGATCGTGGTGCGATAACTCAATCTACCATCATGAAAATATCCTTGATGATGAAGTAATTGTTTTATTCCGCTCATTTCGTTACGGCGGTTGGGACACGCTTGTGGTGTCATCCCAAGAATAACTCGGCCCGAACGGTGAACGACTATCACGGATGGTCAAAGATTGTCTTCTTAATGAAGAGTCGAGGAAGAAAGGAGTTAGAATATTCTTCTCGAGTCAAAAGCCTTAGTAGTCGAAAAATGACAAACGGGGAAGGGGAAGGAGCAAGTTTAGAGGTTCTCAAAATAAAAGAGACAAATCCAGGGGGGAGGTCCAAATCCAAGAAGGACTTCAAATGTCATTATTGTGGTGGTCCAAATCACTATGAGAGAGATTGTAGAAAGAAGAAAAGAGATTAAAAGAATGGAAATAATGAAAACAAGATCGATGACAAAACAGACACTATCGCGCAGCGATTGATGGTGATGTTGTCATCATTTGTGATGATGCTTGTATCGATTACGCCGCATGCCAACAGACGGATCGGATTATTGATTCAGAGCTTCATATCATATCACACCTCATCGTGATATGTTTACATCATACACCGTGGTAGCTTTGGCAAAGTCGAATGGCCAACCATGGTGTGACGGAGGTCGTTGGCATAGGTAACATCATATTGAACACCGATACGGGAAGCGGACTCGTGCTCAATGATGTCGACATATTCCGATATTCGCTCAATATTATTTCCACTAGCAAGCTTGACGATCTTGGCTATGACAATCACTTTGGTGAAGGAAAATGGAAGCTCACCAAAGGCTCTCTCATTGTCGCTAAGGGATAGAGCGAGAATTCTCTGTGCACGATGCAAGCCGATTATCCAACGGAGAGGTAAATACAATTGATAAAAGTTCCTCCATTGGCTATGGCATAAAGGCTCGGACATCTAAGTCGGAGAAGGGCTTGGAAGTTCGACCGTAAAGAAATTTCTCCCGAGAGGTAACCAAGATGCCCCTACAAACTTGTGTTGATTGTTTAATTGGAAAACAAACACAGAGTTGCTTTCAAGAGTTTTTCACCTTCAAGAAAATCTCATCCACTAGATCCGTGCATACTTGATTTATGCTACAAGAAAGATAGAAGTCTTGGTGGTGCAATATATTTTGTAACATTTATTGATGATTTCTCTAGAAAAGTCCGGTGTTTTGCTTTGAAATCTAAAGATCAAGTTAAGGTATCTTTAAGAATTTTCAAGCAAGTGTTGAAAGAAAAACGAGGAAAGAAAGGTAGGCGAGTTCGTCGTGCGACAATGGTGGTGAATACCGGGGTCCATTTGAGCAACATTGCGGGGACCATGGAATCAAGCTTGAGAAGAGTGCTCCAAAACTCCTCATCATAATGGTGTAGCGAGAAAGAATGAACAGACAACTTGTGAACGAGTCAAATGTATGCTATCACATTCCAATCGCCCAAATCCTTTTGGGGTGAAGCAATGAGGACTGCAGTTGATCTAATCAACCTTTCTCCATCGATTCCTCGGGTGGCGACATTCAGGATAGAGTTTGGATGGAAAAGATGTTTCCTACAAACACTTGAGAGTGTTTGGTCAGTAGGGCGTTGTGCACATTCCAAAAGATGAACGATCCAAACTTGATGACAAGACCAAGTCATGCATCTTCTTGGGCTATGGACATGAAGAATTGGCCACAGGAGTTATGGGATCCGGTCAAGAAGAAAGTTATCGAAGCGGGGATGTTGTATTCCTCGAGGATCGACAATTGAAGATGCCAAACAGTTGAGAAATCAATCAAACCAATATGTTCTCGATGGCGTAGATCCGGTTTCTTCTCCTAGAAATCGAGAATCACGGGGAGGTGTGCAAGAGCAACACCATGATACAACCGGTGATGTCCCTCCGGTTCCACCACGAGAGAAGATGCGGCTAGAAGGTCCACTAGACAAAGACAACCTTCTACCGGATATAGCCCACATGAGTATGTAATGCTCACTTGTGGGAGAACACACAGAGTTTTTGCAGAGGCCATATCACATGATCGAAGGATATGTGGATGAAGGCCATGAAAGAAGAGATGAACTCTTTGCGGGAAAAATCACACCTATGACCTGGTGAAGCTACCGAAAGGTAAACGTACTCGAAAAATAAATGGGTGTACGGGTTGAAGATCAAGAAGAGCAAAGCTTGCAACCAAGGTATAAAGCTAGGATGGTTGTGAAGGGTTTGATCGAGGAAGAAGGGTGTTGATTTTGAAGAAATTTTCTCACCGATGGTGAAGATGTCCTCAATCGAGTTGTTCTTGGGATAGCCGCCAGTTTGGATCCGGAAATCGAACAACTTGATGTGAAGACCTGCATTTCTTCATGGAGATTTGAATGAAGAAATCTATATGGAGCAACCGGAAGGATTCAAAGTCAAAGGTAAGGAGAACTTGGTATGTATGTTGAAGAAGAGCTTGTACGGCTTAAAACAAGCTCCAAGACAATGGTACAAGAAGTTTGACTCTTTCATGACCGACCATGACTACAACAGACCAATTCGATCGATTTGTGTATTCTTTAAGAAATTGATGATAATTATTTTATCATACTATTATTGTATGTGGATGATATCTTTGATTGTAGCCATGATGCCAGCAAGATTGAGAATTTGAAGAAATAACTTGGCAAGTCTTTTGCGATAAAAGACTTAGGCCAAGCTAAACAAATTCTTGGGATGAAAATCTCAAGAGACAGAGTAAACAAGAAACTTTGGTTATCTCAAGAAAAGTATGTCGGGAAAGTTCTTGAGAGATTCAACATGAGCAAGTCAAACCAACAAGATCCACTTGCGGGTCACTTCAAGCTCAAATAAGTGCAACACAATGTCCCACAAGTGAGAAAGATAAGGCGAGAAATGCAAAAGGTACCATATCGCTCAGTTGGTAGTTTGATGTATGCTATGGTATGTACTAGACCGATATTGCTCAATGCGATTGGTGTTGTTAGCCGTTTTCTCTCTAATCCAGGGAAAGATCATGTCCGCAGTGAAATGGATATTGAGGTATTTAAGAGGTACTTCTAAATATTGTCTAAAATTTGGTGATGACCAAACTGCTTTAGACGGATTCACGTGATGCGGATATGGTGGGTGATATTGATTCGGGAAGTCCACATCAGGATACGATGAGATTTGCGGGGAGCTATCACTTGGCAATCGAAACTTCAAAAATGCGTGGCATTATCTACAACCTCAAGCCGAGTACATAGTCTGTGTGACGGAAGCTTGCAAGGAGATGTTGTGGTTAAAGAAGTTTCTACAGGAATTAGACTTGAAGCAGGGAAAAATACACGCTCTCGTGATGTCGAGAAAGCGCAATCCACTTGAGTAAGAATTCTTCATTCCATGAAGTTCAAAACACATTAATGTGAGATACCATTGGATTCGAAATGTGCTTGATGAAAAGTTGATGCAACTTGAGAAAGTTCACACCGATGAAAATGGCGCAGATATCTTGACGAAGTCTTTACCAAGAGATAAGTTTGAAGCTTGCGTAAGCAAAGCGGGTTTGGTTGATTTCTCACATGAGGTGGAGGGGAGAATTGTTAGTCCACCCCATGTGGTGGCCAAGTCAAAAATGGGGGACAAATTGTTAGGCATCGAAAAGTTTGAAGGAAAGAAAATGTGGCAAATTTGGATACAAACTCTTGCTTGGCATTTGTCATTTTGCTAATCCATTTTGCATTTATAAATAGGCAACATCAGGAGATGAACAAACACACCAAACATTCAAGCAATTAACAATTGCTTAGAGAAGAGAGAAAATAGAGAGTAGAGTGATTCCTATAAGTGTGTGTTTTGAGTGAAGAAAAAGAGAGAAAAATTAGTAGTAATTTTTCATTCTCACCCAAAATAGCATTCCTATTTTCTTGGGTATTCCAAGTTAAGTAACTTGAGATATTTTGTGTATCCCCTATTTTTAGGGAGAAATATTGTAAGCCTACTATACATTTAGTGGAGGATTTATCTGGACTACGGTCTCGTGGTTTTTCCCAATTTGGGTTTTCCACGTAAAAATTATTGTGTCCTATTTTTATCGTCTTGCACTATTATTTGGTATTCTTGGTTTGGTTCCCATTTTTAATCCGGTGGGTGGGAAAAGACTTTACTATTTTCTTGTGGGTGTCATTTATTTTGACACTCTTTCCCAACACAGGTTTGTTCATGGCAGATCCTCCCCTGGAGGGTCATGTCTCATCCGATAATCCACCTCCTCTTAAGTCATACACACATGTGACTGGCTCTTCTTCTTCGAGCCACGTTAATCTATCTTTTGATCCGGAAAAAATCGTTCCAATTGGCACCATTTCAGTTCAAGATGGACAAAAAGTCTTGTGTTTTTCTTCTTCGGAGGCGGATCGTCTAGCATGAGCTTGGAAGCTTACCTTGATTGGAAAGTTTTCTTTTGCCATTCCTCGGCCCAATAGAATTGCCAATGGATTATGCGCTTTGAATCTCAAGGGGATGTTCTCATGGAGCTTTGCAAATTCTTCACACATTGTTATTAAATTACAGCTGGAGGAGGACTTCAACAGATTATGGATGGGCACAATTTGGATGGTTGGAGAGTGTCTTATGCGTGTTTTTAAATGGACTCCAACCTTCAATCCGAAATCTGAATCACCAATTGCTCCGGTCTGGGTTCGTTTTCCGGGTCTACCCATTTACTTCTATGATTATCATGCATTATTTGCTATTTGTAAAGAGATTGGATCTCCCTTACAAGTGGATGCCGCAACAGCTCGCAAAACTCGTCTGTCTATGGCTAGGGTATGTATTGAAATTGACCTTTTGAAAGAAAGGATGGAGGAGATCGTTTTGCGATTTAATGATGTTGTACATGTTCAAAAAATTGTCTATGAACGTGTGCCTCCATATTGTCTTGACTGCAAACATATTGGTCATAGTGAAGAGAATTGTTACATGAATGGGAATCGAGTTAAACCACCACCACCAGATCGACGGCCCCGTCCATTCAGAGTTGCATCAGATAAGGGAAAGGAAGTGGAGAAGCCAAAAGAGGGCTTTACTGACAATCCGCTATGGAATGGAGGATAATGTGATAAGCTTGCATGAAAATAAGGAATTGTTGGCAAATGGGGGTCCACTATGGAATTAATGATCAACACGTATCACCAATGGAACAATACCCTCCAATTTTGGTTGTTGACGTGGATAAGCATGAGCATATTTCTCCATTATGTGATTTGCATGGAAATGATAAGCCAAAAGAGGGCTTTACTGACAATCCGCTATGGAATGGAGGATAATGTGATAAGCTTGCATGAAAATAAGGAATTGTTGGCAAATGGGGGTCCACTATGGAATTAATGATCAACACGTATCACCAATGGAACAATACCCTCCAATTTTGGTTGTTGACGTGGATAAGCATGAGCATATTTCTCCATTATGTGATTTGCATGGAAATGATAAGGATTTGGTTGGGCCAACCTCAGACAGAATCGAAATGGGCCAGGATTTTACTTTGGAAATGGGTAAGGAGTCTAATTTAGATATTGTTGCTCACACTTTTTCGCCTGCGGCCCAATTCGATGGAGATAATTTGCTTGGGCAAGCCCATTTCGATCTAACTCGGACGTCTTCTACTGCAAAACTAGATGATAATTCCTCCCCATCCCAGTCTATTAATTCATCTCTTCTTGTACAAGTCGATGTGGGCCAGGTGGATGTATATGTTAATGAAGCCCAATCTCCTTCGCTTAGTACCTCAATTTCTAGGGCTCTCGATGGCTTGCAAGGCTCTGATCAAGATGGACAAAAATTGCAGAAACAAAGTGCAACTGTGGGTAAAACCGAGACATTAAAAAAACTGGGGTAAATAAGCTTCCGAAGTCACCAAAGAAAAATTTGAAATCGGGCAAGCTTGTGCATACATTTCTTTCAAAAACTGGCGCCCACGGATTCATAATCGATCGGTGTTTCGATTCCTCTTCTCATTCTACTTGTTAATTATGTTGCTTAAATTTTTAACGTGGAATGTGTGAGGCATTGCTAATGAGAGTAGTCAGCGTCATTTGCATGTTTTAATTACTCGTTGTAAATTGCCTTTTCGTTACGCTTTTAGAACCCATGACTTCTCGGAGTTTAGTTTCTATTGTCGTAGATTTGGCTTTGCTAATGGTTTGCATAATTGTTCTAATCATATCCGGATTATGTCACGCTCATTTGCATTTTGAGATTCTCGTAGATCATGCACAATTGTTACATTGTAGGTTGCGATCGGTTTTATTGCCTCGGCCTATTTATTTGACTTTTGTGTATGCTAAGTGTACTAGAGTTGCTAGATATAGTTTGTGGGATACTTTGCGTGAGATTGCGATTAGTATAGAGCGGCAACCCTGTCTTGTTAGTGGTGACTTTAATATTTTTTTGCATGCTCACGAACGTGTTGGTGATATTACGATAGGTCCGATGAGATTTTAGATTTTGCTTATACGAGCAGCGTTGTGATTGTGAGTTAATTGACGCGGGGTGTGAGGGTCCAACCTTTACTTTGGCTAGAGTGGGCTTCAAGAGAGACTTGATAGGGCTTTTATATAATGAACATTGGTCCGATGTGTTTACTTTTCCGTTGTTATGCATTTGCCTCGGGTTTGCTCGATCATGCTCATTTACTCATATCTTGTCGGTTTTTACCGCATGTGCCTCGCTTCTTCTTTTTCGATTTCAAAGATACGTGGATACGTCACCTTACCTTTTTGCGGGTAGTCAAAGAAGCATGGGGATCTCCCATGGATATTTTGGAATGAGGAACTTGCAAAGACAAATTGAACAGGTCAAGCACGATTTAATGATTGGAATCATCGGACATTTGGTAATATATTTGATAAGGTCAAATTGGCCGATGACGCGTCTTAGTGGCTCGTGAAATATTTGATAGTGATCCGTCTCTCGCACATAGGGTCGAGTTACACCATTGTGTGGTCGAGTATGAGCTACGCTTGAAAATGGAGGAGGATTTTTCGCAAAGCAAAAATTAGCGATTAAGTGGGTTGTTGAAGAGCGCACACTAAGGTCTTTCATGGGTTTGTTAAGCATAAAAGGTGTCGCGCTTGATCCATTCGATTGAAGATAATGGGGTGACACACACACAAGATTCTCGAGATCCAACAATCGGCTATACAATTTTTTTGATCCCTCTTGACTTACGATTTGGAGTATTTGACCACCCCTGTTGAGGAGTTTTTTCCACGGCTTCCTAATTCGATTGATATGGCGGGACTTTGTGATATGCCTATAGCGAAGGAGGTCCATGATGCGGTCTTGGGATTGATCCTTCTAGTGTTTCAGGGCGGATGGATTTTCATCATTTGTTTTTTCAACACTTTGTTGGGATGTTGTCGACATGATGTGGAGGATGCGGTGGTTGATTTTTTCTCGGAAATTTTATGCCATGTACTTTCACGGCCACGCCTATAGTCCGATTCCGAAGGTTCCGCGATCCTCGAAAATGGACCAAATATCGACCAATTAGCTTGTGCAACGTGGACGAATAAGATTATCACGAAAAATCATGAATGCACGTTTGGTCTCCATTTTGCCACTTATTGTGTCTCCAAATCGGAGTGACTTTACACCCGAACGTCTTATCTCTCGATAACATCTTGCTTTGCGCAGAGCTCATCCATGATCTTAGCCTCTCTTTGGTGTTCCTAATGTTGTCTTCAATCTAGATATGGCTAAAGCTTATGATCGCGTGCAATGGCATTTCTGATAATCGCTATGATTCATATGGGCTTTTCGTTTCGATGGATAGATATGGTTGCCAATTGTATAGAGCATTGTGTATTTTCTATTCTTGTCAACGCGGCCCTTCCGACACTTCTCTTCTTCTCGAGGATTGTGTCGGGGATCCCCTGTCTCTCTGCACTTTTTGTTCTTACGGCAGAGTATTTATCACGGGGTTTGGACTCCATCATTCGGAGGCGGGAATATGATTTATCGAACAAGGAGGGGTTTTCCGGTGACACATTTGGCATATGTCGATGATGTGATTATTTTGGGATTTTAATCTCAAATTGTGTTTTCCTAACTAGGGCGTCGATGGAGGGCTTACTACTTTGAGGCAATTTTGGACCACTATTCTCGCGACTTCCGGGTCGGATGGTTAGTATACAAAAGAGTAGATTCTTCTTGGCTCCCGTGTACATAGAGGATTGGGAGCACATGGTCCATAGTAGGATTTGGTTTTGTTCATGATGATCTTCCAATCATCTATCTTGGTGTTCCTTTGTTCGGGAGGACAAACGACGACCAGCGTTATTCCTTCCGATTATTCGAGAGGATGCTTGATAGAGTTGTTGGATGGTCCCATAGGCAACGACGGACGAAGGGGGGGACAAGGGGGCTATCATTTCCAAAAATTTTCAATTTTTTTTTAGTATTAAAATATTATTATATAAAAAATATTTAAAAGGCCGCCCCCTAACAATTTCAGCTTTTGTAGAAAATTTAACATTGAAATACAATATATTAAAGAATTCTTAAAGGTATGGGCCACAAAGCCCACAACCACTAAACTGTTAAACAAAAAGATAAAAAAAAACTCCACCAAATGAAAAAGAGCTTGGGCCCATATTACAAATTACAATAATTGTTTCAATATTTCCTATTGGGGTTTTTCGGAAGGGCAAAGTGATAGCAGGCGGAAAATTGAAGCAGAGCGAAGGTTGATTTTTTTTTACTACGGCGTCGACTATCCGGCTATTTTCGTGTTTTGATTTTTTTTTTCGTAATCTTCATCTCTATTTTTCAAGATATCATACTCCATGCTTGATTGTTTGTTATTCACTTGTTTATATAATTTAATAGTTAGTAATCAATAACTTATTTATTTGATTCTTTGTGCCCTATTTGTTCATTTATGTTTTTTAATCTTATCTATTTAATAATTTTGATTTTGAATTATTATTACATATTGAAACTAAGTCATTTTGGCTAATCAATAGCAATTTTCACTTTGTTTTTAACTTGATTTGAGTTCACTATCAATCAATTACAATGAAAAATCAAAAATTGATTCACTTTTCAAGAAAATAAACTCTCAAAGGCAAAGTAATTCTTTACAAAAGCCCATAGAAGTCTTGGAAAATAATATTGAATCTTCAATCCATGATAAAGAACAAGGACCTCTACCAAAAATCCCTCGAATAGATGTTCAAGTACTTGATGTTATGTCTATAGAACGTGATCCCGGAAAGCGTCCACAAATATGTAGTTATAGTGTGGAACAACGAGATGAAATTCGAAGGGCTTATGTAAAAGTTGGGCCATATCAACATGAGATGCGTGAGTATCCTTTAAATGAAAAAGGTCGTCGTTTTCAGTTTTCCTATTTCAAACTATTTCCAGAATGGTTGGAATATTCTCCAAGTAAAGATGTTATTTTCTGTTTGTCATGTTATTTATTTTCTAAACCAAGTGGACGTGTTGGTTCTGGAGCATTTACAACTGAGGGATTTCGATCTTGGAAAAAGGTTAATGATGGAGAAAATTGTGCTCTTTTATCTCATGTTGGAAAAGATCCTAATTCGCCACATAGAAGAGCTATTATGAGTTGTCGTGACTTAATGAATCAACCACAACACATTCAGAAAATCATTGAAAAACAAACATCTCAACAAGTGGCCAATAACCGATTGGTATTAAAGACCTCAATTGATGCAGTTAGATGGCTCACGTTCCAAGCATGTGCTCTTAGAGGACACAACGAACGCTTAGATTCAAAAAATCCGGGTAATTTTATTCAATTGGTAAAGTTATTAGCATCTTACAATGAACACGTGTCTTCAGTTGTGTTGGACAATGCCGCTCATAATGCATCTTATACATCACCCCGAGTTCAAAAAGAAATACTACAAATTTTTGCAAAGAAAATTAGAGATGTTATTCGAGAAGAAGTTGGTGATGCAAAATTTTGTATTATAGTTGATGAATCAAGAGATGAATCCAAAAGAGAACAAATGGCGGTAGTATTAAGATTTGTTGATAATCTTGGTCATGTGAGGGAACGGTTTTTTGATCTAGTTCATGTTTCTAACACCGCTTCATTGACTTTAAAGAAAGAAATCTTTAATGTTCTTCGACGACATAATCTCAATGTTCGAGATATTCGTGGTCAAGGATATGATGGGGCAAGTAATATGCGTGGAGAATGGTCTGGATTACAAGCACTTGTTTCTAATGAGTGTCCATATGCTTATTATATTCACTTTGTTTTGCTCATCGACTCCAATTGGCATTAGTAGCATCTTCTAAAGAGGTTATTCCCATTCATCAATTTTTCTCAGAAAGTTCTGTAGATTATCAATGTTGTTGATTCTTCTTGTAAGCGACATGATCAATTACAAGAAGCACAAGTTGAAGAGATCAAAAGACTAATATCTTTTGAAGATTTGGAGACAGGAAAAGGTTTGAATCAAATTGGAACCTTAAAGAGAGTGGTGAAACTAGATGGAGCTCTCATTTGAGTTCTCTTGAAGTTTGAAAATTATGTTTGAAGCTACATGTTCAGTTTTAAAGAATATAATTTCGATGGAACTACATATGCTCAACGAAATGAGCGGCGCAGCTTATGATGGAATCACGTCATTTGAATTTATATTCATTTTACACATTATGATTGATATTTTGGAAATCACATATGATCTTTGTCAAGCTTTGCAGTGTAAGTCTCAAGATATTGTGAATGCTATGCATCTTGTCTCTACAACAAAGACATTAGTTCAAAAGTTAAGAGAAGATGGATGTGATCTTTTATTTCAGAAGGTGAAATCGTTTTGTGAGAAACACGGGGTAAATGTTCCCAATTTAAGTGATCCTTATCTGCGGTAGAGGTAGATCTCGTCACAAAAAGGATCCGATTACCATTGAACATCATTTCCGAGTTGATATTTTTTTTTTTTTACTGATTGATTCTCGTTGCAAAGAATCGAACGAGAGATTCAAAGTTGATATGATGGAATTGCTTATGCTTTGTTGACTTTAGATCCTCGAGATGACTACAAATATTTTAATATTGATGATATTTGCAAGCTTGTTGAAATGTTCTATCCACGAAGATTTTTCCGAACAAGAGAAAATGCATTTGAGATTTCAGTTAGAGCACTTTGAGCTTGATATTCATCAATATCCCGTACTTCAAGGTTTGTCAACAATTTTAACTTTGTCAAAAGATGGCGACAGGAAAGTCTCAAATTTATGCTCTTGTTGATAGATTAGTTCGGCTCGTGTTAACTCTTCCTATTTCTACGCCACTAGTGAACGTGCTTTTTCTCGCTATGAAGCTTGTAAAGACTAGGCTCGTAATAGGATGGAAGATGACTATTTAGGGAGTTATTTGACCACATACATCGAGAAAGAAATTGCACAAACTTTTGATGATGATTATATTATTGATGAGTTTTGTGATATGAAAGAAAGGATTTGTTTGGAGATTTGAAAATCTCGGAACAGTTCAAGTTCGGAGATTCTAAAAATAAATCTCAGAATTAAACCATAGAAAAAATCTTCGTCCGAACCGTATCGAAAGTTCGGGACGGTTTGGGATGGATATTCAATTCTAATGGGACAGGCCAGTGCAGTTCGGTTGGAAACGGAGATTAGCCATAAATAAAACATACAAATTTGGAAAGAAAAAAAAAGAAAATCAATATAAAAATATCAAACGGGCATACTTTTAGAGTTCTAGTCTCTTTTTAGTGTAGTCTTAAAATAAAAACTAAACCTATAATAGGTAACACAATCCAAAATTCTAAATTTAACCTCTATAATACAATAATAGTCTATTATTTGGGCAATTGTCATTCTATTGACATAAAACATATATAATTAACTAATAATATTTATAAATTAATATGAAATAAAAACTTGTATAAATTTATAATCTCAATGTCTCATACTTAACAACTTAACATAATCAATAAAATTATATTTATAATTTATGTGATGTGGTAAAAATATTAAAATATGATCTTTTTATATTGTTATAATATGATACTATTACTTGTTTCTCTTTAAATGCAATTTACTAACCATTTAACTAATTTCAATTTCAAATGATTTACTCTATTATTAATATCAAAGTTTTTTAAAATTTATAATAGTTGCAGTATTATGATTTTTTCAGAAATATGTTTTATATTCAATTTAATTTCAAATAGTTTGTAGTTAATTCAATATCAAAATAAAAATAACATAGAAATAATGTATATGTATTTATATAAAATCTTTAAAATCAGTTCTAGCTTCGGGTCCTCGGTTCGGAGTGGTTCGGTATGGTTCTCGGTACGGGTATTTGAAAAATCTCCAGAACCGTACCATAAATATTTTCGGTACGGTACGGTTCGGAGAAAGTCAAAAAGTCAACGGATATTTTTGGTTGGAGACCTTTTGGTCCGGATATTGGTTTGGTTTTCAGTAATCTCCAAGTCCGTGCACATTTCTAATTAGAACTTATTTATTTAAGTAAGGGTATCATAGTCTTTTAAACTAATGACATTTTTGAAATTATATGAAGGGGTGTACTTAGCAATTTTGGGGGTGTTAATAGCGCGCCACCCTTTAGAATATTCCCTTCTTATTAATGTATTTGGTTCATTCAAGACCCTTGAAAATGGGGTGGCCCGGCCCCTTCACATGTAAGGTGTAACCCAACAACTCAATCCTTCAAACAAACAAGTTATTAGGTTTTATATATCCGTTGGATATTCCTCAAAAAATATCCATTGGATATGACCAAATAATAACCACGAGAACTAATCAAGCTCAATCTCAATCTTACTCAATCTTAAACAAAACAAAACCTTAAAGAATATAAGATATAACTAGTGTTCTAAAAGCGCTAGACACTCGTCGGACTGCACAGATGGGGCCTAGCGCCTAGACGACGCTTGGTCGGGTTGTTAGACGGGGCTTAATCGGAATAAAAAAGGCAGACAAGGGGGCCTAACGCTCTGCAGGCGGGAATAATCGGGGTTAGGCGAAGATTTTTAGAACAAGAACACAATAATTAACCTACTTTAGAGTACTCTTGAATTTTATCCAATGGCGGAGATAGAACCATACTCCCCGCCCCCTCCCCTTTTTATTTCTTTTTACCTAATTTAATTTTTTAAAGCTTTTTTTCCCTAATTTATTAAGAAATTAAAATAATAAGTTATAATTTGTATCATTTTTTTCCCCATCCAACTCACCACACTTTTGAGCCCTGGCTACCCTTTGATTTTACCATTACCTTAAGCTAAGAGCCAACCCCAACTGATTTTCTTGCAGGATTATTAAACTAAAAATCTGGATAATATTAGAGCAAAGATTTAATCAAAGGGTTATCACAAAAATTCGTATGAGACGGTCACATGGATTATATTCATGAGACGAATCCTATATTTAAATATAATTTTGACCAAAACTCATACCCGTGAAAAAAATCTATATTTTTATATGTGTTTAGGATCCGTCTCATGAACTTAAATCCATGACACGGGTTTTATATAAGACCTCCTCAAGGGTTATTGAATTTTAGAGAACATCGCATTGCTTTGTGATATCATCATGTGATACAGGTTATTGAATTTTAGAGATACACCGTATTGCTTTGTGATATCATCATGTCTTGTATCACATGGTTCATAATTTTATTTAGGAATAATTACAAAAAAACCCTAAAGTTTGGGCTAATTACAAAAAAGACGAGATTTTTAAAAATTACAAAAAAAAACCTTGAGATTTGATCGTATCTTAAATCTAAAGGGATAATCGTAATATTTTAATAAAAATAAGGGGAGTTTTTGAAATATATTTTTGCATATGGAGGGGAAAAATATAAAATGAATCAAACCTAAAGGGTTCTTTTGTAATTTCCAAAATCGCTGGGATTTTTATAATTAGCCCAAACCTCATGGGTGTTTTAGTAGTTATCCCTTTTATTTATATCTCAAGCCTGAAGGGTTTCTATTAATTAGTTCAAATACTAAAGTTGAATTCTTAAGAATTATACACCTCATATTTGGGTTTCTCTCAATAACTTCACGTCGGATTCATGTCGATTATCGCATCGTGCCGCAGTAATAGTTGCAAAAGTGCTTTATTCGTGTGTACAAGCCTAACAAGAAGCAGCATCTGAAATCTAAAGCACTTTTCCCTGGCACTCAAAAGTTGAAACATGCTTATTATATGAAACACCTCTTCAGACAATTTTGATTTCATGAAACTAACATAACCAGAGTGCAAATGTGTAACACATAATTTAACAAACAATTGCTTCACAAACATCCTTTTTATCACTTGTAAAAACTTACACAACAATCAATGTTGTTTCATAAATAAGAAGCATAAAAAGGAATGTCATCCTTTATTTATCAGTCTGCAGTTTGCAAGGATACGTATATATACTTCACTGAGTTAATGACACTCCCAAGATTTTAATTGACGAAAATTTCACTTGAAATGCCCATTACCTTCAAGTCCTGCAAGTAAGAAACCATAGATGTAAAGATTTAAGATTTAAAATAATTTGAACTATGCATTGTGGTTATTATCAAATCTAACCAAATTTCAAAGATTGCATATATAAATTAACAACCAACCAAACATAAACATAAATTTACATCTGCAGAAGTTGACAACCTAGTAAGCAATCATTGCAGTTCTACGAAACAGCTAGAATTTCGTCATATATCATAGCTACATCACCTGGAACAGATGCAATTCATATATTGAACTATAATCCAAAATGTCACCCTGTGACAAATTATATCAAACTAAATTTCGAAATAAGCAAAATTTGATATAACTGTAATTGCACTTGGGGTTCTGATCACTCACATTCACAAAAGACAGGGCTTTCAAAAACAAAACTCAAGATAAAGAATTCGAAGCAAAAGAGGAAATACAAACGGTTCTTACAGCATTAATAATAATCGCAAATTCAGAATTCTAAATGACCCCACACTCAATGCAAGATAATTATCTAGAGGAGTCTTGAGAACAATTACTGAACCAACCCAAATTGGATCAAGCTTATGCCTATCCTTAATAATACAGATAATTACAAAACTCACACCTGGGCCCTGAGCTTTAGCCTAATTACACACCAAAAAAAAAAAAAAAAAAGATAAATACTCCCTAGAGTGTTACAAACACATCTTGAGAACAATTACTGAACCAACCCAAATTGGATCAAGCTTATGCCTATCCTTAATAATACAGATAATTACAAAACTCACCCCTGGGCCCTGAGCTTTAGCCTAATTACACACCAAAAAAAAAAAAAACAGTTAAATACTCCTAGAGTGTTACAAACACATCTTTAAGGTTTGTATTTAGTATATACCTAACAAGTGCCCCATCTTGAGCAGGGACAGATCCAAGTTTTTACAAAAGGAGCACAAAATAAATATTTTTATCGACTACATCAAAAACAATTAATGGGGCCAAATTATTTTCTTAACCTTATTAATACATACCTTTTAAAAATAAATAATAAAAAAAGAAAAAAATACAGAAAAGAAATAATAAAAAGAAAAAGAAAGCTACACGGACACGCCCCATAGTTAGAGCTATGGCTCCGTCATTGCTCTTGAGGGTACAATTTGTAAAGGGGTATTATATTTTGAAAGATGACTGGATTTTTTTAATTAGACTAAGCATCAGAGGTAGCATTTGTAATTAACCGGAAAGAAAGGGATAATCACACACCCATGACGATCCATTGTGAACTTACTCGGTTGCATACCATCACGCCAGAAGGGACTTCGTCTTTCACATTAGGCGACGATAAACCATTTCCTCTCCTTCACAAGCTTAATTCTTGCAGATGTATCAGTGAAACAGTTTTCTAAGAATAAAAACCTTATTTGGCATGATATTCTATGTTAAAAATAGTGATGGCATTATATTCCACATGGTTACTCATTTATCCTGTGTATCATCATGTCATCATCCTTAAATTCACACATAACAAAACTTGCTAACACCTTGAGATGGCTTTGATACCAATACCCCCCCAAGGTATTCATGCCGCTAATTAAATTGCAACTACATCTACATAAACAATAATTTCCTCTCATCCTTTCCTCTCCGTCTTCTTTCTGTCGTTTCTCTTCCTTTCTCTTCGTTATTATTCTCTCGTCCGAATCTCTTCTTTCCTCCTATTTCTTTCATTCTTTCTGTTTTTCTAAATTTTTTCCCACTTTCTTATTTTTCTTTCTTTTTCCCAACTTTTTTCCCACTATCTTATCTTTTATTTTGCAGGTCTTTGTCTCCCCACTTTATTTTCCTTTTTATTTTTTCTATTATTTTCTTCTTTTTCATTCTTTTGATTTAAATATCTCAGTCGTGACATTTCTCTGTTCATAAGGAGGAGAATGCACAATCAATATTTCTAAATCAAAAGAAAGGAAAAGAAAGAAAAATAATGAAAAGATAAAAAAGAAAAGAGAGTTGGGGAAAGTTGATGACAAAGAAAAGCAAAAAAAAACCAGATACGATTTGGAGAAAAAGTAGGGAAAGGAAAGAAAAGAAAAGAAAGTGGGAGAAACAATGGAGGGAAAGAAAGAAAGTAAAAGAAAAACAAAAACTAAGGAGGAATAACCATATATATTTTGCAAAGAAGAGATTCAGAGGAGAGAAGAAAAAAAGGTAAAGAAAGGAAAAAAAGAAGAAGATGAAAGGAAGAAAGGATCAGAGGAAAAAGAAACATTTGAAGGTTTAGGAAGTGCGTGGTTGTGAAAATATTTTCCTCCCTTCCATCTTTGGGACGAATTTCTCACTTGACGTGATTTAGACGAGAGAAGAAAGAAGAGATAGGAAGAAAAAGAAAAAAAAAAAAGAAAAAAAAAGAAGACGAAGATGAAAGGAAGAAAGGATTAGAGGGAAAAGAAACACTTGAAGGTTTTAGGAGTGCGTCTTTGGTGAAAATATTTTCCTCCCTTTCATTTTTGGACCAATTTGTCACTTGACGTGTGATTGTCTGTGAAGATTTTTAAAAAAAAATCACTATTCACTCATTCCCAATTTCAAATTATCAATCTACATTCATTTATTATTTCAAAAAAAAATCACATTAACTATCATTATTACACAACCATATCACAAATACACTATTTACTCTCTTACTTTTCAAATCATCAATCACTTCTAATCGCTATTACACTAAAAAACAACTATCATCATAACATTTTCATTTTATATCCAATCACACTCTCAAAAAATCATATTTCATTTATCAAAATAATTTTTCACTATTTTATCCAAAAGTAGAAAAGAACGAAACGAAAGGTCAAGTAATCACTCCCTAGCAATTATTTTCTTTATTTAGTTTCATATTGAATTTCTTGAAATGTTACATGATGTACATGTTGATTTTACAATACCAATCCTATAATAGGACATAGGACATGACTATCTCAACTCCCTCTCCGTCTCATGATATTTTCCATTCAAGTGGAAAAATCCTATGTTGATGACGGTTTTTTAAGTTCGTCTAAATTTTCCTTCTTATGAAGGTTGCGGTAGAAGAACATCTAACGTAAAACTTAGTTACTTTACTTTTTGCATGAATTTATAGTGTTAACTAATATTACACAATTAGTTGACACTATAAACTTTATGCCACTAACCCCAACATAGTTGGGATTAAAGTGCAATTGATGATGAGTAGTTTCATATTGAATTTGCTCAAGTTTTTACTAATCATAAATATATAAAATTTGATCAAATGTGATTTAACTACTATGTTTATGCCCATTAAGTTTATTTTCGTACTAAATTAAAGGTTGCATTAATTAGATTCATGCATCATGAATTATGTTCATAGCATTTCGTGAGAAAGAAAAGAAAAATAAAGATTAATGTTAAATACGTATTTTCAAAAGAAATAGATGCACATTATATATATATGATGTTGGAGTAAGTGGAAATAGGAGCGAGCGATGTTCCGGCTATTTGCGACTTGCGGCAAAAAATATTATGTTTATGGACGTGTCGGGGGCAAGTAAAAACAAATGCTACCGATAAATTATGTAGATCGGTACCAAATAACGAAGGTCCATCTGCGATCCCTGATTAGGACAATGTCCCACCCAGTAAGTTCGCCTCCTATTTAAATAATGAAAATGAAAAGTTTATTTTGAAATTAAATGTTAAGATATTACTTAGTTACGAATGAGATTAGTTGTTGAGTTTCTTTAAGATTACGAATTTAAATGTTTTCAAATAAGAACCTATAGGAGGAAGGAGTTGGTGAAATAAAACCTTTCTCAATGGCAATAATCTAGAAAAAAATAAACTATCAAAGAAACAAATTAATAATATTATAGTGAATGTTGAGTTATGCTCAAAACCACTTGGGAGTACCAAATCCACCAGGAAGTGTGACAAAGGCATCCACATTATTCATCATTTAACTATTCTACTCATCTCCAATGGTTTTACCTGGCTATTGTCTTAACCTAAAGGTTTTGGAATAACTCAAGATTTGGAGTCCTCCCCAAAAAAGCAAAACCATCGATACATCTCATTAATCCAAACTACCTTCCCATATACTAAGTAAATTTGTTTTTTCGCTTAAACTCTACCAATATTATTGGTTGCCTCGAGGAACAACCATCGAGGACACCACAAAAGACACAAATACAATTAAATCTACGTGGGAAGATACTTTCATTTTTAATTTTTGTATTTTCTTTTTGGGTTTTGGTATTGAGTTGTGTGAAAATAGATGAATGCAATGCTTATTTATTGAGGTGTGAACAATAAATATCATTTATTGCACCACTTTTCTTTGTCAAAAGATTTAGAAATAAAAAACAATAAAGTCTAAGAATTAAGTGTTTACATGTGAGCATTGAGATGAACATTAAAAATATAAAATCATATGTGGTTTTTAATATTATTTTACTTCGTTAATATGTTAAAAATATAAATTATAAGTATTATCGGATGTTACGAATAAAATGGGAAATCAACATAAACTTGCATTAAAAATACATTTTAAGTGGATGTTCGGATCAACGAGCATAACTTTCAATTCGACATGATTTTTGGGTGATTTTAGAAGCTATGGGGTCTAAAATCCAATCATCTACAAAATTATGGAATTATTGAAACCCAAACAAAGTTTAGAAATATATTTTTGGATAAAAATGTATAACAATTTGAGATAGAAGATAGACTAATTTACTTTCCACGCTTAGGCAATTTTCATATTTTGGGTATAACTCGAAGCCTAAAAGTCCATTTAATCTCAAATTCTCACCGGTGATCTACAACAACACATGAGCTACAACTTAGTTGTTGCACATAAGGTCATATTCAATCTTGGTAAAATCGAGAAAATCATGCAAGCTTACTATATTGAGCAAATCCCGCAGTCAACCACATCTCATTAGTGCGGTCATAACTTAGTCTATAATGGTTGAAGTTAAATGAAATCAATTAGAGAATCAAGCTAACACATATAGAAGAAAATTGTGCATCTTTAATAGAAAAGTTGGACACAGTCAACTATGATCGATTTCGTGTAAATTTTCAAAGATTTGTCCACTTGCATTAAAAATAAAAAATAAAATAAATAACAATGAGATGTTGAATTGGCTTTAAAAGAAGGAGTTGAACATCAACCAAATGAGTTTGTTTGTGGGTAAAAGGTGTCGATGTGGAGCAATGTTCTCTAGTTTACTTTCAAATTTTTATTTTCTTTACTTTCTCTGTCTTTCTAGTTTTATTTTTGTTGTACGAGAATGAATGATTGTAGATTTACATTATGTTTTATTGTTTTGTATTATCTATTTGTTTTAGACTATACCCTCATTGTTTAGTGGTGTTTCGTGATTTATGTATCTTTATTAGTACAACAAATACTTGGTTTCATTTAGTTAAATATCCGGTTTTATTTTAACCGACTACTAATGTGGATCATTGATTTGTTGTAGGCAAAAAGGGTGCATAAATACTTGATTTCATAAACAAGTATTTGTGTAATAAGATAATTTATAATTGGTAATACAACATTTCACCTTGTTGCATGATTTATATATATATATATATATATACATTCACATTGGAGCCTTCATTATGTATGGATTTCAATAGTGACAATTAATCATTCAATCTATCCAAAATCAAAAGTGAGTCCCCAAACCTACACAATATCACACTTTCAATAAACAAAACTACTTCTTTGGTTGATCTAAGTTCTTCTTTTATAGCCAACTCATTATCTCGTTAGTATTTTTTATTCTATTTTTAATGCAAGTAGACAAATGATCAAAATTTACACCAAACCTGCTATCATCTTTGACTGTAGATTTGTCCAACTTTGTTTTTGAAGTTGCAAAATTTTTCTTCCACAAATCAATTTTCACATGTGTTAGCTTCATTCTCCAATCGATTTTATTTAAATCCAACCTGGGGTATGGACCAAATTACGATTTGCATTAATGAGATGTGATTGACTGCGGGATTAACTCATTCGAGTACTAATTTCACTTTGTGTGCGCTCTATTAGTTGTGGATCTCCAATGAAAATTTAAGCTCAAATTGACTTTTGGGGCTTCAATCTAAATAACAAAATTGCCTCGAAAGTAAATGAGTCCATCTTCTATTTTAAAATTGTTACACATGTTTTTATCCAAGAAAATATATTTTAAAACTTTGAATTGAATTTCAATATCTCAATAATTTTGTAGATGAATGGATTATAAATCCATAGCTACGAGAATCGCCAAAAATCATGTTGGAATTGAAAGTTATGCTCGTTGATCCAAACCTTCACTATAAATGCAATTTAATACAATTTTATGTTGATTTCTCATATTATTTATAGCATTTAATAATACTTATAATTTATATTTATAAAAATATTAATAATAATATTAAAAACCACAAATAATCGTATACTTTTTAACATTGATCAACATTCACGTGAAAACATTTAATTCTTGTACTTTGTACTTTATTGTCTTTATTCCCAAGTATTTTTGACAAAGAAAAGTGGTACAATAAATAAATTCACCATTCACAACTCAATACCAAAAAGCGAAAAAAAGACACAAGAATTAAAAAATGGAAGTATCTTCCCATGTAGATTTAAGTGTATTTGTCTTATGTGGTGCGAGTCCAAGCAAATATGGTTGTTCCTTGAGACAACCAATAATTTAGATAGAGTTCAAGTAGAAGAACAAATTTGCTTGGTATATGGGGAAGATAGTTTGGGTTAATGAGGCGTATCGCTGGTTTAGCGTTTTTGGGAGAAGTGAAAGTCTTGGGAGTTATTCCAAAATCTTTAGGTGTAAGACAAATCACATGCAAAACCATTGGAGATGAGTTAAGAGTGTCAAACATGCAAGATAGAATGGTTAAATAGTGAATAATACATATGCCTTTGTCATCCTACATGGTGGTTTTGGTACACTGGAGGAGTTACTCCAAGTCAAGTGGTCTTTTGAGCACAACTCCATATTCACCAGAAGCATATAGATATTCTTCACATTGATAGTTTATTTTCTTTTTTAGGTTATCTTTATGGAGAAAGATTTAATTTCACCATTTACGAGAAATTATAATTTCGCAACACCACCAAGAGAATTGATCAATCAACTTCTAACATATGAGTCGAACTAATCCGATTTGGCTCACACAAATTATATTTATCTCTCACGCTATGAGAATTTTCCCTCATGGTTATAATTACTATTGTATTATTCCAGCTTTGTTGTGATAAGACATACTAGCCTCTTCAAAATTTAATTATTCTATTTTTTTTTTATATTGAGGATGTTTGAGATAGGTTGAGGGAGAAGTAGTTAATATTATCTTTTGTGGGGTAAATGTGTGTTTTTCTAGTTTTAAACAAGTGTTTGTTAAAAAAAATATTCGACAGTGGACGTGGTGGTCCAAGTCGAAAAACTCACAAAGATAATTATAGCTGACGTAACTATTCTAACAGAGATAATTTATCATTATTTTTAACGAAATGATTATGCGTCAGACATACACATCCGATTCAGACAAAACATGATAAAAGGAAAAATGTATGTGGGAAGATCTGGTAGTGATGTGTAATAGATGTGGAATGACTATGACTGGACATTGGGCTAAAGTTTGTCTAGACATATGCTACCAAAACGATAGGGTCATTTCTTGTTATTGAGGCCAACACATCTCAAAATATACATGATCAAAATCCTGTTTAGGATTGTAAATCACTTGAACTGTCAGATTTCGGTCCTGAGGCATAAGATGTGCAAGTGGTTGAAACAAACCCATACTTAATAATTTATCTTATTGATGAACGTTAACAATGTATAATTATTTTTGGTTTATATTATTGTTGTACCTTATTAATATTATTAATAATATAAATTTATAGTATTACTAATATGTTAGGAATAAAATAGGAAATCAACATAAAATTGTATTTGGAAGCATTTTTAGTACGAGTTGGTCAATGAGCATAACTTTCACTTCCGAGCATGATTTTGGATGATTCTTGAATATATGGATTCACAATCCATTCATTTACAAGTGTTCGAGAGATATCGAAACCAAAATCAAAGTTTGGAATGATATTTTTTGGATAAAAAATTCATCATAACTTTGAAGCTTGAAGGGTTGCTCATTAGTTTCCAAACTTGACCAAGTTTGGTATTTTGGGCATAACTCGAAACCACAAGTTAATTGTAATTGAAATTTTGGTGACTATATAAAAATCATAGGGCTACAATATTGATAAAGACCCCAAAGTCGATTCGGATTTGTTTTAATAAAATCCAAGAACTTGTTGCACCGATTAATCCCGTATGCCAACCACTCTCAATTATTCAACCATATTTTGGCCCATGGTTGTTGGAATTCAATGAAACCGGTTGGAAATTGAAGCTAACACATGTGACAATTGATTTGTGGAAGAAAATCGTACAAAGGTAGTTGAAATCATGGACAAAATGGCGGTCAAAGAAGATGGCAAAGTTAGTGTTGATTTCATATTTTCTTACTAGTAATAAAAATAAAGAATAGTCAAGACCAAGTTTTTATGTAGAGAAAGTTAGAGTTAGAGGTTCAAAAGAATTTTTTTTTTTGTTGTTTTTCTTAAACTATAGTAAGTTTTCAAGTATTTTTAAAATATTTTCTTTATTTTTCTTCAATCTTTTGCTTTCTCTACTTTCTTCATGTTTTTCTAAGTTTATTTTGTTGAGGAAATAGAGTGAAACTCTTGAGGAAGGAAAATGAATGATTGTAGATTCATATTAAATTTCATTGTTTGTATCATCAATTTGTTTTTAGCTTATACCCTTTTTGTTTGGTGGTGTTTCTTGATTTATGTATATCTATTGGCACAACAAATACTTGGTTCCATTTAGTTAAATGTCCGATTTCATTTCAACCGACTACTAATGTGGATACCTTAATTTGTTATATACAAAAGAATACAAAAATACTTGATCCCCTGAACAAGTATTGGTGTTATAAGATAAATTCTAATTGATGATACAACATGATCACTTCATTGCATGATTTATATTTATAATATCTTCTCACTTTGGAATCTTCATCGTGTAAGGATTCCAATAGTGGCAATCTAAGAGGTAAGAAAATATAATCATTCTTTTATCCGAAATCAAGAGTGAATCCCTAATCCTCAACATTTCTATTAAATTTCTTGTAACATACAAAAAAATTCTTACTAGTTTAAAATCAATTGGCAAAAACTTGTATGAGACGGTCTCATGTGCATTTTTCATGAGACGGATCCTATATGTAAATAAGATTTGAACCCAAACCCAAACCCATGAAATGACCCACGCTTTTTTGTGTATTGTAAGATCCGTCTCACGAACTTAAGTCCATGAGACGGTCTCACATAAGACTTTCTTAAATTTATTTACTCATCACTTAAATAAGATTTATCCTGTAAACTTCCTTCACGAAGAATTTCACCTATTTCCTCAACAAAATAAACTTAAAAAAACATGAAGAAAGTAGAGAAAACAAAAGATTAAAGAAAAACTAAAGAAAATATTTTATAAAATACTAAAAAACTTACTATAGTTTAAAAAAACAAAAAAGAAAACTTCTTTTGAACCTCTAACTCTAACTTTCTCTACATAAAACTTGCTCTTGGCTAATGCTAATCCCTCTATTTATAGCCAACACAAAATCAATTTGCAATTATTTTATTCTTTATTTTTATTACAAGTAAGAAAATATGAAAATCAACACCAACTTTGCCACCTTCTTTGGATGGCCATTTTGTCCATGATTTCAGCTACCTGCCTACCTTTGCACAATTTTCTTCCACAAATCAATTATCACATGTGTTAGCTTCAGTTTCCAACTGGTTCCATTGAATTCCAACCACCATGAGCCAAGATATGGTGGAATAATTGAGATGTGATTGGCATACTAATTAATCAAGACAACAACTTCTTGGATTTTATTAAAATCCAACAAATCCGAATCTGACTTTGGTGTCTTCATCAATATTGTAACCCTATGATTTTTACATACTCGGTTAAAATTTACTACAATTAACTTGTGGTTTCTGAGTTATGCCCAACATACCAAACTTGGTCAAGTCGGAAACTAAATGAGCAACCCTTCAAGTTATGATGAATTTTTGATCCAAGAAAATATCATTCCAAACTTTGATTTTGGTTTCAATATCTCTCGAAAACTTGTAAATAAATGGATTGACCATGTCTTCAAGAATCATCCCAAAATCATATCGAAAATGAAAGTTATGCTCGTTGACCCGAACCCGCACTAAAAATGCTTCCAAATACAATTTTATGTTGATTTCCTATTTTATTCCTAACATATTAATAATACGATAAATTTATATTTATTAATTATATTAATAAGGTACAATAATAATATAAACAAAAAATAATTATACATTTTTAACGTTCATCACTTATATTCATGTATTTACTCCCTCGGATAGTATATTCTTGATGTTGAGAATATTCCAATTACACCTCCTCGGATGACACCACGTTCCTAAGTTGAGATGAAATGACAATATTTTTATCACGATATTTGTGTTTAATATTTTCAATCACAAAATATTAGTAAATTTCTACTAAATCATTCACAATTTTTCACATTTAATTTTTCTCATCCAACAAGCTAGTTAAGCTGTCATATTTTTCTAGAAGTAGCATTTTTCATTCTATAAATATACCCACATTTCATTCAACAATTTACGCACATTCTACAATTTTCTTACAACTTCTGAATTCTATCTAATCCTCCTTCAAAATGTTTTAACCCATTTGTAAGATTCCTTATTGTGATGGTGATCATCTATACCATTTGCATTTTTATTGGATAATATCCTCCACAGCTCCACATTTCTTTGTTTTTGTTGAGACTCCATATCATGATGGCACCATTTAGCTAAATGTATAACACTAACTACTGAGAAAAGAACACAGATTTATTGTAGATAATGAATGCATGAATGCTTGATCTACAAACAAGTGTTGACGTTAAAATACAATTTAAAGTCAGTAAGACATTTTCTCCTTGAAACCTTCATTATGAATTCCAATTGTGGCATTTTAAAATAAGTAAATATATATAACTGTTCCTCTATCCAAACCTTAAGAACAAATAGTATCCTAAGTATTTATACAACACAATTATCCTTTTTAATTACATAAACCTCATAAATTTTATTATGAGAACTTCAAGCAACAACTCACGAACAATCTATTACTTTGGAGAATCTGTACTTAGACATTGAATCCTTAAAAGCATATGAGATCTCTCACAAATGACTGTTTTAAATGTTATTTCTACCCATTTACATCACCAATTTAACTCCCAACTTTCGGTCAAATGGATAGTGGTCGAGTGGTTAAGACTCTCAAACCTAGACCAGACCACAAGCCTGAGGTTCGATTCCCATCACCTTTCCCTGACAACCAGTGTTCTAATAATCGTTAGGCGCTAGTCGGACGGCAGACTAGGGCCTAACGCCTTTGGCGGAGTTAAGCGGGACCTGAGAAGGGTTAGGCGTGCCTAATCGGAAGAATAACATAGGCGGCCAGGGTGGATCTATCGACTAGGCAAGGACTAGTCATACTTCCTATGCCCAATTATCACTTATCAGAAACAGTAATAAGAGACCCAGCACCAAAATAATATTGAACATAAAACACAAAAACAATTTCAGCTTAAATTGGAGAACAATACCTGGACCGCACCTTATCGAGCACTTTCGATCGCACCGAGCCATAAGTCTAGCTATATAATTCAAAACAAACAAAAAAAAACAGAATTTAATCAAGAGCAGGAAGAGCAAAAAAAAAAAAAACAATAAAAGCTTGTAAAATAAAACACGAAAGGAAAGTAATTAACTGTCAGGATTAACGCAGGTTGTAGAACAGGGGTATCGTAGCAATCGCGAATTCAATTAATAATAAGAGAATTGGAAAAAAAAACAAAAAAATTGTAAAATTAAAAATAGGAGAGAGAAAACGAAGAAGAGTTGAGAGTAATTTACTGTTAGTGTTGACGCAGGCCGTAGAACAGGCATCGTAACAGTCGAAGGCGTCGGACTTGGCCAACTCCAGATTCGCTGAGATTATCAACAGAACCATGCTCAACATTATTACCATCTTCTCCATTTTTCCGCAATCCTTATCTGTTAACTCAGATCGCTGCTTTTTTGTGTGTGTTTTTGCCTTTTGTGTACTTTGATCAAGTATGTATGTATTGTGTATATATACTACTTTTTGAAGATTGAGTGGACATTAATGATAATGGACACGCGCATACCCAACGGTCACCAATTTCGAATATGGTGGGGTCATTGGAAAAAGATAGGGATGCGGATATATTATTTTAAAGGCTGCACATTTTTGTTTGTTTGTATTTTTTTAAATAAAGTAAATAAATTATATAAGAAAACATCTATATTTAATTTTGATGTTGTTTTTTTGATCAGATCGTTCCAGAATAGGGTTTATGAGTAACTCTAAGTCTTCTCCTTCGTAAGGGATTACGTCTTCCATTTTTCTTCTCCAAGAACTGAAAATCTTCTACTTGGAAATTATTTATGTACACACACAAACGTTAGACGAGTCTCCAGAGTTGTCGCGTGAGGCCTCCTCAAGCCGAACATGGTGATCGAGAGAGAATGTAAAAGAATGGATCTGAATTTATGATTAAATGAGATTAGAAGAGATTTGAGAGAATTTACTTACAAATAAAGAGGAGAGACTTTTATATACTTGGTGATGGGTCGTGTAGGATAAAATGGTATGTAGGTCGATCCCGGACTCATTTGGGCCGTGTTATTCCATATGTAGCTTATTGGTCAATTAATATTATTCCAATATATAAACCGAAATATATATTAAGTATTAAAGGACATTTTTCCCCAACAAATTTTATTATAAAGAATTGTCTATTACCGAAAATTGAGATCCTCTGGTTTTATTTTCAGGATGTATTTTGGTTTTAAGGAACTCTAGTTGGGTTTTTGTCTTTTTGAGATTGTATGGTTTTTTTATGTTTGAATGAAACTGATGATTTTATGTTAAAATTGTATTTATCTAAAATTATATTTGTTATCCTCTCTCTTCTTCTCTCCCCCTTCTCTCTACCCCAAAAAGAAAAAAAAACCCTAAAGTATTCTTCTTCTCCCCTCCCTCACCCAACACAGCCGCCCCCTCCCTCCTCCCCCCCCCTCCCCCCTCCCCCTCCATGTTTGTTAATGGAGGGCTAGCCAACAATGGCGGTCCTTTGGTATCCGAGATGGCCGAAATTTTTTGGTCAGGGGTAAAAGCGGGTCGGAGCTTTTCAGAAGTATCTCGGGTGAGTAGACGATGGGTTGCGGCAGATGATTTGGGTGAGGGAGAGGCATCTTTCATTTTTTTTTTCTTTTTTTTTCTTTTCTTTTTTTCTTTCTCTGTTTTTTTTTCTCGTTTTTAGCTATAGATTGTTGTAGTTTTCTTATTTTGTTCGTATTTTCTATTCCGGTTGATTTGCAAACTCGTAGGCGGATCGTTTTTTCGCTGCAAAGATGTAGTATTTGCCGTGTCGTGCGGTTTGATTTTTATAGTGTGTTACGATCTCCATTAAGGAGTGCTAAAGTCTCGTGGAGTGGGTGGGTTTGGGGTGTGTAGTTTTTTTAGTCTATGTTGTGGAACCCGAATTGGTCTTACCAACCCCGCTTGGCTTGTAGTTAGTCATGTCGGCTCATAGTCAATTGGCTACGATCAGATTTACGATTGTAGTTGTAATTTTAGTTTTTGAGTTGTATGAATAAAATACTATCGTTCGACAAAAAAAAAAAAATTATATTTGTTATCAATATTTTTTTTTTCTTTTTTGAGGAAATCCATATTTGTTTTTTTTTTTTTTTTGGAGATAAAAACACATATTGAAATTTGAAATACTTTTTTTTTTTTTAAAACGAAATTTGAAATACTTAGATGTAAGAAAAAATGTAATTTCAGATTTTTAAATAGTGTAAAAGGGAAAAGATGTTTTTCGGGATAAAAAACGAAACTTGCTTAAAAAAACATTTAAAAGAAATGCTATTCAAAGTTGCAGTCACTATTGAGATAGTGAAAAGCAATGAGTGGATTTTCAAGTGCCATACTTATCTGTATAGCATTAAAGAAGGTGGAGAGGGAACGAAAAGTCGAAAACATTGCCGACAAAGAGAAAGTTACGTACGCTGTTGTGGTGTATTTGGGAAGGGATGCTAAAAAGTAAAAAATAGTGCACGTAGGTGCTAACCTGGGTTCAACCACGTAGGCGCCAATTAGGGTTGCGCTTCAAACGGAGATTTTTTTTAGAGTTATTTATTTTTTAGTACCTAATTTATAAGTATTTTGCCCATTTGGTATCTGATATTTCCGAATTATCAATTTATTACTCATATTTTACATTTTTTTATGAATTAATAACAATTCACTTTTAAGGACGAAAATGCCCACAATTTTTTTTAATTTTTGTTAAAAAATTAAATTTTAATCAGAATTATTAAATTTAAAAAATAATTTTAATTAAGAAATAACTTATTATTATTTAAATTAAATTATGAAATTCTTAATTGTAAAAAAATAAAATAAAATAAATTAATTATTTTTTTAAAATATGATTAAAAAACTAATTAAAAATTAATATATTAATAAAAACGTTTGTTATAATTTTCTTATTACTATCTTAATTTTAAGTTTTAAGTTATTTAATTTTAATTTTCATTTTTAAAATTAGTTAACTAAACTATTTTTTTCTTTTTGATTAATTAAATTTTAATTTATATTTATTAATTTACTAATTTAATGTAATTACTTTTATTTTTTCTAAAAATACATTAATATTTTTAGAAACTTCTTTTTATTTTTTATTAATTAAAATAATTAAAATTTTAATTGATTTTATAATTTAAATAAGTACACTCAAAAATGAATTTTTGAGTATACTTATGTTTCTTGGGGGCATTTTCGTCATTAAAAGTGAATAGATACCAATTTATAAAAAAATGTGAAGTATGGGTACTTAATGGTAACTCGGAAATGTCGGATACCAAACCAAAGAAATGACTATAGATCGGTACTAAAAAATCAATAACACTTTTTTTCTAATCCTTTTCGAATAGGAGTTGGTGGTTTAATAGATAATTGCAAGACAAAAATTTTGCTTAACCCGACATTTTTTTTTTTTTTGTAATTTCATGCACCGATAGCATTTTTGTAATATTACCGTTAAAAGTATTAGTTTTTCTCCTGAAAAGTATTAATATTACATCTGAAAAGTATTAGTAATCCATTTGAACAATACTTTTAGTAGCCCTCATAAAAAGTATTACTTTTTTGCTTCAAAAGTATTAACAATTCACCTAAAATGTATTAATTGTACCCTTGAAAGTATAAGTAGTGACGTAATATTAGGCAACTCTCAAAAGTATTTGTTTTCTCGTGAAAAGTATTAGCATTCCTCGGAAAAGTATTAGTAATCCCCTGGAGAAATGTTAGTAACCCCTTGAGCAGTTTTTTTTAGTAATCCTAATGAAAAGTATTGATATTTTCCCGCAAAAATATTAGTATTCCCCCTAAAATGTATTAATAATCTTATTGAAATGTATTAGGTTTTTCGATTAAAGGTATTTTAGTATTTATCCTGAAAAGTATTAGTAGTCCTCGAAAAAAGTATTAATAGTCCTTCTAAAAAGTATTAGCAGTGGCTAGTGGATGTTGTTGTTGTGGTGTTAGTAATTGTGCGGGTCAATAGGTGGATTGACCGCGGATTAGGTATTTGGATCTATCCAGTGAATTAGATCTGTTAGACGGTCTAACAGGAGACTAACCCTAATTGCAAATACCCTTTTTTAATCTTAAACATATATATATATATATATATATATCTTTTCGTTTTTTAAAATTTAATAATATATTTATTTTGATCCATTTTTTACATATAACATATTAAATTAATTGTCTTTTTACGATCTTCAGTTTAACATTCATATTGCATATATAAAACTTAATGCAATTGTGTTGTTATTGTAAGTGAGAATATTCAGTAAAACACAAATTGCAAAATACATGTCCATAATAAAAGATTTGCCTTGACATTCCATTTATAAAAAATCTTCAGACAAGAATTTAAAAACATGTGTAAAAATGAATTTCCAAGTATAACATTATGTGAAAGATTTTTTACCATTATAAATGGCTTGTTGAGGCAAATTCCTTTATTACAGACATATGTATATTGCAATTTGTATTTTACCATAATTTCCTTACTCAAAACAACTGTCAGGATACAGCCCAAGAAAACTAAGTTGTTAGTTTAGTTAGTTAGATTGTTAGTATGTTAGTTGTGTTTGTTATATGAAAACAATTATTTTTCTTCTTATATATAGATGTAATCACAACTTGTAAACTCACTTTTTGGCATAATAAAGTTCTTTTACTCTTTGATCTTTAATCTCTCAATATGGTATCAGTTTGATCATCATCTATTCCACTGGATCAAATTGTTTTCAGTTCTTTGATAGTATGTTGCTTGGCTATCACATTTCTTTGTTTCTTTATCATTCTTGAACTTCAAGATTTTCTCAACATTTATGGATTCTACTAGTTCAAGAGTTTTTGATCCAGGCGACAATTTTACATCTCCCTACTACCTCAACCCGAGTGACAATCCATGCACCATAATTGTGTATGAGCCTTTTACAGTGCGAATTATATCTCATGTAGCAGCCATGACACACGGCGTGAAGAATAAATTGGGATTCATTGATGGTTCTCTGGAAGTTTCCCTCTCAAGTGACCAGTAAACCCAGTAACAAGGGCTTTGGCAATTGTTTTGTCAGTATTGCCTTTCATTTTAGAGGTGGATGCAAATATTAGCATATGTTTTATAGTGGTGCTAATCGAGATTGATTTACCATCTATATTCTACTCAATTATGATATCACCATTAAATTGAGCATTCTCCTGTTTTTCTTCTATTTGGAGATCAAACGGAGTTGGTCTAGTGTAATATGGTTTTACCTTAGTAGTTCTATAAATTTTATTTAAGTGTATTGATGAATCAAAATCTTTATCTGTATTTTCATCAGAGGATTCTTCTTTATTTATCATAGAAACAGTCTTTTTAGACTTATCTTCTGAAATCTTTAATTTCTGAAGTCTATCTATTAATTCATTCATAAAATCTGTATCCTTTTTAGGAGTAAGATTATATTCTTCCTTTTTAAGGGTAGGAGGAGGTATCAACATAAGAGTTGATTTAGAAGTCGAAGCTTCATTCTGTTTAGTTATATTCTTTTGAGAATTTAACAGATTTTCAATTTTAGTAGTTTGACTACTTTGAGATTCCAACAATTCTTCAATTCTACTAGTTTGACTACTAATTGATTGAAGATTTAAATTTGTAAAATTGTTTTGCTGTATTAGCACAACAAAATTAGCTTGACATGTTTCCAATTTTATTGGTGTTGCTAATGTAATTTTATCACATTTTTCTACTTTTAAAGTAGTAAAGGGAGGATGTATGCTTTTAGCTTCTTCTCCAGAAGATGATAAATATTTGTTATAAGCGATTCAACAAAGATTAGTCATCCGCGTATGATTGACATTAACATGAGTAGGTCTCTTATAGACCGTCTTACGGATTCTATTCCGTAAGATCCGGATCCCACCGCGACCCGCTCGGCGCCAATTGACCCACCCCAATTGGCCTTGACCCCACCCAAATTGACCCACAATGACCGCCTAGCCGCCCAACCCAAACTCCCACCCTAAAAAAAAAAAAAAAAAATCCATGCGCTTGTGGGGAATTGAAACTGCGAGCTTATGAGACATAAGGTGATGGTCTACCACTAAATCACTAAGACTTATTATGCAATTTTAGTACAACAATGTATATAAACTCATTCATAAATATGATAATTAAAAAAAAAAAACGCCTACAAATGTAAAGGCTAATAATCGAACCCAAGTCTATTAGAAAAACATGATACATTATCTCAATAAATTGATACTTATAAAAGTGTTACTTTAATCGCATCATATTTATTTTTTATTTTTCCTCTTTTTTTGTTCCTAGTTTGTAAGAATGTATTAAGAACTCGATACCTTATCTCAACAAACGGATATTTTTACTTATATAAGTGTTACTTTTACTATATCATTTTTACTTTTATTTTTCTTCTTTCATTCATTCTAATTTGTGACTATATTAAAAAAACATGATATTTTATCTCAAAATATTGATACTTTAACGTATAAAAGTGTTACTTAGCTTTAACTCTGTTGTATAAATATTTATTGTAATATATTCATAATTTGTGACTATATTAAAAAATATATTACTTTATCTCAAAAAATAAATACTTTTACTTATAAAAGTATTACTTTAACTCTATCATATTTATTATTCATCTTTCTTTGAATTTATTATTAAAAAATATAATACTTTATTTAAAAAATAGAAATTTTTACTCTTAAAACATGATATTTTGTCTCAAAAAATATATTTTTACTCATAAAGGTGTTATTTTTAACTACGATATATTTACTTATCATTCAATGTAATGTAAGCATAACGTGACTATATTAAAAATATGATACTTTATCTAAAATAACAAATACTTTTTCTCATAAAATCAAGCATTCTTTAATCGAGGAAGAAAAACAGTAAACTTTGTTATATATATATATATATATATATATATTCATAATTTGTGACTATATTAAAAAAATATGTCACTTTATCTCCAAAAATAAATACTTTTACTTATAATTCATAATTCGTGATTGTATTACAAAAACATGATACGTTATCTCAAAAAATGGATACTTTTACTCATAAAAGTGTTACTTTAGCTCTGTTATATTTATTTTTCCTTCTTCAATGTAATGAATTTCTAATACGTGATCGTATTAAAAACACGATACTTTATCTCAAAAAACGGATACTTTTATCGATAAAAGTGTTCATTTTTACCTATGTCATATTTTTTTTTCTTTTTTTTTCCAAAAGCAACAGATTTTATATTAATAAACTCATCCAACAAACCATTTACAAATCGAGGCATACTTGCCAAGAGCCAAACTGCAGGTACCTCTTTGGTCCAGGAGGAAGAAAACGTCCCAAGAAATTGGAACAACAAAAAGCAGGAAAAATAACTAGTCCAACACAGACCACACCATAGAAAAAGAGCCAAAAAAGATAAAAACAAAACACTACAACAATGGCTCACAAAGCAAAGCACAACTGATTAAAAAACAAAACAACTGCAAAAACTAAATTATATCATTCACTGGGTATTAACCCCTAAAGGAACAAACTCAACCAATCTCATCTTCACTGTGCAGCTTTAAACTTAATTTGTCCATTCTCTTGACATCCCTGACACTTGACATCCATGAAGAAAGAAATTGGGGATTGGACAAGACGCTTAAGCTTGTAGTAAAGGGGAAGAAAATCACATCATAAAATGCTCGTTTCTCGTTTGTTGTCAGCTGGTCGCATTTTTCAGCCCTTACTCTTAAGTTAGAACTTTACCTGGAGGGTATGGAAGAACAGTCCCTTCGATCGATAAAAAAGATAGGGAAAGCAAAAGAAAAACCCAAATCGGCTGCAAAAGCGAAAGAGAAAGAGAAAACCCAAATTTTAGGGGATGATCTCATGCAAAACATCCTCAGCCAGCTGCCGGCGTGATATTTCGCATCGGCGGCGTGTGTTAGCTTCTCCAAGAACTCTCTCTACAATCGCAGCTTCCTCTTCTCAAGCTCCGCCGGTGGGTTAAACAAATCGTAATAGTTTGAGAGAACCATCTCTAATTCGAAAAATGGTGCGCGGCGTGATAACCCTAGAGATTAGAAGAGGAAAGAAATCAGAAGAAAAAAAAAAGGCCGCAAACAGCTCGAGAGTGGAGTGAAGAAGAAAAGAAAAAAAAAAAAAAAAAAACCCTATAACCTACAAAACCGGGTTGGATGGATGGGCGGGCGGGTACAACCCGTCTTACGGAAAAATGATCCGTAAAGATGTCTTATATGAGTTTTTCCCATTAACATTTAGGAAATTCTTTTCCTCTATAAGGGAAATAAATGAATTTCAACCATTTGAAAAATCATGTTCATATGGATCTTTATTATTAAATTCGATCCATTTGAAAAAATTATTAAAATATCTATGTTGTTTTGGCTTATTATAAGTCAATAAAAACCATTAGGCTTTTAAATAATTTTTGACTTTTTAAAAGCTTTTCGAATAACTTCGGAATGCAAGACAACCACAAGAATTGTATTAACACTATATCTCATATCGAGAGAAAGATGGGGACGAATGTCTGTTTGTATTAAAACTTGTAGTTGGTATTTCAACTTTATAATTTGGTTTACTAAATTATAAGGTCAGGATTTTTATCTTCTTGATTCAAGGAAAAAAGTATTAAATGCTACAATCCTTGAAACTAGAGAATCTGATGTAGTAAATACATTAATATATACAGTGTTATCACACTTTATTGGGGCTAATGATTTACAGCTCGATAAGACACATGAACAATTAATGAATTTGAAGTGTCCAACTTTATCTCATTTTAGATGGCACAAAGATGCATTTTTATCTAAAATACTTACTCGTACCGATTGTAAGAAGACTTTTGGAAAGAATTTTTTTTTTCTGGACTTCCAGGACTCTTTGCAGAAAGAGTCAGAAATAGGCTAAAAGCCAAAAGTATAAATGGTAATATACAGTGAGATCAATTGTCCTATGGTGATCTATCATCAGAAATAATTGCTGAAGGCATAAATTTATATAATGACATAAAATTGAAACATCAATTAGATATTCAAAGGATAGAAAATCGCCAAATGATTGGTGATTTTTATGAAAAAATTGGCTTTCAACCAATACAATATCCTAAAAGGGAAAAATCTAAAAAGAAAAAATTATTTAAAAAAGAAAACTATAAAAAGAAATGAAAATCATTTTTTAAACAAAATGATTCTAATAAACAAAATAATTATTATTATCAAAATAAACCTAAAAAGGGAAAAGGAAAAACAAAACTAAATAATTCGACAAAAAACCTGTCTGTTGGAAATGTGGTCAAATAGGCCATAAGGCTAATAAATGTTATGTTAAAAAGAAAATTCAAACATTAAACATATCATTACTTGATATTCTTCTTAATACAGAAGAAGAACAAAATTCTCAAAAGGATTTATATGTTTTCATATCAATGAAAATGATTAAGAAAAAACAGAATCTGATGAATTTTCATCTTCACAAAATGATTGTGATGAAAATTGTGAATGCGATGTTTTGCAAATTTCTTAGGATTACAAATTAATGTAATCTCTAAAGAAGAAAATTTGATTTTAAGTTTAATAGATCAAATTACAAATTTTGCTAAAAAACAGGAAGCTATTGAACATTATCTATCTGTTCTAGAATCAAATTCTAAACAGAATACTAGACTAGATACTAATACAGGTAATACTAGATTAGTACAAAAATTACAAGAAGAAGGAGAATTTTACTCCTACAATAAAATAATTGAAAAGACACAAGTAAAAATTAGAGAGCCTACTATTCCTGAGCTAAAAGCTGAAATTAATGATATTAAAGATGAATTATCTATTCTAAAAAGAAAGATCTAATCTATTGAGAATATACCTTCTACTTCTAAAATGAAGTATGATTCATCAGATGAAGAAGTTAATGATTCTAATGAAGGAGAAAATCCTTTTCAGGATTTAGAATTAGTTAATCATATTACTTCTGAATTACCAGAAGATCTTGTTTGGGTCAATAAAGTTGACAAACAACTATTTTAAAAATGATATACAAAAGTTACTATTATTGTTAACAAAAGAATTCGTTTTAACAAATGAAGCATTATTAGATTGAGATCTTTGATATAAATTGTATAAGGTACAAGAGAAAATAAAAAAATCAAAGATACCATATTAAAAGAAATATGTGGCCGATACTCCCAATGCATTTTGGGATAGAAAACAACATATGGTTAGTTTACCATATGAACCAGATTTTAATGAAAAATCCATTCCTACAAAAGCAAGACCCATAGCAATGAATCAAAGATATATGGATCTTTGCAAAAAACAAATTCAAGAATTACTTGAAAAAAGCCTAATCAGACCAAGTTCTAGTCTTTGGAGTTGTCCAGTATTTTATGTCGAAAATAATGCTGAAATTGAAAGAGGAATTCGAAGACTAGTTATTAATTACAAACCACTTTATAAAATGTTAAGATGGATAAGATATCCAATACCTAATAAGGGATTTTCTTAATAAGTTATGTGATGCTAAAGTCTTTTCAAAATTTGATATGAAATCAGGATTTTGGCAAATTCAGATAAAAAAATAAGATAGATATAACACTGCATTTACTGTTCATTTTGGACATTATGAATGGAATATTATGCCATTTGGACTTAAAAATGCTCCATCTGAATTTCAACATATTATGAATGATATTTTCAATCCTTATATGGATTTTACAATTGTTTATATTGATGATGTTCTATTATTTTCAAAAAATTTAGAATAACATCTTAAGCATATTAATACACTTATAAATGTTGTGAAGAAAACAGGACTTGTAGTATCTGCTAGAAAAGTTTTACTATGTCAAACAAAAATAAAATTTTTGGGACATAACATAGAAAATGGATTAATACATCCTATTGAAAGAGCAATAAAATTTGCAGATAAATTTCCCGATGAAATTACTGATAAAAATCAGTTACAGAGATTTTTAGGAAGTCTTAATTATGTTAAAGACTTTTATAAAGATTTATCTTTTGACTGTAAGCTTTTATTACAAAGGCTTAAAAACAATCCATCAAAATGGACAAGTAGTCATACATATGTCAAAAACGCATCAAAGAAAGAGTAAAAACTCTTCCATGCCTTTCTCTTGCTAATCATGACTATTAAAAATAGTTGAAACAGATGCCTCGAAATTGGTTAGGGAGGAATATTAAAACAAAAAGAACATGATTCTAAAGAGATTCTTATTAGATATACATCCGGTTTATGGAATCAGACTCAGAAAAATTATTCTACAATTAAGAAAGAAATTCTATCAATAGTTCTTTGTATCAATAAATTTGAAAGTGATTTACTAAATAAGAAATTCTTATTAAGAATTGATTGCAAATCTGCAAAATATGTTTTAACTAAAGATGTTAAAAATATGGCATCTAAACAAATATTTGCTAGATGGCAGGCAATCCTGTCTTGTTTCGATTTTGATATTGAACATAATTCTGGAAAATCTAATTCTTTACCAGATATTCTAACACGAGAATTCTTGCAGGGAAAATCCTTGGAATACAATCCATCGGAGGAATCAGCCTCCAAAAAGCCAGCAAAACAAGATGAATAAAAATTCATCTGGTGCTTCATCTTCAGGTGCTAAAAGCACTAAAGATAACAAGGCTACATAAGAATCTTCTCAAATGAAGAATTTCGATCCTACAAAGGAATTCAAAAATGATGAAACTGCTTATGATATTCAAATATATCAAAATGTTGTTTTCTCAAAGAGTCCTAAAAAGACAATAGAAGAGTTAAAATATCCTTATGTTATTTCAAGCTATTTAAAATATTGCCCTGTAGAAGAAAGTTTACAAAATCTTTCTCCAGCTCATGTTGCTCAATCTTATTTGCTAAAAGATCTTCCTCCCTTATTCGGGAAGAAAACTCGAGAATATTTCGAGGCCATTTTGACTGAAACAGGTTCTGTGGAAATAGCCCACATGAATAGAGGTACTCATGAGTACAGTTTTTCGAAAATGATAATTAAAATTATAATTCCACCTACAAGTTGGGGATTACAATTGCTTCAACCTAGGCAATTGAATACTTTTAAATCATTACCAAATCTCTATAACTACGACGATTATATCCGTGTGTGGGAATTTACTCTCCTTTATGATAATCCTCAAATGAAACACACTTGGTGGATAAAATTTTCACTCGTTGAACCAACTCAACATATTCCGATTTGGTTTAAAACTTTTTTCTTTTCTTGGGGCGTATCGACATATATTTTGCCTAGTAATGTAAAACAGATTTTGCTTTTGTTTCAACAAACTAATGATCAGTTTGATTCCTCTACTTCTCTATTACAATTTGCAATACAATATCAATTCCCATGGATCATAAAATGGGAGTATGCTCTTAAAAAGATAGATTTGATAAAAAAAAAATAACATTAAATTAAATGTCACATTCCTAGGAAGAAACATTCTAATAAAATGGCCGGCCAAAGAAGACTTCTTTGGTGAAAGATCAACTTATAGCTTGAAAGGAATAAGATCTCTGAAACCGGCTCATGAAACAATGAGAAATTTGAATTACTAAGTGCCTACTCAATCAACTCTTCTAAAAGAAATATTCAAAGATATGAATAAAGACAGTGTTGCAAAATTATTTAAAAAATATTCAAACCGGTAACTATCGAATCGATAAACCAAGTACTTCATCTTCAAAAGATAAAAACATCAAGACATCAAAATGAATGATGCCTTAATCCTTATGATGATGAAGATCTCATCCTAGAAATGATGAACAAAGAATACGAGGGATAAAATTGTTCCGAAATCAATCATAGACGAATAAAGCAGTCATGACATCAAGATCGATGCAAGCAAAGGATTTAAGCAATGATGTCAGCAATGACGTAATGATGATGTCAATATTTTATAAAATTTTGAAATCCATGATTGAAGTCCGTGGAATGGTTATAAAAGGACTCATAGCCTCTTTAGTTGGGGGATCCAAGTTTTCCGCTCTCTCTCTCTCTACTCTCTCTCTCCTTGTAAAATTTTCAGTTATAATAAATAGAAGTTTGTAATAGTTTTCGATCTACTGTTTCGATCAGATCACTGTACATGTAAGTATTTAATAAAAGGTTTGTTTTATAATTTTGTTTTATAATTTTGTTATTGTATATTATACTTGTATTTAGTTTGTATAAATTTTAATTATTAATAATAATAATAATTCTCGATAATAATTTTATTGAAACTCAAAAGTTTCATACAATTGCTTATGCTATTCAATTAAGGCTTATAGTCTTAAAATTTTTCTAATATTAATAATTTTGAGTTAAAATAGCTCAATTATATCCCGATACCATTTTGGTTGTCACTGCTTGTGTCAGTGCTGATGTCATGACTGATTATTCGTCTATGATTGATTTCAGAACAATTTTATCCCTCGTATTCTTTGTCCATCATTTCTAGGATGAGATCTTCATCATCATAAGGATTCTGGGCATCATTCATTTCAATGTCTTCAGTGTTTTTATTTTTTGAAGATGAAGTACTTGGTTTATCAGTTCCAGTAGTTACCGGTTCGAATACTTCTTTGAATAATTTTGCAACACTGTCTTTATCCATATGCTGCAATATTTCTTTTAGAAGAGTTGATTGAGTAGGCACTTGGTAATTCATATTTCTCATTGTTTCATGAGCCGGTTCCAGAGATCTTATTCCTTTCAAGCTATAAGCTGATCCTTCACCAAAGAAGTCTTCTTTGGCCCACCATTTTATTAGAATGTTTCTTCCTAGGAATGTGACATTTAATTTAATGTCATTTTTTTTTTTATCAAATCTCTCTTTCTAAGAGCATACTCCCTTTTATGATCCATGTGAATTGATATTGTATTGTAAATTGCAATAGAGAAGTAGAGGAATCAAACTGATCATTAGTTTGTTGAAACAAAAGCAAAATCTGTTTTACATTTTTAGGCAAAATATCTGTCTATACGCCCCAAGAAAAGAAAAAAGTTTTAAACCAAATCGGAATATGTTGAGTTGGTTCAACGAGTGAAAATTTTATCCACCAAGTGTGTTTCCTTTGAGGATTATCATAAATGAGAGTAAATTCACGCACAAATATAATCATCGTAATTATAGAGATTTGGTAATGATTTAAAAGTATTCAATTGCCTAGGTTGAAGCAATTGTAATCCCCAACCTGTAGGTGGAATTATATTTTTAGTTTTCATTTTCGAAAAATATACTCATGAGTACCTCTATTCATGTGGGCTATTTCCACAGAACTTGTTTTAGTCAAAATGGCCTCGAAATATTCTCAAGTTTTCTTCCGAATAAGGGAGGAAGATCTTTTAGCAAATAAGATTGAGCAACACGAAATGGAGAAAGATTTTGTAAACTTTCTTCTATAGGCAATATTTTAAACAATTTTGAAATAACTTAAGGATATTTTAACTCTTCTATGTCTTTTTAGATTGTTTGAGAAAACAACATTTTGATATATTTGAATATCATAAGCGGTTTCATCATTTTTAATTCCTTTTGTATGATCGAATTCTTCATTTGAAAAGATTCTTCAGAGCCTTGTTATCTTTAGTCTTTTAGTACACGAACATGAAGCACGGATGAATTTTTATTCATCTTGTTTTCTTTGGCATTTTGGAGGGTGATTCCTCCGATGGATTGTATTCCAAGGATTTTCCCTGCAAGAATTCTCGTGTTAGAAAATCTGGTAAAGAATTAGATTTTCCAGAAATATGTTCAATATCAAAATCGAAACAAGACAAGATTGTCTGCCATCTAGCAAATTTTTGTTTAGATGCTATATTTTTAACATCTTTAGTTAAAACATTATTTTGCAGATTTGCAATCAATTCTTAATAAGAATCTCTTATTTAGTAAATCACTTTCAAATTTAGTGATACAAAGAACTGTCAGCATTTTATAAAATTTTGAAATCATGATTGAAGTCCCGTGAGAATGGTTATAAAAGGACTCATAGCCTCTTTAGTTGGGGCATCCAAGTTTTCTGCTCTCTCTCTCTCTGTCTACTTTCTCTCTCCTCCTTGTAAAATTTTCGATTATAATAAATAGAAGTTTGTAATAGTTTTCGATCTCTTTTGTTTGATCGACGATCACTTTGTACATGTAAGTATTTAATAAAAGGTTTGTTTTATAATTTTGTAGTTATAATTTTGTTATTGTATATATTATACTTGTATTTAGTCCGTATAAATTTTAAATTAATAATAATAATAATTCTCGATAATAATTTGATTCAAACTCAAAAGTTTCATACAATTGCTTTCGCTTATTCAATTAAGACTTATAGTTTTAAATTTTTTCCAATATTAAGAATTTTGAGTTAAAATAGCTCAATTATATCCTGGTACCATTTTGGTATCAGAGCTGTAAATCATTAATATATACAGTGTTTGTTAAGTTGGTTTTTATACCAATATATTGAATATTCTAGACTAGGATTTTGTGTTGTTTTTCGGATATTTTTAGTGTCGTTTGGGTCGAGTTCATGTCACAAGTTGTCATTTGAGAGTCGGGACTAATCTTGGAAGCCGAAATTGGTTAAAAACGATTAAAAACGTGTTTAAACGGTGAATATTGCATTTTAGAAGTTGAAAAACGGGAAAAATTGGGTCGCATCTGAGCCCGCAGCGTGGGGGTCGAAAAATAGTATAGTGGGCATAAAGTTAATGAAAGCCGCAACGCCCATAGCAAGAGGCTGCAGCGCCGGTGATTGGCAACCGAGGTAGATAGCAAAGCGGCGAGGCACTCTCGGATGCAGTGAGAGGGACGGAGATAAGCGTGTGCTGCAGCGCTTGCTTGCCTTGCCACCAGCAAGGCCGCGATGGAAAGCGAGCAGAGACGTCAAAGAAGAAGCGGCGGCGTTGAGCAACAAAGCAACACATGACGAGGGGCGTCTTTGCAGTGTGCAACGTTTGGGCATAGCGACTACGGAGCAAGACGCATTTCAAGGGCGCGTCGATCGCGGTTTGGGCCGAACGGGCTGAACGTGCGCGACTTATTCTTTGGGCCTTTTTGACGGATTTTCGAGGGTTTCAAGCCTATAAATACAAGAACGCACGTACAAACAGGGGTTGGACATTATTTTGAGCACAACGGAAGGCAAGAGACTCAAGCTAGGGTTCGGGACGCAATGAAGGCACTTCTCTTCTCGAGAGAGAATTCCTTCTCTTTTTCTTCTCAATTCTTTCTTTGTTTTTCTTTGTCGATTTCTTGAGATGTATAATTATTTCTTCATGAATTTTTGTACATCCAATATGAGCTAAACCCATATTTCTAGGGGATTGATGTAACTTACGTTTGAACCTATGTTTTGATTTCGATTTATGAAATTCGCATATTATTTAATCTATTTGTCTATTTGATTTGATTGCATCGAATTATCGATCAATAATTTAGATTGTTTGGTGTGTTTGATTTGACGCTCGAGAGAGGTAATCGAACGCCCTGGCCATAGAATAGCACAACCTAGGGTTTCATAGAATCGAGAGATTTACGAATCTTTTGAAGCTCGTGATAGAATATTCATTGAGCACATTAGGGTTTAATTTATGATTTTTATAGAGATAACGAAATCAGAAATTGGAACCTAGAATCACTTGGCACTCGAGAGAGGAAGTGATAAACGGTAGGAATATTGGCTTATAGATTAATAACTTGTGATTAATAAACTGGATTGAAAACATAGGGGATAACTAGGTGAAATCAACCCTCTAGAATTCATCTTCTACGTGTTTGATAAATTGTCTGAACCAATTCTTAGTTTATTTTTAGATTTATTTTTAGTTTAGTAAAAATCCATCTCTTTTCGATTTCTAGATAGAATTAAGCTATTTTAATTATAGTACTTAGTATAAAATTCGATAACAATCCCTGTGGAGACGATAACCCTACTTTCAAAACCTATACTAAAACTTGACACCGTACGCTTGCGGTAAGATTTTCGCGATCAGTGTTATCACACTTTATTGGGGCTAATGATTTACAGCTCGATAGGACACACGAACAATTAATAAATTTGAAGTGTCCAACTTTATCTCATTTTAGATGGTACAAAGATGTATTTTTATCTAAAATACTTAGTCGTACCGATTGTAAGAAAGACTTTTGGAAAGAAAAATTTCTTTACGGACTTTCGGGACTCTTTGCGAAAGAGTCGAAATAAAGCTAAAAGCCAAAAGTATAAATGGTAATATACAATGGGATCAATTATCCTATGGTGATCTATCAGCAGAAATAATTGCTGAATGTATAAATTTATGTAATGACATAAAATTGAAACATCAATTAGATATCAAAAGATAGAAAATCGCCAAATGATTGGTGATTTTTGTGAACAAATTGGCTTTCAACCAATACAATATCCTAAAAGGGAAAAATCTAAAAAGAAAAATTCTTTAAAAAACAAAACTATAAAAAGAAAAGAAAATCATTTTTTAAACAGAATGATTCTAATAAACAAAATAATTATTATTATCAAAATAAACCTAAAAGGAAAAGGAAAAAAACAAAACCAAATAATTCGACAGAAAAACCCATCCGTTGGAAATGTGGTCGAATAGGCCATAAGGCTAATAAATGCTATGTTAAAAGAAAATTCAAACATTAAACATAGCAGTTAAAGGCTTTAAGCCGATCTGAATCATGCCTAAATACATGTATTTATATTGAACTTTATGAAGTTCTATTAATTTTTTAGATAATTAATTAAACTTATCATAACCTTCTTTTAGAGGTATAGATTCTTCTATTGTTTTAACAATATAATCAGATCTGACGGATAAATGATTAGATCTATAAATCTTTTGTTTAGAAGCAACTGGTAATGTCCGATTTTGAAGATTTTTCGAAATTTCGAGAGATTATTATCTCTTTTTTTTTCGATTTCGGACTTTTCGTATTCGTTATATTCGTAGTGATGGCCCAAGGGTCTTTAATTTAGATAAATATTTGAGTTCGATCTGTCAGGGTAGTCGGTCTATTACTACTTACTATAATCACTTCAAAGCACTATGGGATGGATATGTGAATTATAGGCCTATAGTGAAATGTTTTTGTGGGAATTATTCTTTCAATCTTTTCGCAAAAATGACCTTAGTCCAACAAAACGATTCGTGATCAAGTTCCTTTCATGAGTCTTACTCTCAAATTCGTGAGCGATTGTTATTAACTTCCCTTTGCCTTCATTTCCTAAGGTGTATTCTCTTATTACTACAAGAAGAAACTCGAGAGGGTCGACAAATTCAACAGAGATGACAACCCCTATAGATGCTTCTATGACAATGCTAACTAGACATGGGTTTTGTAATACCTTAATTTTATTTTGGGCTTTTATTTAGAATTATGAATTTTTGGATTAGATTAGTTTATTTAGGGGCTAATTTATTATTTTATAAATTCAAGCCCAATTATCCAATCAAATAATTATTTACCCAAGCCCAAAATTTTAAATCGGCCCAATTTTCTTCAAAGCCCAAAATATTATAAGTCCAACCTAGCCTATTCACAAGCCCTACTCCAAGTAGAATTCCAATTTTTTTTCAGATATACACGATCTTGACTTTTCCTCAATCCAAATGAAAAATCCATCTTCACGTATAAGGATTCTAAGCGATATAGTTAGATTAGGACTCTAACTACTATTCAAACCATAACCCTAATCTAGCCTATAAAACAAATCAACATTACAAGAAAAAAATCACGTACTCTCTATTTTGAGAAAACAACAAGGTAAAATTTTTCATCCTTCGTTTCATCTTCACGTATGTACTCACCAACCCCTCCCAAACCGTAAATCACTTCCCCAAAACCAAAAACAATTCAACCAAACGCCCGTACGCCTTATCCCCGATGCGTAGGCAAAATACCGAAACCGTAGCCATCGACGCCCAAACCCACTTTATCGAAAACCCAATTTGTTGCCCAAAATTAAAACCACAAATTTGCCGAAAAATCTCCGGTTTAGCCGAAATCAACCACCCTCTATCCAAAGCCGTCGGAGTTGTCGCAGCCGCGTCACCCGAGGTCGCCGGTGTCTGCGCGTGAGGTTTAAAAAAAAAAAAAAAAGAGAGAAATAGAGAGAAGAGGGCGAGACAGGGCAGACGTTGTTGGAGTGGGGTTTGTTTTTCTAAACTTTATTGTCCTTGTTAAATGCTTGGATTATTTTGCATGAATGTGTAAAGATACGATTTGCTTAGGCCCTATTGAGCCAGGGGACTCAAGAGGTGGGGGTCAATGTATCCCTCAGTGGAACCCTGCGATTGCACTTATTGTCTATGTCTACGGTTTTTCAAAAGATCTATGCTATGTCCTATGGATTGTATTTGCATGCTTATGTGAGATATATCTGTGTATTTAGCTTGGACAATTTATACTTTTCGAAATGTGTCGCTCACCCCACATATAACAAACTTTTCGGGTGAAGGAGATGACGGCTAAGAGAGTGGATATGACAAGGCCTAAAGATTTATTTATGAATGTTTAGTTAATTTTAAAAAAAAAATGTTGAACTATTTACTTCTTTTTAAATTGTTGGTTTATTTCGATTTATTTGAAATTGATAGAATCGAGGCGATAGTTAGAATTTTATTTATGAAATATTTTGCTTCCGCTACAATTGACTCGAGATAAATTTTATTTTTAAATTATCCATGTCCTTTTTCATCGTTAAAATTAGGAGTATGCTTGTTCATTTTATTTAAGAAATTCTAGGCGTTACGGGTGGTATCGGAGCGGGTCTACCTTTCTCGTAGACTTGTAAAAAAAAAAAAAAAAAAAATTTGTAAATTCGCGTGTGTACTCGATAAATGAATTAGAATTATTTTTTAATAAACGAAAAGAGTCTACGTATCCACCACCGCTATGCCACGCCAACTCCGGCCGAGGCGAATTTTTTTTTTAAAAGGATTTCGTTTTCTACCGCTTATGCCATCGCTATTATTCTTGTTATTCTATCATCGCATCGCTATTGTCAAATGCTATTGATAAGGTATTTTAATACCGTTGTAATGAATTTTACATCTATTGCAAAAAAAAAAAATGAAAGAAATATGCTAAGTTTTCTTGGATGCATAGACGATAGAATGCCATCGAATTATTGAGATATTATGTTAATTGTGAACTTTATGGACAATAGAAAGAACTTAGAGAATTTAATTATTTTTATTATATGCTCGATAGATGGCTCGTAGAAAGGTATACAACACGAAAGTCCGATATTGTTAGCGTTAATAGGAAGCGAGGATAGAGAGGTATGAACAATATCAATGGGAACCTAACCATAACCTTGGGGCGCATCTTAATGCAATGTTCGCATTATGGGTAGAGGCTAGATATGCCGGTCACTCGTGATCCGACCGACGGGGCATACGTAGATTTATTAACACCTTATCGGAGTTACCCTGCGAAGAGCTAGAGAGATATACAATCAAATGGTAGATGATGTCGGGGAGTTGATCGCGGGTTAGCTATGAGAATTTCATTTCGGTTTTTAAACGGTGGTGGTTAGACCATGTACAACTCACAATGGATATTTCGACTTCCGGCCCGAAGAGCAAGACATACACGATGATGCTCCTCCACCCGATTCGGTGATGACGAAGATCCAAAGAAAGACCAGGAAGAAGATTCGGAGGAGGATCCCAGGAAGAAGATATTGAATAGCTAGCTTTTGTTTTATTTTAGTAGTTGATGCTTGAGATTTTATATTTTCCTTTCATTGGTATTTTAGTTTATGTTTTGATTTTCAAACTAGCAATTGTTTTTTTCATTCATTGGATTCGTTGTAAAAAAAAAATTGAGATTAATGAATTATCATTTTTTAAAAAAAAATTGCCGTAAGTACTTGTGTCGTTCATGGTTTAATTTGTTTTATATATTATTTATTTATTGATCTTAAAAGTATCCCAATTGGAAATTGACTTAATTTTTTTATCGTGGTTATAGGATGAATCCACAGAGAGCCCCCTAGGCGGGCCCGCCACAAATGCAACACTAGAAATTTGGGAGACGTAGTGGCGCGCTGGCCACGATTGTTGAGGGTCTAACTCGAGGGGGTGCTTTGAACCGGCCGGCCCCCACAAATAACACTTCACATGTGGTGGAACAGTTTCGCAGGTATAGACCTCCAACTCTTACGGGGACGGGATGAGCGCCTTTTGTGGAAGAATGGATAGCACTGGAGGGCATATTTGAATTGATCGAGTGCATCGATGCACAAAGGGTGTCATGTGCGATTTATCACTCAAACAAGATGCTAGGCATTGGTGGGATTCACACCGTCGAACCATATTTGACCAACAACGAGTGATATGCAATGGGTGGTTTTAAGGAATTAGTCATGCAAATGATTTTCCATGATCTATAGAGATAAGAAGGAAAGAGAATTCCTAAACCTACAACAAGGACAATGACGGTGCTCAGTATGAGTGAAAGTTCAACCTTGATTAGCGAGATATGCTATTCACTTGAGCGGACCTGAGGCGGTAAGAAGGCTAAGAGATTTGTGTATGCAGTTTACGCCCGAGTTGGGTGGGGTAGTGAGCATCTTGGGAACGCATCATATTCTCATTTGTTGTGGAAGGAGCTCGACGGTTGCCTCCAATATGAGATTGGAAGGAGGTAGTAAAAAGGTTTTGAGGCTCCCAAAAGGAAATGGGAGGTCTAACTTTCGGGAAGTTTGTTAATAACAACAAACAACAAAAAGTCGGTGGTGCTCCTAATCAAGGTCAACAGACGAAGCCACAATGTCAAAATTGCGGGAAATATCATTATGGCGAGTGCCCGGGAAAAGATGTGTGTTACCGATGCCATCAGCCAGGGCATCGGGGTTGGGACTGTAAGAGATATTCTAATCAGCGAGAGAAAAACAGAGGCCCCGGGGGAAACCCAAAATGTACGCCATGACCCAAGCGGGATGCACAAGAGAGCCCGAGACAATGACATGTATGTTACGAGTTTTTAATGTACCTTCTCTTGTACTTTTTGATACTAGGTGCTACACATTCTTTCATATCTCGCAAAATTCATTGAGGATTAAATAATGTGATATGTGAGTCTAATGGAACCTTTGGGGTCGAGTATACCATCGGGTAAAACTATAGTGGTGATCATAGGGTAAACGGGTACAATCGAACATAGAGGAAGAACTCTAGAAGCGAACCCATACGTTATAAAGATGAAGGACTTTGACGTAATCTTAGGAATGGATTGGTTAAGTCGAACCATGCAAACATCCGATGTCACGAGAGGAAATAGATTTCCATATGCCAAGAAAGGAGAAGTTCACTTTCCATGGGACTAGGTCGGGTGTTTCGCCACGAGTTATATCAAAGAATGAAAGCCGTGAAGATCTAAGGAAAGGAGAATGCCAAGCATTCTTGGTGAATGTAATGGCTACCCGATCAAGAGAGAACAATTCCGATATCCCAATCGCCCGAGAGTACCACGATGTTTTCCCGCAGGATTTACCAGAATGCCCCGGATCGACAAGTGGAGTTCACGATTGATCCGTGCACGGAGCAAAGACACCAACGTCAAAGGCACCTTACTGAGAATGGCACCTAAGGAATTGCAAGAACTAAAAGTGCAATTACAAGAGTTCTTTGGATAAGGGTTATGTGAGACAAGCGTGTCTCCTTGGGGAGATCTGTGTTGTTTGTTAAGAAGAAGGATGGTACGATGAGGATGTGTATCGACTATCGAGAGTTGAACAACCTCACCATCAAGAACAAATACCCCTTACCCCGCATTGAGGATCTGTTTGATCAATTAAGAGGAGTGGAGTTTTCTCGAAGATTGATCTAAGATCGTGGTATCTGGTGAAGATCAAGGAAGCGGATATACCCAAAACAGCGTTTAGAACCCGTTATGGACATTACGAGTTTCTTGTGATGCCATTTGGGTTAAGAAACACCAGCGGTCTTTATGGACTTGATGAATAGGGTGTTTCATCCTTACTTAGATCAATTTGTCATTGTGTTCATCGGCGATATCTTGATCTATTCAAAGGATAAACAACAAAGACGAAGAGCATTTGAGGATCGTCTTTGGAGATACTTCGCAAGGAGAAGCTTTATGCGAAGTTCAAGAAATGTGAGTTTTGGCTGGAGCGAGTGGTGTTCTTGGGTCATGTAGTCACCGCCCGAGGTGTCGAAGTGGATCCACCAAAGTGGAGGCTATAAATGAATGGAAAGCGCCATCGAGTGAGTGAGTGAGGATTTCTTAGGAGCTTCTGGCTTATTGGTATTACAGCGGTTCATTGAGGTTTTGCCAAGATTGCTGGACCAATGACCCGTGACGAGAAATGGAGAGAAATTCCGGTGGGTCGAGAAATGCGAAACCAGTTTCAAGAGTTGAAACAAAGATTGGTTACCGCAGACGTTTTTTTGACGATACCTAATGGATCGGAAGGGTTTGTTATTTATAGTGATGCGTCAAAACAAGGTCTCGGATGTGTACTCATGCAACATGGAAAAGTGATAGCTTATGCCCGAGACAATTGAAGCAACATGAGCTTAACTATCCCACGCATGACTTGGAGTTAGCGGTACCGTAGTACACGCTTTCGAAGATATGGCGTCATTACTTGTACGGAGGAAAATGTGATATCTATACGGACCACAAAAGTCTCAAGTACTTCTTCACGCAGAAAGAATTGAACATGAGACAACGAAGATGGTTGGAATTAGTCAAAGATTATGTTGTACTATCCACTATCACCCAGGCAAAGCCGATGTAGTGGCGATGCCTTGAGTCGGAAGAAACAGTGGTGGAATCGCGAGCATGATCATGGAGCAAGAGCAATTGATCAAGGATTTCGTCAACATGAGAATCGATGTGGTAGTGCCCCCAACCAACACCAAAGCTATCATATACGCTATGGTGGCAAAGCCGACTTTGAGAATCTGGAAACATTAGAGGTTTCGTTGAAGCACCGGACGGCACACTTACTTATGAAGGGAGAGTCTGTGTACCAAAAGACGAGAACCTAAGAAGGGAGATCTTAGAAGAGTCTCATTGTACACCTTACACGGTGCATCCGGGAGGTACAAAGATGTATCGTGACTTGAGAAACACTTTCTGGTGGAGAAACATGAAGGGCTCTATTGCATCGTTCGTGGAGAGGTGTTTGACTTGTCAACAAATCAAAGCCGAACACCAACGACCATCGGGGTTGCTACAACCACTTGAGGTCCCGGAGTGGAAGTGGGAACATGTTACAATGGATTTTGTGACTGGTTTACCGAGGTCGAACAGAGGAAACGAAGCTATATGGGTCATCGTGGATAGATTGACGAAGACTGCACACTTTTTGCCGGTTAAGATGACTTTCAGCATGGAACAGTTGGCTCAATTATACATTGAGGAGATCGTGAGGCTACACGGGGTACCGGTTTCAATTGTGTCGACAGAGACACACGGTTTACTTCAAATTTTTGGAAGGATTGCAAAGAGCAATGGGGCGAGATTACAATTGACGGCGTTTCATCCCCAAACGGATGGACAATCCGAGAGGGCGATCAGACGCTAGAGGACATGCTTAGAGCTTGCATGTTGGATTTCGGAGGAGGTTGGGAATGACACTTGCCACTAATTGAATTTGCTTATAATAACAGTTATCAATCAACTATTGGGATGGCACCATACGAGGCATTATACGGGAGGAAGTGTAGATCGCCAATTCACTGGGATGAAGTTGGAGAGAAGAAAGTTTTGGGTGGGATATCGTCGAAAAGAAACGATTGAAGCCGTAGAGAAGATAAGAGAAAGAATCAATGTGGCGCAGGATCGACAAAAGTCTTATGCCGATCCAAAAGGAAAGAGTTACGATTTGTGGTAGGCGAGAAAGTTTTTTTGAGGGTATCGCCGACGAAGCGAAGGAATTTTCAGATTTGGTAAGAGAGGGAAGCTTAATCCGAGATATGTTGGGACCGCACGAGGTTTTGGAGCGAGTGGGAAGAGTAGCATATAGATTGGCTTGCTTGCCAAAGAATGTCGGGAATTCACAATGTTTTTCACGTATTTATGTTACGGAGGTACATACGGATCCGAGTCACGTTGTTAATTATGAGACCATAGAATTGGATAGGCGAGTTGTCATACGAGGAGAAACCGAGTGGCGATCTTAGATAGAAAGGTGCAAAAGTTAAGAAATCGAGATGTTGAGTTAATCAAAGTGCAATGGAGTGGACATAGCCAAGAAGAGGCTACTTGAGAACGTAAGGGCGATATTTTAGCATCACATCCAGAGGTTGATCTTTATTAGGTATGTTTAATTTCGAGGACGAAATTATTTTAAGGGATAGTATGTAATACCAGAATTTTATTTTGGGCTTTTATTTAGAATTATGAATTTTTGGATTAGATTAGTTTATTTAGGGGCTAATTTATTATTTTATAAATTCAAGCCCAATTATCCAATCAAATAATTATTTACCTAAGCCCAAAATTTTAAATCAGGCCCAATTTTCTTCAAAGCCCAAAATATTATAAGTCCAACCTAGCCTATTCACAAGCCCTACTCCAAGTAGAATTCCAATTTTTCGGATATACACGATCTTGACTTTTCCTCAATCCAAATGAAAAATCCATCTTCACGTATAAGGATTCTAATCGATATAGTTAGATTAGGACTCTAACTATTATTCAAACCATAACCCTAATCTAGCCTATAAAACAAATCAACATTACAAGAAAAAAATCACGTACTCTCTATTTTGAGAGGAAAACAACAAGGTAAAATTTTTCATCCTTGAGTTTCATCTTCACGTATGTACTTTCTCCAACCCTCCCAAACCAGGAAATCATTTCCCCAAAACCAAAAACAATTCAACCAAACGCTCGGCACTAAAGACGCCTTATCCCCGATCGCCGGCAAAATACCGAAACCGTAGCCATCGACGCCCAAACCCACCTTATCGAGAAAACCCAATTTGTTGTCGCCCAAAATTCAAACCACAAATTTGCGAAAAATCCCGGTTTAGCCCGAAATCAACCACCCTCTATCCAAAGCCGTCGGGAGTTGTCGCAGTAGCGTCGCCCGAGGTCGCCGGTGTCATGCGCGTGAGGTTTAAAAAAAAAAAATAGAGAGGAGAGGGCGAGCAGGCGGGGCGTTGTTGGAGTGGGGTTTGTTTTTCTAAACTTTATTGTCCTTGTTAAATGCTTGGATTATTTTGCATAAATGTGTAGTACTGATTGCTTAGGCCCTATTGAGCCGAGGGGACTCAAGAGGTCGGGGTCGATGTATCCCTCGGTGGAACCCCTGCAGTGCACCTATTGTCTATGTCTACGGTTTTTCAAAAGATCTATGCTATGTCCTATTGGATTGTATTTGCATGCTTATGCGAGATATCTATGTATTTAGCTTGGACAATTTATACTTCATCGAAGTGTGTCGCTCACCCCACATATAACAAACTTTTCGGGTGAAGGAGATGGCGGCTAAGAGCGGTGGATATGACAAGGCCTAAAGATTTATTTATGAATGTTTAGTTAATTTAAAAAAAAAATGTTGAACTATTTACTTCTTTTTAAATTGTTGGTTTATTTCGATTTATTTGAAATTGATAGAATCGGGCGATAGTTAGAATTTTATTTATGAAATATTTTGCTTCCGCTACAATTGACTCGAGATAAATTTTATTTTTAAATTATCCATGTCCTTTTTCATCGTTAAAATTAGGAGTTTGCTTGTTCATTTTATTTAAGAAATTCTAGGGCGTTACGGTTTTAATCCAAGTTTTGAGAATAAAGACAAGAAGAAGCCTAAATGTACTTATTGTGGATATATAGGACATACCAGTAGACAAGTGTTTCGAACTTATTCGATATCCACCGGGTGGAAAGGGCCAAGAACTTTCAATGATTCTACCAACAAGTCTTAATATGTCCGAGTGCTATCGAGAAAAATGTCCTGAAGAAAATTCTATGCTTTCACATGCTATGGTTGAACAGTTCTTGAGTTTTGCCAAAAAGCATAAGTCTATGAATCTCTGAGATGTAAACTATACTTTCGTTGCAATGTTGCAATTACACATGCTTCTGAGACACTCAAATGGTGATGGTACAACATGTATATTTCATTATTGTTTTAATGCTTTGGTGATTCTAAATAGATCTTAGACATTAGATCCACGAGAACACATGTTTTGTGATAAATCTCTATATTCTAACATTCCCGCACAAGTTTCAATACCTAGTCATATGCCTAATGGACATATAACAAATGCTACTCATATCGGTGATATTAAACTGTCTGACTCTTTAACTTTACATAATGTTCTCTGTGTCCCCTAAGTTTCTTACAATTTGATATCTATATCTCATCTTACTAAGTCTTCCAATCTTCTAGTCCATTTTTTGTCATCTAAATGTGTTTAGCAAGACGCCAAAACGATGAAGATGATTGGTTTTGCTGAGGAAAGAGGAGGGTTGTATCATTTTAACATTCATAGTGTTGCTAATTCAAATTCAAATTCTCTTTGTAATATTTGGCATTATTGGTTAGGCCACATTTTTGCTAGAAGGTTATCTTTGATTCTTCAGATACAAATTCAAAAATGTATTACTTTTGATTCTTGTGATACATGTCATTTTACTAAACAAATAAAGCTTCCATTTTTTTCTTCTACTAGTTTTTCTCAAGCTTGTTTTGATTTAATTCATTGTGATATATGGGGTCCATTCTCTACTACTTCACATAATGTTTTTAAATATTTTCTGACCATTGTAGATGATTTCTCTAGATGCACTTGGTATATGATGAAAGCAAAATCAGAAACCAAAGATTTTTTGCAAACTTTTTATAATTTTATGCCCACTTAGTTTCATGCCAAGATCAAGTGTATTAGATCAGATAATGGTCTTGATTTTTTTCTTCCAATTTTTTATAAAGAAAAAGGGATTGTTCACCAAACTACTTGTGTTGAGACACCACAACAAAATGGTATTGTTGAAAGAAAACACCAAGATCTCTTATAGGTGGCTAGAGCTCTATTCTTTCAGTCAAAAGTTCCCAAGTCTTTTTGGGATGAGTGTGTTTTAACTGCTGCTCACATAATTAATAGAGTCCATACTCATATTTTGTCCAACAAGTCTCATTTTGAAAAAGTTTTCAATAAGCCAACTGATTATTCTCATTTAAAATCATATGGTTGCCTAGCTTATGCTAGTACATTGACAACTCATAGAACCAAATTTGAGCCAAGAGCATCAAAATGTGTTTTTATTGGTTATCCTATTGGCACAAAGGGATACAAATTGTATGATCTTGACAAGAAACAAGTTCTTATTTCTAGAAATGTTACTTTTTGTGAGCACATTTTCCAATTTTCACAATATAAGCTACATTGAGAATCAAAATACAACTCCTATGTTCCTAATGCAGTTGAAAATATCACAATTGATATTCTTACAGCTGAGACTAACACAACTGAAAATCACACAGCTGACAATAATGATGCGGATAATATTAATATAGCTGATACTTTTGACAAAACAGTTGTCAGTGATCCTAATGGTGCTGAAAACCAGCAACAACCACCATGCCTACTAGAAAATCTTCCAGAAGCAGAGATCTACCATATTATCTCCAAATCTATGATTGTGTTATTCCTCCATCTCTCAATCCTCAACATCTGCTAACACAGTTTTGATTGGAAAATAATATTGTATTTCAAAATTTTTGTCTACTAATCAATTATCTGATGCTGATAGAAGATTCACTGCAGCTATCAGTCAAATTGCTGAGCCAAACACATACAATCAAGCAAGCAAGTCAAAGGAATGACAGGATGATATGAAAAATGAATTACAAGCTCTTGGGAAGAATAACACTTGGTTATTAACTGATTTGCCAAAGGACAAACATTATATAGGGTGTAAATGGGTATATAAAGTGAAATACAAATCAGATTGTTCAATTGAAAGGTACAAGGCTAGGTTAGTAGCAAAAGGATATACACAATAGAAAGGATTGGATTACTTACATTCTCTCCAGTAGCTAAGTTAACTACCGTTAGACTAATGCTTGATGTGGCAGCCTCAAAGAATTGGTTTCTACACCAATTAGATGTGAATAATGCTTTCCTCCATGGGGATTTAGATGAGAAGTATATATGAAACCTCCTCATAGTTAGTTATTGTAGTTAGAATGGCACAATAATATGCAAATTAACCAAGAGTTTGTATGGTTTAAAACAATTCTCTAGACAATGGTTCCAAAAGCTTACATCTTGCCTTATCACATATGGTTTTAGTCAGTCAAAATCTGACAGCTCTCTTTTTATTAAATTCAGTTCCAACTCTATACTTGTCTTATGTGTTTATGTAGATGACATTATTCTTGCTGGAAACAATATTAAGGAAATTGAAGCTATAAAGGCACATTTGGATGCTACATTCACAATCAAAGATCTTGGTCAACTGAAGTATATCCTAGGCGTTGAAGTTTCAAGGAGTAGCAAAGGCCAATCACTCTGCCAAAGAAAGTTTGCACTTGACTTATTAACTGAACCAGGTTATCTAGGCTGCAAACCATGCTCCACGCCTATGGATTCTAAATGCAACCTATCAAGTATAATTGGTGAACCATTGCCTGATCCTGCTATCTATAGAAGATTGGTTGGAAGAATGTTGTACCTCACAATTACTAAGCATGATCTCTCTTACAGTATTCACACATTAAGTCAGTTTATGTCCAGACCAACTACAGAACATCTAGCTACAGTGATGTGTGTAAAATATACGTGCATTTTGGAGGTTAAAATAATATATATTTGATGCATTTGCACGCATATTTAATATGTTTTTACTTGGTTTTCTTATAATGGCATGATACTGCGTATTCTTGTAACTTTTTACAGGAAACGAAGCTTAAAACGAAGAAATATCAGTTGGAATGCCCGGATGGGACTGACAAATGCCAAGAGAAGATCAAGCGACAAATAAAATGGACATAAACACTTCACATAGCTGGATCGTGTGGTGTCATATGGTCGTGTGAAAATGCCAGTGTGAAAGTGACATAACCGTGTGAAGAAGGGGAAGAAATAGGGGACGAAACCTTGCTGCACGACCAGACCGTGTAGGCCCACACGGGCGTGTGGGAAAGGGTTGCACAAGACACCACACGACCAGGCCATGTGGGACTCTGCCAAACGCATTTTTCTGGAGTTCTTTTCCCATTCCAACTCTACAAGTGATCTCTCCAAACATCTATAAAAGGAACCCAAGGCTTCCAGGAAAAATCATTCATTCATACAACATACAACACATCAAATTACGCAGGAACACAAGATTCGAAGTCTTCTGAGAGAGGAGGGCTAGGTCGCAAAGAACACCACAAGGCCTTTCGCATCTACGGGAGCACAAGAGCTTCGAAGGCTTAGGAGGAGAATCCATCCTGACAAGAAGGGGTTTTCTTTCTACGTCTAGATCTTTTGTCTATGCTTAAACAATGTCATAATATCGATTTCGAATTTGTCTATGAATTTGTTATCAACGTTTGGCTAATCTTTCGGATCTTGGGGCATAATCAAAGCTGTGAATTCATGTTAATCTTTGATTAATTACTTTCTTGATTGATTCATGTCTTCTATTTTATGATTCGAGTGCTTATTTATAATTTTCAATTATTTGGCCAATAATTTGCATGTCATACTTGTTAGTCTAGAATTCGGGAGGTGAGTTCTAACGAGGAATTGAGACATAAACATGGTAATGTATCGGAGACTACTTACATTTTGTGGGGAGTATTTTAATTCAAAGATCTTTTGGGAGTTAATAATAATTGTGATAAATCGGGAGACCTTAATTATTATTAATCTCTCACAGCGCCCCCGGAGGGAGAATAAACTATTTTGGGAATTGAACCCATAGAATTGCATGAATTGGTTAATGGGACTTTAATTGGATTTAATATTGAAGAAATATGTTGAGATTATGTGCCTAAGGTTGCTTCCGTGGTTGTTGATGTGAGGTTCGCAAATTTATTATAGCCTAAGTGTTTCACATATCAATCCCTCGAGGAATAGGACCTTGTTTGCATTATTCAATAAACTACAATGTACACTTACGTTGTAAGATCCAAATATTTTTGGCGAACATGCAAAGACACGGTATTAAGGTATATTAAATCAAATTCAGGAATAGGTATCTTTATTCAGCAAACTCACCTATATAGCTCAAGAAATTTAGTGATGTTGACTAGGCCCGTTGCATAGAAACAAGAAGATCTAACTCACGGAATAAAATTATGTAACCATTGTGAAGCAATGGAAAGGAATTTTAAAATATTGAACGTATAATGTGAAGAGCTGAAAAACAAGAATGAATATCTTCAAGATACTGTGGATTTTCTTGAAAGTGAACAGGGACAATATCAATTACATTCAGATGAATTTTAGATGTTTAAAGTAAGAATGTTTTTTCATCCTCAAATGTATCTGACAATGTTACCACGAGAAATTATGGTAGATATCAACAACAGCGCAGAAGAAAATTTCTATAACAGAATAGAAATGTTAGAAGATTTTGCCTACAAAATCGCGGATAGAAAACTTTTTCTATCAGGAATATGGGCAAAAGTCCACAAATATTTTGGTAAAGAATTGAGAGAAGAAACCAAACCAATATTCGGGATTCATCGATTAAAATTAAATCTCGCAAGCTTTGTAACTTTTGATTATCAAGGAGAAGAGGTAACACCGCAGAAAATGATGGATTATGGGTTATTACTAGGATGTATTATCCATAATAAAGAACAGGCAAAAAATTCCGAAAGAAAAATAAAATCAATTTGTAATAGCATTCTTGAATTCAATGAGGAAATAATACCTTTAGAAATCATGATTATTTCAATACCATCAGCATGGTATAAAGGAACAGTGATACCAGCAAAACATGTGATATATGTCAGAGAATGGCAAGGACATAGGTATTCTACAATAGCAGAAAGAATGGAAAGAGATTTCAAAGAGTAATATAAGAAATGGCGAGATTATGCAACCGCAAGAACTCGTTGGGAAACCAAAAGGAATAAACTACTACCAAGATGAATATATTTAAACTCTTTTGGGGGCTCGGAAAGAGTTTATCATGTTGATTTTGTTTTTGTGATTTTTGGGGTTTTTTCTATTAAAGAAAGCTTGATAATATTTAGAAAACTAAGAGAAGATTGATATGCTATGAACAAGAGAGGTTTTATTACTTGAAGGTGTGTCTATACAATTGCCGATCACCTCTATTTATAGGTAAGAAAACTTGCCTTCCTTCTATAGCTAAGGACATCCGTCCCTCTATCTATGGCTATCATTTATACGGACTCTTTATACAAATACGTATACAAACTTAATAATTACCCGGACTTGTGATCCGGGTGGACCACTTCTTTAAACTAATTACGTGCGTGGCCATTATGAACCACTCTTCTGAGACTTTTGTACAAAATATTTTGTCCTCAGCTCTTGCTTTTCTTGATTCCTTCTTTTTCAAAAGCATGCGGACACACTGTTAAACTAGATTCATTCATCTTTGTTGAGACATATGTCTTGATGACGTCATGGATGGCGTTTCTTTTCCTTATCTAAAATCCACTATTTTAATTTCAACTATTTATTTTATCTTTATTTATTTTTGACGTCATGCTGACGTCAGTAGGCCCCACTGCCCATCACGCTTTTGTTCGCACTTTGATTGTCTTCTGTTCAATCTTCCATCATGTTGTCGAGATTTATTTCTTCAACTTCAGCATCTTCAATGTTAAATATCTCGTTTTCTGTTTCTTGGTAAATTAATTGAGGTGTCCACCAGTTTTTCCTTTGTAAATCTAATCCTACAACTGGAGGTACATCGTAGGTTGCCCATCCTTTTAGATGTTTATGTATATAGATGACATGATAATAATCCATATCCCATATTTTCCATCCAGGTAATGGTTTGTTTCCTTTAGATTCCCATCGAACACTGCAGTGACATAATCTCGCCATTCCTTGTATTGTTCCTTGAAATCCTGTCTATTTGTTCGATTTTGATAGTAGTATTTTACCATTCTATTCTCTAACATGAATAACATGTTTGGTGGTACAACATTACCTCTATACCAAGTCGGAGGTATTGGATCTATTATGATTTCTATTGGCATTATAAACTCATTTAATTCTAAAATACTGTTACACAGTGATCTTAGTTTTCATCCAAAATTTTTTGTTTCTTCTTTTTGATGAACAATAGCTCTGTCCAGTAATCCGTAATCCATCATTTTTTGTAGAGTTATTTCTTCACCTTCATATTCGTATGGTTTAAACATTGTAAAACCAACTCTATGAATTCTGAAAATTGGCTTTGTTTCTTCTTGAATTTCTTCACCAAAAGATCGGTGAACTTTTGTCCATGCTCCTGCAAAATGTATATGTCCACATGATATTTTATATGCAAATTCCTCCACTTTTGACTTTTTTATAGAAATTATTTTTACCTGTTATTAATGTTGGCCATAATTTCTGGTGGCAATGTTGACAAATACGGTTTGTGGATTGAAAAATATTCGAACTTTGAATTTCTCATATTCATCAAGCGCCAAGTGATATTGTCCCCATTCACTTTCAAGAAAATCATTGAATCTTGAAGTATTTCATTCTTTTGTTTTAGTTTTTCACACTGTTCATTTAACACTTTAAAATTCCTTTCCACCGCTTCACAATGGTTACATAATTTTTATCTTTTGTGTGTTAAATCTGTTGTTATTGCTTTTCCATAATCCAATCCTTCACCAGTAGGTATTGGAGCTGGTTGAAACTGTTTTTTATATATCTCCTTTACGAGATCATCTATTCTTTTCGTAAACTTCCTTCTATAAAATAAGGAGTTCCAGATAATTTTCTCACTGTTTCTTCATATGCTTCTTTAAAGTTGTCAAATGTTTCCCTTGCGCTTTTATTGTATCAATCATTGCCTTAAAGGCCTGTTCTTCCGCCTCATAAAGACTGGTTTTTACCCCGTAAACAAGGATATATTTTTCTGGCTTTTTTCCAAATACATCGGCTAAGGCATTTAATCCTCTGAATAGCCATGTTCTGTTTCTTGTTTCGCCTGCTTCAAACAGGTTATTCATTATATGTTGAACTGTTGGTTCTATTATTTTTCCATACTGGTTTCTGAAAAACCATCTGGAGTATTCAGAATATTTGTTCAGCATATTGGATCCTATTTTTATCATTTCTTGTTTTTCCTGCAAAAAATATATTAGCTTGTCGAGATAAATAATCTGCTAAGAAATTTTTCTCTCCAAGTATATGTTCAAAATTAACTTCATATCCATTACCTTGTATTGTATCTATAAATTTTAGCCATCTGTGGGTACTTGTTTTTCTTTCACTATTATATTCATATAATCTTATTATTGCTTCACAACTGTTCTTATAGTAAAAGGTTGTCTTAAATATAATTTAAAACTTTCTAATGAATTTTTATTCCTTCTATTTCACATTATATAGAAGGCATATTTTTATTATGAAAAATTCCACTTGCATATTTTGAATTTTTTCTTCATTTTTATTAGAGAATTTTTCTGGTTTAACTATTAATATAGCTCCCCAGCCTTCATTACTTGCATCAGTTATTATTATTTTATATTCTGATTCTAGTGGTAATTTTAAATCTGGTAATTGTTTAACCTTTTCTTTAATCTTTTGGACTATTTTTACATCTTCTTTATTAAAATATTTTTGGCCTCCTTTCCTGTTTTTTGATATAAAGGATCAACTAATCTTCCTAAATCTTTTATATACATTCTTGCATAATTTAATAATCCTAAGAATTGTTGTAATTGTTTTGTTTCTTCCATTTTATCTGGAAATTCTAGTATCTTTTTAACTATATGAGGTTGTAATTTTATCATTCCATTTCCTAGAGTATGCCCTAGGAATTCTCTATGTTCTTTGAATAATTCCATTTTCTTTTTGAAATTATTATTCCATTTTTAATGAATCTATTCATTATTTATTCTACATGTTTATAATGTTCTTCTTTATTATTACTAAAAATTAAAACATCATCTATATATACTAGACAATAATTTAAATCTTTAAATATGTTATCCATTTTTTGTTGAAATATTGCTGGCGCATTTTTTAATCCAAATGGCATTGCTAACCATTCGTAATGACCTCTTTTTGGTCCACTAAAAGCAGTCCATTCTATTGATTCTTTGGCCATTTTTACTTGCCAATATCCTGATTTACAATCAAATTTACTAAATATCTTTTGTCTTGAATTCTATCTATTAGAATGTCTTTATTTGGAAAACCATAATCTATTTTTCTTGTATTATTATTTAATCTTTTATAATTTATCACCATTCTAGCTTTTCCTCGTTTTTGTTCTGAATGATTTCTGACCAAAAATGCAGGACTTTTATGTGGACTCATACTATTTCTTTTTACTTTTAATTTAAATAATTCTTCTAATTGTGTTTCAAATTCTTTTTCATCTTCGGGACTGTATATTATATCTTTTCCTGTAATTTCCATTTCAAGATTTATTATTTCTAATTTACATTCTATTTGATTTCTTTGTTTTAAAGGATCTTCTCCAATTATTTGAGTTTTTTCTGCTAATCTAATTAATTTTTCAACCTTTTGTTTATTATAGTTTACTGGTTCATTGTTAAAAACTTGTTTCGTAATAAATTGTTCATATATTTGATACTCATATTCTTCATTATTTTTTATTTCTTCTTTATTAATTAAATTTCTACATCCTTCTTTATTATATTCAGATTTATCTATTAATAAATAACTATTTTTCTATTTATTTGTATTAGATTTCTTCCTATTGTAATAGTTCCATTATCCGATGTTAGAAAATTTAATCCCGAGCAATTCGGTTTCCCTTTTCTGTTACCCATGTTTGAGGTAAGTTATATTTGAGACTTTTTCTTTATTTATTGTTTCAAATTCTATAAAACTATTTTAAATTCATTGATTATATTGTGTTGTACTTCCATCTGCTAATGTTGCTATTACTTTTAATTTTGTATTTTCTAATACTTCATTAGGTACTAAACTTTTATGTATACAACTTTTAGTACTTCCACTATCTATTATTGCATATGTTTCTATTGATTTTCCATTTTTAAATGTTATCCAACATTTCATATTTAATAAACTATTGAAATTCTTTTGTATACTTAGATTTTCTGTTTGTATATATTCTTCTATATCTTGTTTAAAAGATTCTTCATCAATATTAGTATCTTCTTATTCTTCTTTCTCTTTTCCTTTTATTATTTTTAACAGTTTATTTTTTATTTTTTCAATATCTAATTCTATTTTTAGGATTCTTTTTTCTAAATCACTATTTTCTATTATTTCTTTCTTTTCCTTTTTATATTCTATATCATATATTTTTTTTAAACAGAAAATACATATTTCTTCATTACAAGTAAAACACATGTAACGTTTTGTCATATCAGGATACAAAAAACAATAATCACATTTCTTAGTAAACATTCCTTCTCCATGTATCCATTGATGTTCATGTTGTGTTTCTTCTCTATTCATATAACAATAATTTTGTATTGCTAAACTATCCATCATATTTTTTAATTGATCTATTTCTAAGTTTTCGAATTCATCGAAATCTTTTATTCTTTCTTCTATTTCGTCTATTGAATAAAAACTATTGTCATAAGAATCTATACTTACAACATCTACTTCTAATCCATCTATTTTATTTGCTCTATATGTATTATTCATCTTTTTATTACAATTTCTTGCTAAGTGATCTGGATCTCCACAAGTATAGCAAGCAAATTTTCTATTAGGATTAGGTCTTTTAACATGTCTACCCTTCTGTGGTTGCTTTCTTAAAGACTTTCTTAAGAATTTTTTCTTTTTATATGGTTTTTCATATTGTTGAGCTGTTAGAACATTTTTGCAAAATGCATAACTCTGTTTTTTAATTTCTTTTTGTTGTATAATTTCTGAACATTTTCCTTTTAATCTTTCAAAAGTATATATTATTCTAGCTCCTACTCCTAATCCAATAGGATAGTTCATACTTTTCCATCCACTTTCTATTTCTTTTCCTAATGTTCCAGGTAATCTAAGCGAGATATCTATTAGCTATTTCTTCATCAAAATATATTCATGCTTTAGATGTTAAACTCATATAATCATTCTTCGAAATTTACAATATTATCCCATTCTTGAATAGTTGTTCGCATCTTGTATATTAAAATTATTTTTTGATGGTTCAAATCCTAATAGAACTTCTCTTATTAATGTTGTAAAATTATATGGATTATCGCCCTTTAATTTCCTTTGTTTTATTCTATCCGGATTTATTTGTTTCAAGATTATAAATATTCATTGCGAGTACCTCCTAGAAGTGTTTCTAAGTACACGAACATATCTCTTTTGTTTGGGCTCCATAATTTACCCATGCTCTTCTGCGATCGATTCCCATCTATCCATTGTTTCAGGCCATTTTTGTGGATGTATATTAGTTAATATTAAAATTGAACCATGTTTACTAGCTTCTGGTAAAAATACATTATACATAATATATCTACTCCCTTTTGTTTTATATTTCTCCCATCCTTGAAAATAATCATTATTATTTATTCTAGTCGGTTCTCTAGGAGGTCTTCCTCCTAATTCATATGTTTTTTCTTCTTTAACTGTTTGATTAAATCTAGGATTTGTATTATAACTTGTAACTAATGGTCCTGTTTGTTCTACATTCATTTTTGAATCATTGGTTCTATATATATCTTTTCAGAATATTTATTATAATCTTCATGGTCTAATTTATATTTTTTGTTTAATTCTAAAAATGCTTTTTCATAATCAAGACTATAATCTTTCATTATTCTTTCATATTCATGGGTTATTTTTTCATTTATATTAGTTCCTTCCATATCTTTGATTTCTCTAATTAAAATCTCCTCATTCATTCTTTGATCTGTTTTCTCTTCTAATTTAATTCCAAGAATTTTTCTTTTCCAAGATTTGTATATAAATCTTCTATTCTTATACATTCTTTTGTATCTTGGTTTATATTATAAACTCTTTTTACTTGATATTCTATAATCTCTTACATTTTCCGAGTATCTCTTTTTAAAAGTATCATATATTATTTTAACTTGTTGTAATATTTTATCCTTTTCAAATTTTATTTTAGCTATCAAAAATTTAAAATCTGGATTTTTCATATATTCTCGAATTTCTTCCACTCTATTCATTCTATTATCAACTTCTTCAATACTTTATGTTTCATTATTATTATTAATCCATCTATAATCTTGGAATCTTATTGATATCGATCCTCTTGGGTTTTCATACATAACATTTTTATGTGGTATTAATTTTTCTTTGTTTTTATAAAGGATTCAATATTACATTCTTGTCCTATATTTTCTTCAGGACCATATTTTATTCGGTATTGCTTAATACCCTTACTTACTTCTATTTGTTCATTTTCTCCGATTTTAAATTACAAATAACATTACAATTAGTACATAATTTTTCTATAAACCCTGTTTTAATTATTAAATTGTTTATTCCTTCTTGAAGTTTATAACCTTTTGTTTTTATCTCTATTTTTATATATCGAATATCTTTAACATCTATTAAATAATCGGACATAAATATATTGTTTCTCCATTATTTTTAGTCATATCTATTTCAAATGTTCCTAATATTCCATGTCACGAATCGTATGTCTTTCATCATGTAAAATCACGAGTTTTTTTGTCCTTGATAGCTTCTATGTAATCCTTTTATTCCGATTATTATTAATCTAAGATGAATATATTTAAACTTTTTGTTATTTCTTTTATCTCATTTATAATTTTGAAATTTAATTGTTGATCTTCTTTAATTACACTTTCTATTCGTTCATTTATAACCCTTAAAAATTTTTCTTTCGGTTTACTATTTTTATATATCTGTTTTTCTTTTAATATTTTTTATATCTTTTTCTTTAAACAAAATAAATTGTTGTTCTGTTTTAATCACATCTTGAACTCGTTCAACTTTTTTCTTCTTTTTCTTTTAAAAATCGCATAATCATGTTTATTCATTTTAATAATAAACCCAATTTGCGGATTAACTCTTTTAGTATCTTTACCTTTATTAATATTTAGATCTTTTATCTTTTTAGTTAATTCTTCTATTCCAAACTGTTCTAAACTTGATATTATGTTTTCTGTGTTTATATCTTTTAATTGTCTGGTTTTTCCTTCAAATGCTTAAAAGTTGTTCTTTTAAATAATCTATTTTTTCACTTAATTTTTTATTTTGCTTTTGAAGATCGTTTATTAATTCTAATATTTTATTATTCTGTTCTTGTTGATGAGCTCCAAAATTTATTATTAAATATGTTATAGAGTTTAAGTGATTTTCTTTACTATGAAAGATATGTTCAAAACTATTATCAAAATTACACCCAAAATGTAATCCTTCTATTGATGTTCTGATTTGTTTTGAACCTCTTAACTCTAGATTTAAATAATCTATAGATCTCATAAAATATTAAGAAATAAAACTGATTAAAAACTTCTTATGGGTGTATGGGTACTTCAGAGTTTTAAAAACTACCAACACATATATATTTATAGTTTCAAAAGATAAGAACTAACATTTTTTCTGGTTCACCCGTACTTCTGTCCTTCAACGGCTTCTCTTTGCCTTTACGGACTTTTCCAGACTTTTACCAGTTTTTTGGATTCCAACGGAATTTCAATTTCTGAAAGATAGGTTTTAGGATATGTAAGGTTAGGATTATTTTTGGAAATTATAGATATATATCCGAAGAAGTTTTACTACTCTTTTTCCCCTTCCCGAAAGAAAGTTTGTTTAGATCTAAATGCTAACTAAAATCTGATCCGAGAACCTTTTCAAAGCTCGATACAAAGTTGAGGTTGTTGGGGGGCTCTGGAAAGAGTTTATCATGTTGATTTTGTTTTTGGGATTTTGGGGTTTTTCTATTAAAGAAAGCTTGATAATATTTAGAAAACTAAGAGAAGATTGATATGCTATGAACAAAAGTGGTTTTATTACTTGAAGGTGTGTCTATACAATTGCCGATCACCTCTATTTATAGGCAAGAAACTGTATTCCTTCTATACTAAGCTAGGACATCATTCTCTATCTATTGGCTATCATTTATATTGACTCTTTATACAAATAAGTATACAAACTTAATAATTACCCGGACTTGTGATCGATCGACCACTTCTTTAAACTAATTCTTGTGCCGCGGCCATTATGAACCACTTTTACAGACTTTTGTACAAAATATTTTGTCCTCTCAGCTCTTGTTTTTCTTGATTCCTTCTTTTTCAAAAGCATGCGGACACTGTTAAAGTAGATTGGCCGTCGGCATACCGCCTTGATGACGTCATGGATGACGTTTCTTTTCCTTATCTAAAATCCACTGTTGTAATTTCACCTATTTATTTTATCTTTATTTATTTTTGACGTCATTATGACATCATGCGATACAGGATAAATGGGGCCTATCGACGTCAAAGATGATGTCATAATGACGTCAAAAATAAATAAAGATAAAATAAATAGGTGAAATTATAACAGTGGATTTTAGATAAGGAAAAATGACGTCATCCATGGCGTCATCAAGACAGCTGTCTTGACAAAGGGAATCTACTTTAACAGTGTCCGCATGCTTTTGAAAAAGAAGGAATCTGAAGAAAAGCAAGAGCTAGAGGACAAAATATTTTGTACAAAAGTCTGTAAAGAATGGTTCATAATGGCCACGCGTCAGTAATTAGTTTGAAGAAGTGGTCCATCGCATCACAAGTCCGGGTAATTATTAAGTTTGTATAATGATTTGTATAAAGATTCTCGTATAAATGATATTAATAGATAGAGGACAGATGTCCTAGCTTAGTATAGAAGGAAGATAGTTTTCTTGCCTATAAATAGAGGTGATTAAGAATTGTATAGACACACCTTCAAGTAATAAAACCTCTCTTGTTCATAAAGATATCAATCTTCTCTTAGTTTTCTAAATATTATCAAGCTTTCTTTAATAGAAAAACCCCAAAAATCCCAAAAACAAAATCAACATGATAAACTCTTTCCGAGCCCCCAACAACCCCAACTCGGCATCGATTCTGAAAAAGGTTCGGATCGATTTTAGTTAGCATTTAGATCTAAACAAACTTTCTTTCGGGAAGGGAAAAAAGAGTAGTAAAACTTCTCGGATATATATATATATCTATAATTTCCAAAAATAAGCCTAACCTTATATATCCTAAAACCTATCTTTCGTAAAAACCGAAATTCGTTAGAATACAAAAATTGGTAAAAGACTGGAAAAGTTTAAAGGCAAAGAGAAGCCGTTGAAGGCGTAAGATGGGCGAACCAAAAAAAGGAGAAAGATGGAATCCAGAGATCTGAGAAATAAGGGAAAAGGAAAAATAGAGGTTAGTTCTTATCTTTTGAAACTATAAATATATATGTGTTGGTAGTTTTTAAAACTCTGAAGTACCCATACACCCATAAGAAGTTTTTAATCAGTTTTATTTCTTAATATTTTATGAGATCTATAGATTATTTAAATCTAGAGTTAAGAGGTTCAAAACAAATCAGAACATCAATAGAAGGATTACATTTTGGGTGTAATTTTGATAATAGTTTTGAACATATCTTTCATAGTAAAGAAAATCACTTAAACTCTATAACAGATTTAATAATAAATTTTGGAACTCATCAACAAGAACAGAATAATAAAATATTAGATTTAATAAACGATCTTCAAAAGCAAAATAAAAAATTAACTGAAAAAATAGATTATTTAAAAGAACAACTTTCAAGCATTGAAGGAAAAACCAGACAAATAAAAGATATAAACACAGAAAACAGAATATCAAGTTTAGAACAGTTTGGAATAGAAGAATTAACTAAAAATTTAAAAGATCTAAATACTAATAAAGGTAAAGATACTAAAAGAGTTAATCCGGCAAATTGGGTTTATTATTAAAATGAATAAACAAATTATGCAGATTTTCAAAAGAAAAGAAGAAAAAGTTGAACGAGTTCAAGATGTGATTAAAACAGAACAACAATTTATTTTGTTTAAAGAAAAAGATATAAAAAATATTAAAAGAAAAAGATATATAAAAATAGTAAACCGAGGAAGAAAAATTTTTAAGGGTTATAAATAAACGAATAGAAAGTGTAACTAAAGAAGATCAACAATTAAATTTCAAAATTATAAATGAGATAAAAGAAATAACAAAAGAGTTTAAATATATTCTTCTTGGATTAATAATAATCGGAATAAAAGGATTACATAGAAGCTATCAAGGACAAAAAAACTCTGGTGATTTTACATGATGAAAGATATACAGATTCAGGACATGGAATATTAGGAACATTTGAAATAGATATGACTAAAAATAATGGAGAAACAATATTTATGTCCAGATTATTTAATAGATGTTAAAGATATTGGATATATAAAAATAGGGATAAAAACAAAAGGTTATAAACTTCAAGAAGGAATAAACAATTTAATAATTAAAACAGGGTTTATAGGAAAATTATGTACTAATTGTAATGTTATTTGTAATTTAAAATCAGGAGAAAATGAACAAATAGAAGTAAGTAAGGGTATTAAGCAATACCTAGAATAAAATATGGTCATGAAGAAAATATAGGACAAGAATGTAATATAGAATCCTTTATAAAAACAGAAGAAAAATTAATACCACATAAAAATGTTATGTATGAAAACCCAAGAGGATCGATATCAATAAGATTCCAAGATTATAGATGGATTAATGATAATAATGAAACAGAAAGTACTTCAGAAAGTATTGAAGAAGTTAATAATAGAATGAATAGAGTTGAAGAAATTCCAGAATATATGAAAAATCCAGATTTTAAATTTTTGATAGCTAAAATAAAATTTGAAAAGGATAAAATATTAAAACAAGTTAAAATAATATATGATACTTTTAAAAAGAGATACCCAAAAGCAACAGAAGAGATTATAGAATATCAAGTAAAAAGAGTTTATAATATAAACCAAGATACAAAAGAATGTATAAGAATAGAAGATTTATATACAAATCTTGGAAAAGAAAAAATTCTTGGAATTAAATTAGAAGAGAAAACAGATCAAAGAATGAATGAGGAGATTTTAATTAGAGAAATCAAAGATATGGAAGGAACTAATATAAATGAAAAAATAACCCATGAATATGAAAGAATAATTAAAAATTATAGTCTTGATTATGAAAAAGTATTTTTAGAATTAAACAATTTAGACCATGAAGATTATAATAAATATTCTGAAAAAGATATACATAGAACCAATGATTCAAAAATGGATGTAAAACAAACAAGGCCATCAGTTACAAGTTATAATACAAAATCTAGATTTAATCAAACAGTTAAAGAAGAAAAAACATATGAATTAGGAAGAAGGCCTCCTAGAGAACCGACTAGAATAAATAATAATGATTATTTTCAAGGATGGGAGAAATATAAAACAAAAGGGAGTAGATATATTCCAGATAATGTATTTTTACCACAAGCTAGTAATCATGGTTCAATTTTAACATTAACTAATATACATCCACAAAAATGGCCTGAAACAATGGATAGATGGGAATCAGATGCAATAAGAGCATGGGTAAATTATGGAGCCCAAACAGAAACAAATATGTTCGTATACTTAGAAACACTTCTAGGAGATACTGCAACGAATATTTATAATACTGTAAAACAAATAAATCCAGATAGAATAAAACAAAGAAAATTAATGGGTGATAATCCATATAATTTTACAACATTAATAAGAGAAATTCTATTAGGATTTGAACCATCAAAAAATAATTTTAATATACAAGATGCAACTAGAAGAGCACTTGAACAAACAACTATTCAAGAATGGGATAATATTGTAAATTTCAGTAATGATTATATGAGTTTAACATCTGAAGCATGAATATATTTTGATGAAGAAATAGCTAATAGATAGCTGCTTAGATTACCTGGAACATTAGGAAAAGAAATAGAAAGTGGATGGAAAAGTATGAACTATCATATTGGATTAGGAGTAGGAGCTAGAATAATATACACTTTTGAAAGATTAAAAGGAAAATGTTCGTAAATTATATAACAAAAAGAAATTAAAAAAAGAGTTATGCATTTTGCAAAAATGTTCTAATAATGACTCAACAATATGAAAAACCATATAAAAAGAAAAAAATCTTAAGAAAGTCTTTAAGAAAGCAACCACAGAAGGGTAGACATGTTAAAAGACCTAATCCTTAATAAAAAGATGAATGATCCGTTGGAATTGGTCTTTGAGAAATGGGTGTTGACCCAATTTTGACCAATTAATTAAGTGATTTCCATTTGTGAAAAATGGAATTAAATTATTTGTAAAAATTCTACTAAGAGAGTAGATGAGAATAGCATTTGGAATTTCTCAAACCGATTCCGGGTGAATGAGAAATTAATGCTAAAAGTTAGCCACTTAACACAAATAAATGGTATGGAAAATGGAAAATGTGGGGAGGAGAAATGCTCCATCCCACATAGGAAAAGGATGAAAAGTTTGCACACTTTATTTATCCCAAGTTGGACAAATGGGTTTGGACCCTTGGGGGCACCCAAGTTTTTAAAGGGGAGAGGACCTACATGCTTGTGGGTTTGGTCAAAAACATTTAAAAATTAAATATTTAATTAATTAAATAGTTTTAATTAATTTTCGTAATTAATTATAAGAGTTCAAGGGAAAATGTTTCGGCCCCAAGACGCAGTGGAGCACGGCCCGCGCGGTCGGGTCGTGCTACCCGCCGAGAGTCCGGGTCGTCTTTGGGTGCCGAAGGTTTGAGCCCGCAAGCACGGGCGGCGCACGCCCGTGCGTCTAGGCCGTGCTCTCTCTGCAAGAAAAGTGCGTCTGCTCAAATAAAATGTGCCTTTTCGAGCCTATAGACGCGATTTTCCGTGACGGGCATTTCGTTGCCTATATTAATGGAGCTCCTACCGATGAAATAAAACACGAAAATAATCATATAACATTAAATCGAGCATTGCATTTTGCATCTTGCCCATTTTCCTCCTTGAAAGCTTGAAAGTAGTCAAACACGTTGCTTGTTCAGCCGTTGTTCCGCGGTTTCTTTGTCGCTAACCGAACTGTTAAAGTCGTTGTATCTTAGAGGCGAGCGCCGAACCGTAAGCACTTGTATACGGGCATTTTTCGTCTTGCGGAGATCGTATCTAATACAGCCTCGACTAAGCCTTTACACAATCTTCCACCATTTTCCAAAAAAAGAAACCATACATTTAAAATTTTACCCAACATAATCCATATAGAGCAAATAAAATAGATGGATTAGAAGTAGATGTTGTAAGTATAGATTCTTATGACAATAGTTTTTATTCAATAGACGAAATAGAAGAAAGAATAAAAGATTTCGATGAATTCGAAAACTTAGAAATAGATCAATTAAAAAATATGATGGATAGTTTAGCAATACAAAATTATTGTTATATGAATAGAGAAGAAACACAACATGAACATCAATGGATACATGGAGAAGGAATGTTTACTAAGAAATGTGATTATTGTTTTTTGTATCCTGATATGACAAAACGTTACAGGTGTTTTACTTGTAATGAAGAAATATGTATTTTCTGTTTAAAAAAAATGATATAGAATATAAAAAGGAAAAGAAAGAAATAATAGAAAATAGTGATTTAGAAAAAGAATCCTAAAAATAGAATTAGATATTGAAAAAATAAAAAATAAACTGTTAAAAATAACAAAAGGAAAAGAGAAAATAGAAGAATAAGATACTAATATTGATGAAGAATCTTTTAAACAAGATATAGAAGAATATATATAAACAGAAAATCTAAGTATACAAAAGAATTTCAAAAGTTTATTAAATATGAAATGTTGGATAACATTTAAAAATGGAAAATCAATAGAAACATATGCAATAATAGATAGTGGAAGTACTAAAAGTTGTATACATAAAAGTTTAGTACCTAATGAAGTATTAGAAAATACAAAATTAAAAGTAATAGCAACATTAGCAGATGGAAGTACAACACAATATAATCAATGTATTGAAAATAGTTTTATAGAATTTGAAACAATAAATAAAGAAAAAAGTCTCAAATATAACTTACCTCAAACATGGGTAACAGAACAAAGGAAACCAGAATTCGTTCGGGATTAAATTTTCTAACATCAGATAATGGATCTATTACAATAGGAAGAAATCTAATACAAATAAATAGAAAAAATAGTTATTTATTAACAGGTAAATATGAATATAATAAAGAAGGATGTAGAAATTTAATTAATAAAGAAGAAATAAATAATAATGAAGAATATGAGTATGAAATATATGAACAATTTATTAAGAAACAAGTTTTTAACAATGAACCAGTAAACTATAATAAATAAAAAGTTGAAAAATTAATTAGATTAGCAGAAAAAACTCAAATAATTGGAGAAGGTCCTTTAAAACATTGGGAAAGAAATCAAATAGAATGTAAATTAGAAATAATAAATCCTAAAATAGAAATTACAGGAAAAGATATAATATACAGTCCCGAAGATGAAAAAGAATTTGAAACACAATTAGAATAATTATTTAAATTAAAAGTAATAAGAAATAGTATGAGTCCACATAAAAGTCCTGCATTTTTGGTCAGAAATCATTCAGAACAAAAACGAGGAAAAGCTAGAATGGTGATAAGTTATAAAAGATTAAATAATAATACAAGAAAAATATATTATGGTTTTCCAAATGGACTGCTTTTAGTGGACCAAAAAGAGGTCATTACGAATGGTTAGCAATGCCATTTGGATTAAAAAATGCGCCAGCAATATTTCAACAAAAAATGGATAATATATTTAAAGATTTAAATTATTGTCTAGTATATATAGATGATGTTTTAATTTTTAGTAATAATAAAGAAGAACATTATAAACATGTAGAAGAAATAATGAATAGATTCATTAAAAATGGAATAATAATTTCAAAAAAGAAAATGGAATTATTCAAAGAACATATAGAATTCCTAGGGCATACTCTAGAAAATGGAATGATAAAATTACAACCTCATATATAGTTAAAAAGATACAAAATTTTCACATAAAATGGAAGAAACAAAACAATTATAACAATTCTTAGGATTATTAAATTATGCAAGAATGTATATAAAAGATTTAGGAAGATTAGTTGGTCCTTTATATCAAAAAACAGGGAAAGGAGGCCAAAAATATTTTAATAAAGAAGATGCAAAAATAGTCCAAAAGATTAAAGAAAAGGTTAAACAATTTGATTTAAAATTACCACTAGAATCGAATATAAAATAATAATAACTGATGCAAGTAATGAAGGCTGGGGAGCTATATTAATAGTTAAACTAAAAAAATTCTCTAATAAAAATGAAGAAAAAAATTTCAAAATATGCAAGTGGAATTTTTCATAATAAAAATATGCCTTCTATAGAATGTGAAATAGAAGGAATAATAAACGCATTAGAAAGTTTTAAATTATATTTAGACAACCTTTTACTATAAGAATAGATTGTGAAGCAATAGTAAGACTATATAAAATATAAAGTGAAAGAAAAACAAGTACCCACAGATGGCTAAAATTTATAGATACAATACAAGGTAATGGATATGAAGTTAATTTTGAACATATACTTGGAGAGAAAAATTTCTTAGCAGATTATTTATCTCGACAAGCTAATATATTTTTTGCAGGAAAAACAAGAAATGATAAAAATAGGATCCAATATGCTGAACAAATATTCTGAATACTCCAGATGGTTTTTCAGAAACCAGTATGGAAAAATAGTAGAACCAACAGTTCAACATATAATGAATAACCTGTTTGAAGCAGGCGAAACAAGAAACAGAACATGGCTATTCAGAGGATTAAATGCCTTAGCCGATGTATTTGGAAAAAAGCCAGAAAAATATATCCTTGTTTACAGGGGTAAAAAACCAGGTCTTTATGAGACAGAAGAACAGGCCTTTAAGGCAATGATTGGATACAATAAAAGCGCAATGGAAACATTTGACAACCTTAAAGAAGCATATGAAGAAACAGTGAGAAAATTATCTGGAACTCCTTATTTTATAGAAGGAAGTTTACAGAAAAGAATAGATGATCTCGTAAAGGAGATATATAAATAACAATTTCAACCAGCTCCAATACCTACTGGTGAAGGATTGGATTATGGAAAAGCAATAACAACAGATTTAACACACAATATAAAATTATGTAACCATTGTGAAGCAATGGAAAGGAATTTTAAAGTGTTAAATGAACAGTGTGAAAAACTAAAACAAAAGAATGAAATACTTCAAGATTCAGTCGATTTTCTTGAAAGTGAACAGGGACAATATCAGTTGGCAGTTGATGAATATGAGAAATTCAAAGTTCGAATATTTTTCAATCCACAGTTGTATTTGTCAACATTGCCACCAAAAATTGTGGCCAACATTAATAACAGGGCAGAAAATAATTTCTATAAAAAAGCTGAAAAGCTGGAGGAATTTGCATATAAAATAGCATGTGAACAGATACATTTTGCAGGAGCATGGTCAAAAGTTCACCGATCTTTTGGTGAAGAAATTCAAGAAGAAACAAAGCCAATTTTCAGAATTCATAGAGTTGGTTTTACAATGTTTAAACCATACGAATATGAAGGTGAAGAAATAACTCTACAAAAAATGATGGATTACGGATTACTGGACAGAGTTATTGTTCATCAAAAAGAAGAAACAAAAATTTTGGAAGAAAACTAAGATCACTGTGTAATAGTATTTTAGAATTAAATGAGTTTATAATGCCAATAGAAATCATAATAGATTCAATACCTCCGACTTGGTATAGAGGTAATGTTGTACCAGCCAAACATGTCATTCATGTTAGAGAATGGAATGGTAAAATACTACTATCAAAATCAGAACAAATAGACAGGGATTTCAAGGAACAATACAAGGAATGGCGAGATTATGCTGTTGCAGGTGTTCGATGGGAATCTAAAAGAAACAAACCATTACCTGGATGGGAAATATGGGATATGGATGATTATCAAATCATCTATATACATAAACATCTAAAAGGATGGGCAACCTACGATGGACCTCCAGTTGTAGGATTAGATTTACAAAGGAAAAACTGGTGGATACCTCAATCAATTTACCAAGAAACAGAAAACGAGATATTTAACATTGAAGATGCTGAAGTTGAAGAAAGAAATCTTGACAACATGATGGAAGATTAAACAGAAGACAATCAAAGTGCGAACAAAAGCGTGGTGGCAGTGGGGCCTACTGACGTCAGCATGACGTCAAAAATAAATAAAGATAAAATAAATAGGTGAAATTACAACAGTGGATTTTAGATAAGGAAAAGAAACGTCATCCATGACCCCATCAAGACAAAATTTGTCTCGACACCATTCGACATCTTATGCCCCAAAAAAGGATTTTCAAATAAATCGATAACTCAAGTGATTTCCAATCTTGGGGAATTTTTATCGTGTATAATATAATTTCAAATGTGTAGGTCTCAATAGTAGTAAGTGGCTATATCGCCCGGTGACATATGTTTGAACACCCTTGCCTTTATTTTTTCTTTGATTCTTGATATAGATTTACCAGGTGTTGGGCAGTTCGACATGATTTGGCCCAATGTACCGTCATACCACATCTATTACAAAGATCACCGCTAGTTTTTTCCATAGACATTTTTTCTTTATCATGATTTGACTGATTTGGATGCCCCGATTTGAATGCATAATTATTTTGGTAGGAATAATGATAATTATCTCGATTATCGTAATTACGACCGCCATGGTCATATCTCGTGAGTATTTTGATGTGGACTACCATGACCACGACCACGACCCCTGCGGCCACCACACCCGAGTTTATACTCACGGCCTCTAAATCGTCTCCCTCATCTACCGGAGTTAGCATATGCTTCAGGCACTACATTAGACCCAGAAGTTCGCATACCGTGATTTTTCAACAACAATTCATTGCTCAGTCGTGAGAAGAACCGAGATTAATTCAGAATATGTCTTGAATTGTCGTTGTCTATATTGTTGTTGGAGCACAATATTTGATATATGCATAGTGGATAATATTTTCTCTAATTTATCATATTTAGATAATTTTGTCCCGCAAAGATCCAGTCGAGACTCAATTAGTCGACAACAGACTTGAAGTCTTGCAACCTCAGTATTTGCCAGTCATATTGTGTTTGCGGGAGTATCACACTTTTGATGTGATTAAATCTATCTTTGAGTTTTTTCCAGAGCTCAGGAGACCTTTCAATTTGTATATATTCATTTTTCAAATTAGCAGATAGATGATGGTGTATAAATATCATTGCATTCGCCTCATCCTTTACGTTGACCTCTTTGATTTTCACAAGCTTCAATGTTTCAACCAGATCTTGACCCTGAAGGTGCAATTTAACATCTAGACACTATGATAAATAATTATCGCCAGTGATATCGAGGATCTGAAATTTTTGCTTTTCGATACCGACAATTTTTCTACAAATAAAATAAAATAAATTATTACAAAAAAATTCAAACTTAAAATATACAATTTTTTTCTCGAGCAGTAACTCGTGTTGATAATGTGTTGTAAATAATCCTTATTCTATGTAGAATAATTAAGAAACATGTATTTATACGTGTATGATATTGTAACTTATAATATGCAAAGTAAGCAAATAGTAAAGATAACAACAGTTATGTTTGTAATGAGAACCGTGTGTGTTTTTCTTCATTCCTTTAGCATATTTATACACAAAGTTCTAAGCATTATTATACTCACAAGATAAGTTAATATACATCTTGTGATAGCTATTAGTGCTAAAAGTCCATAATAGGACAAATTATCATAACATAATATTTAAAAAGATAAATAGGGCATACTTATGCAAATGTTTCACTTCCAAGTATATATTCATTCACAAATTGGAAAATGAAAATAGACCATTATGACCATATCAGGCTCAACATGCTTCCGTATAAATAAAATATCCCTTAGAATTCATACATTTATTTGACCAAAACTCCATCGGGTGAGATGGTTTGCAAATCCACCATCGATAATTATTGACCCTAGACCGTTTGACAGACGTCTCCGTCCAACCTCACCAATAGGGAAGATGGTCTACAAGTTAATCGACTCCTTCAACAACAGCTCAGCACAGCCTTGGGTCGTTTCCTACTGCAGACGTATAAGATAATTCTTCAAAGGGATAAATTAATAGAACACAATGAACACATGTTGAAGCAAAAATTCTCTTTTTATTAAGAACTTGAAGAAATATTTATTACATCGTAATATCCTTTTGGGAGGAGAATACTTGTTTAGTCTCTCATTAATGAGGCTTGCACTCGAAAATACATAAGTTTTAGAAAACTAAAACACTCAGATTTTTATTCTTAAGAAAACTAAGGAAAATGTTCGATGTCCTCATCTTCCTTCAACTCCTGCTATTTATAGAGCTAAGTCCGAACTTCAAAGGCGGACTTCAAATATTGTTGAAATATAAAACGTCACTGCTTACGTCTTATGCCTGAATTATTGTCTTGCCAGCTGCCTTTATTTTCTTCCGTGTGACTCGGCCCATGTTAGGTTTGTCGGGGAATCTTTTAAAAATTTGGTTTGTGTGGTCCCCGAGGATAACGCGTCTTGTGAGTTGGGCCCTTGTCCTTTCCAACCTTATAGTCTTGTCGATCGGGTTTGGGTTGGAATCATTTTCCAAACTTGGGTTCTTTGTTCGTGGCATGCCTGATAGACCCGATCGATCCAACGGCCGACATGCGCCATATTATAGGATTTCTGGTAAGTTTCTTTGCTAGCCAGAATCTTGTTCTCCCAGAGAATTCTTCTCTTTGTCTCGAAAAGTTCCTCTGCAAATCCTGTTGATGATCCTGTCATTGAATTTAGAAGGAAATATCCATTTCTTGAATTTTAGGAAACACTTGAATGGACATAACGTCCCAAAATATCATTCTAGAGATCTCGGTATCCATTCAAGTTTCTCCAAAATTCAAAGCAAATAGATTTTTCCTTTCAATTCAATGACATGATCAACAAATGAGATTTGCAGAGGAATTTTTCATGACAAAGAGAAGAATTCTATGGGAGAACAAAATTCTCGCTAGTAAAGAAACTTACCGAAAATTATGTAACATGGCGCATGTTGGCCGGTGGATCGATCGAATCTAGCAGGCCCCAATAGAAGAACGTGAGTTTGGAAAATGATTCCGACCCAGACCCGACCAACAAGACTATACAGTTGGAAAGGACAAGGGTCCTGTTGGGCTTTGGTCCATCATCCTGCCTGCAATGGGGTTTAAAAGAGGCGTGAGGCGCGACCCGCGATTTGAACTCGTGAGCTCTGGATTGCACAATTAAAGAAGAGCTTAAAGGATTTGATATTGACCACCTATACGAACATATGCATCATCTTTTCTGGTGCCCATTACATAGAAACTCTAAGGTTAAGCGTGTTTGGCCTAGAGTAGACATGGGACGGGTGACCTCCTGGAATATTTTCCACGGAGCGCGTGAGTGAGGACAAAACGTGCTAGAAAAGACTCATGTTGGTTTGTGGGGACAATCGTCAATCCAGTAAAGCGCTTGAGGTCCAACAACTGGTATCAGAGCAGGTCACGGGTTCGAATTCCCTTGAAAGCACGTTGCAGTGGAGGTTGTCAAGAGCGGTGGAACTAGAATGCTGGCGCAACATAAGTAAATGGACCAGAACTGAAGATAGGTTGCCAGGTGGTCTGAACAGAGGTAAAACGGACTGGAATTGAAGGTATAGGTTACTGGGTGGCCGGAACTAAGATCTTTGGCGCAACGGATATGATATTGACTACATATACCAACAAATGCATCTTCTTTTCTGGTGCCCATTACATAAAAACCCTGAGGTTAAGCGTACTTGGCCTAAAGTAGACATGAGATTGATGACCTCCTTGGAAGTTCTCCAGGGAGCGTGTGAGAACAAAACATGCTAGAAAAGACTCGTGTTAGTTTGAGGGGACAATCGTCAATCCAGTAAGCGCTTGAGGTTCAACAAGCCCAGCTCACAAGACGAGTTATCCTTAAACCACGCAAACCAAATTTTTAAAAGATTCCCCGACAACCATCACATAGGCTGAGTCACGTGGAAGAAAATTGAAGATAGTTGACGAGGCAATAATTCAGGTCTAAGACGTAAGCAATGACGTCTTATATTTTAACAAGATTTGGAAACCACTTTTCAAGTCTGGATCCAGGTTTATAAATAGCAGGTGTTGAAGGAAGCTGATGACATCGAACATTTTTCTTAGTTTTCTTAAAATAAATTATGAGTATTATCTGAACGTTTTAGTTTTTTAAGTTTATGTATTTACAAGTGCAAGCCTCATTAAAGAGAGACTAAACAAGTATTTTCCTCCCAAAAGGAGATTACTAATGTAATAAATATTTATTCAAGTTCTTAATAAAAGAAGGCTTCTTGCTTCAACATGTGTTCATAATGTATTATTGATTTATCCCTTTGAAAAATTATCTTATACGTCTAGAGTAGTAAACAAACCAAGGCTGTGATGAGTTGTTGCTGAAGGAGTCAATATAACTTGTAAATCATCTTCTCTGTTGGTAAGGTTGGACATAGACGTCTGTCAAATGGTCTAGGGGCAATAATTTATCGACTGGTGGCATTGCAAACCATCTCACCGGTGTAGTTTCAGTCAAAGAAAAGTATGAATTTTAAGGGATATTTTAATTTTACGAGAGCATATTGGGCCTGATATGGTCGTAATAGACTGTTTTTATTTTCAATTTAAAGACCCAATTTGTAAAAGGATATGTACTTGGAAGTGAGACCTTTGAAGAAGTATGTTTGTTGAGTTTATAGGCTGGAAATTAAACTTGACATGATCCATTTAAAACCTTCGAATGGAGACTTGATCGAAGTAGGTGTAACAATTCCACAAACATGTGTTCCTCTAAAATCCGGAAAATAAATTGTTTATGGAGCTAAATTTTATATTTATTGAATAGTGCAATGAAATTATAATTATGTAGTAATATGCCACAAATTAAAGTTTAGAGGGATAATTAGAACTATTGTTTTAAGAGGATAGAACTATGGGCAAAATTGTCCATATAGGATAGAATGTAAAGATTTTCATAGTTCGGGGACATAGTATAACAAATTAAAGTTTAGAGCGTAAAATAAAAAAATTGATAAAATTTGGCTAGTTTAGTGTATTTATCTCTAAATTCAATTATGAGAACTTTAAGTAACAACTTACAAACAATTTAATCCTTTAGGCAATATGTACTTAGATTTGCATCCTTAAAGTATATTAGATCTCTAAAATATTATATTTTTTATTTTCGTTAATATTTTACATCTAATGATCATGCTTCTTACGCCCCATTTATCAATTATCAGTAACAATAAGAAGAAAATCCAGCATCAAAACAATATTGAACTCATAACACAAAAATTTGTATGAGGCGGTCTGCCCTCATGAGCTTTGTCCAGATTTAATCCTAAATATAAATATAATTTCAATCCAAATTCAACCTATAAAAAAGACCATGCTTTTTGTGTTTTGTATGATCCGTATCATAAACTTAAGTAAATCAGACGGTCTCAAATGAGACCTCCTCGAACCATAAAACTGAAAAATAATTTCAGATGGAATTGGAGAACAATACCTGAACTGCATCTTATGTGGCACTTTCGATTGCACCGAGCCATAAGTCGAGCTACATAATTTCGAACAAAAAATAAAAAGATAGAAACATAATTTAATCAAGAATAAAAGAGGAAAAAGAACCAATAAAAATTGTGAAATAAAATAGGACAGGAATTGAAGAAGAGTTTAGAGTAATTTACTATCGACACTATCACCATCTTCTTATCCATTTTCCCTCAATCTTTTTTTTTTTTTTTTTTTTTTTTGATAAGCTCAGCCTTCCGCGAACACGCCCGACTACGCCGAGCGACAACAACTCCGGCTCCTCATTGCCGCCGCCAAGGTAAACCGCGGATGTGCACGATTGGCCAGCGTGTTCGACGGGTCTCGCCGACGACAACCAGATCCTAAGGTAAAGAGAACAATTATGTTCGACCCCCAATCTACTAATAACGATCTCTCCCGAATCGAACCCACACGGATGCTATTCAAGATGAGTTCCCACCAAAGTCTTCACTCGCGATATGCCCCCGGGAGCAATTTGATGGAGAAGGATATGAACCCCGACCTCCACCCCACAAACAATTTGATGGAGCGAGGAATTTGGGACACCTCGACTCCATCCCACAATTTGTGGTGGCGGAGTGCGCTAAGCCCACCTGGTTATTTTCCCTCAATCCTTATCTGCTCTCCAGATAGCTGCTTTTGTGTTTTTTTTTTTTTTTTTTTTATCTCTTTCATCTTTTATATATCCTACTTTTTTAAGATGTGGTAGGACAATAATCGAGACACGCAAACCCAGACGGTCACCAATTTTCAACATGGTGGGGTCATTGGAAAAAGACAAGGCACAAGTCACAACTTACCTTTAGTAATATTTAAAAATTTACAAAAAAACTTGAAATTTGTTTCAGTATAAAATATAAGGTTTAACTATAATATTTTTTTATAAATGTTAAGGCTTAATGGGGTATTTGAATTGTTTTTCTTATACGAAATCAAACCTTAAGCAATTTTTTTCGTAGTTTTTAAGAATTTTTAGATTTTTAAATGAAACCAAGCCTCTTAACTATTTTTGTAATTATCCCTATTGACTATTAACATTTGGGATTGTTGGGCTTTTTTGGGGGTGGGCCGGTGGGGGTGATTAATTTTTGGTTTCAAAATATTTTAGTTGAGGTATCTCAATGCAAGTTTTTTTTGTATTAAAAACAAGGAAATAACACAAATCTCGGATGTGTTTTTAATTGTGCAAAAGTTGAGGCCACTCATTTTGTTCAGTAGCATCAACAAATTGGGTAAATTCCACGTCACTCACTTGAGCTGACTATCCATGTGGATTCATCACACATACATAGAGAGTCATGTATGTGTGTTCGTCTATTAATAGTAATAAACTCACTTGGGTAACTATCTGAGTGAGTAGCATGGAATAAGCCAACAAATAGAAAAAAAAAATTCTCTTCCACATGTATGTGTGCTCGTCCATTAATGGTGATAAACTCACTTAGGTAGCTATTCAAGTGGGTAGCATGTAATAAGCCAACAAATAGAAAGAAAACAAATTCTCGGGTCGGTTTGTGATGCACGACACACTTGTGGGGCGCGTGCACATCACTAGAGTGTGAGTGTTTGATTGGTATATTAAAAGTGATTTAATAACCTTAACTATTATTTGGTTATACCTCAAAAAAAAAACTATTATTTGGTTATCTTTTTTTTAAGGGTATTATTTGGTTATCACTAATACAGTATCTTAGGAATGTCAATTATGCATATGGTGTGCCTAACTGTTTATGCCAATCATATGACGTGGCACTTATCTTCAGTTGGGTGCATATTGAATTATAAATTTGTGAAACTTCCTTTTTAACTTCATAAACATATAGGTGATTTTATAGTTAGATTACATGGAAATAATTTTGGTTCCATATATAGTGGAGATTAGTGAAGAGTAATTTGATTTCTTACTTATTTGTATATCTCCAAGATATACATACAGGCTACAGCCAAGTGGCATTGAAAGCCGATTTAACAGACATACAATCTTTTATTTAATAGACACACTTGCAATCTTAACAATAGCACATCACATGGTCCACACATACAGACACTTCTTATTCTTTCTATTCCTAGTTTGCAATATTACAAATTATATATTCCGAGAGGGTTGTAAATTGCATATAAGGGTTGCATCTTCTTTTCAATATCATTTTGGGATACTATGAAACTTTCTTCCTCAAAGAGGCCTCCACTTTTATTGTTTCAATGTAATGATTGTGAATATATTCTCCATTCTGCTTGTTGCAAAACAAAAACAACATGTGTCTTTCATTCAATGTTTGATGATATTAACCCTGAAGGTCTTTATTTAACATCCAAGCACCACGATAATAATTATCGCCAGGTGGTATCGAGGATCGGAATTTTTGCGCGACTACAAGAAAACAATCAAATTCCAACGAAATAGAAAAGCTGTTGGAATTTTCAAAATTCCAACGAAAATTTCAATGCTACATTATACCGTTGGAAAATTCCAATGATAAACAAAATTGTTGGTATAAAATATTGGAATTTATGTTGGAATTTAAAATTTCAACGGAAATTCCAACACCACAACAAACCGTTAGAAAATTCCAGCAGTGATTCCAACAGTAATAGAATCGTTGGAATTAACCATTGGAAATACTATTGGAATTTTAAAAATTCCAACATAAATTCCATCGCTAAAACATACCATTGGAAAATTCCAACAAAAATATAATGATATCGCTCACCCCACCGCATGACATACATGTTATGTTCGAGGGTCCAATCCATTGCTCCACGTCCTCTGCAGTCTATATCATGCAATATTCGTTGTGGATCATTTGGTATTGCAGAATAAATTAAATCATACCAAACCTGCCTGCGGACACCCGCCGGACGATGCATATCGACTACATTATAATTGATAAGTGGACATGATGATCTCTACGTAGGTGTGATACATGCCATAGGGAGCTGGAAAATCTCGGGCCAACTCATATCATAGGCACTGCAACATAAAATGACATTAGGTAACACAAAATTGTAACACTTTTTACATAAAGCACATTATGTAACACATGTTTGTAACATTTTTACATTATAAAATGGGATAACTTCGTTTTGGTACCTTAATTATACCTACTTTTCGGTTTTGATATCCCATGCCTCGGTAGATCGAGTTTTAGTACCCAACGTTTTTGATTTTAATCAATTTGGATACCTTCCGTCAAATATTTCTGTTAAAAATGACCGGATGACTAGTTGTAGCAGGTTTCCAGACCTTTGGATACGTCAATTTTGGTACCCTATGTTTACGAAATTATCAAAAATGATCCCTAAACATTTAAATTCTCATTCAATTGACCTAATCTCTTCAATACCCCAAATTCTTTACTCTGGGCCACAAAATGATATCAAAGTTTAGGTTTATTAAGAACTTTAAATTATATTTATTAAATTTATTAATTAACAATTGGTGAGGAGAGTTTTCTAAGAAAATGGATACGGACGAATGTCCAAGATGTATACCTTACAGGAGATATAATCAAAATTTGACGATGTATGCACAAGAACACCAAGACAAGATAACATATTGGAACAATCAATTTGTTGAAAAAGAAATCGCAGAGCCGATAGAGAAACCTCGAGACCATGCGATAGACAATCAAAGATATTATCCGAGTTTCCTTATGGTAAATTAGATATTATATGTCAATCTAGTGAATCATCGTAAAAGCAACCCATGAAAATCATGAGTCTTGATGGAATCTTGTTTGCCAAAAATATTTTGGATCATACAACCGCAAGTGTACGGCGATTTATAGAATAATGGCAAGCAAGGTCGTATTCTCAAGGATCGATATTAGAAACACTTAGGCTATAATAACACCATATCCCAATTCTATTGAAGGGACCAAATATTGAGTATTTTAACTTAAAAAATCGAAAATAAAAGAATAACAAAAATAAATTTGCGAACCCCACAAGTATTTTCAACATCTATAGGAGCAACCTTAGACACATAATCTCAACATGCTTCTTCAATATTAAATGCAAATAAAGTTTTAAAAACCAATTCATGCAATGTTATGGGTTCAATTCCTAAGATGGTCTATTCCCCTCCGGACGATAAATAAACAAGTTGATTAATAACAATTGTAGATGTTGGGAAATTTATTGTTTAGATTTTGATGAATGCCATGTAAAACTTAGAATAGGAAGTTGGCACCCCATTTTTGTTGTAAAGCGCATTGTAACAAATAGTGGATGACAAAGCCGAGTTAAGTCGTCTACTATGCCTAAACATGCAAGAAGACAACCGGAGACTAGAAGGAAGACTCACTGCAAGACATCCGAGTATGGCAAAGAGAAGACGGGAACTCGATCAAGGTGCGGTGAGATGCGGTGAGTAAAGTATCGGTCAAGTCAACTCAAGATAGCCAAGTCTCAAGTTGAAGTGACGGAAGAGTCATTCAATGATTGAAAGTGACTCTAAGTCACGGGGAAAGCAAGGAAATGCGGTCAAGTCGAGATAATCGAAAGAGATCCGTTGCACAAAAATCAAGAGAATTACTTAAACAAGTAATACCTCCATGCTACCTTTCTCGAAGTGCTCATTTTAAGCGTGCAAAGGAATGAACCAATGGGAAGCACTACACCGTGTCGAACTCAAAAGTCAAGAACAATTCATACGGTGGCAACTCCAAGGATCGCAACAAGACAAGCCAACAACCACAAGTGACTTTCAAAAATAAGCCTATCTCTTCAACGGGCGATTTTTGAAAGATCATCAGAAAAGGCCGAGGAATGACTCGAGAAAAGGTTACATTGATTACGAACCAAAAACATTCAAGCTAATATCCGAATCGTAATCAAAATATTCTCAAAATCATTCAAGTTTAATCTTCAAGCCTACACTACGAAGAAAATCAATCCAACACTCACCGTGAAGGAAAGATAGCTTCAATCGGTTGAAGAGGAAACTTTGGAAGAAAAGGGGTCTACATTCCACGAAGGATTGTAGGAAGGTTCAAGGTCGAACCGTCTCGAGTTTTGGAGGGCTTCGTGATCAAATCCTAAGAGCTTGAGCAAGTGAGTCAGTAGTAGCAAGGCAATGCCTGTGAAGAAGAAGTTTCGAGTCGGACGAGAAGCCATTTGAGTGACCAAGGCATCCGCAGCCCGGGTCCCAAAGGATCAAGTCATTTGTGTGATCAAGACTTGTAGATCGGGATATTACCACTTTGTATCTCGATCAATACTTAGTGGATTCCTCCAGGAGTTGGAGAAGAGAGGAGTAGAAGAATTACCCCATCTTCGAACCTCTATAAAAATTTATCGTGTCATTTACATTTCAACACTTTAATTCCTCGCATCTTATTTTGTCTAATTCTCACGACATATTTTCTATCCAACCGATAATCTCTAAGTACTAAAACCCAGTATTAAATCATTACTAAATCAAACTTAAGGGTGTTAAGTCTTCCAACAAAAACAAACCACATTGAGCTAATTCGATCTTAACGGTGAGTTATTCTATCAACGGCTCGATGAGTCTGTTGAATGACTAACTCTCTTGATTAACTAAATTGGTCAGTCACCAAGGACACAAATTGTGATATAGTATCAACTCGAATTTTAAAAAGGACCAAAAAAGTGAAAAGTTGGTAAGGTTTATTTAACCCCCCTTCTAAACCTTACACTCACACCCCTTGGGACCTACAAGTGGTATCGAGCGGTTGGTTCATTGAGCCTTCCGCACCAGTTCTTGAACTAGATCTCCAAACTTTTCAAAGTCTGTTTTAGTACTTAAGCTTTCAAAAGTCTTTTTATCATTAAAAGTTATTATCATGGAAGCAAATTTGACACGCATCCCTATGTTCACAATTGAAGAATTTGATGATTGGAAAATTCGTATGCGAGTCTCATCTATCAAGATTACATGATGAGATGTGGATAGTGATAGAGGATGGGCCACACGCAAATCTTAAAGTGAACACAACTGTAAGAAGAGCTACAATTTGAAGGTGAAAGAGGATGTTGCCCCTAGACCCAGCTATGGTTGAAAAACCAAGAATCGAATGGACAAATGATGACGAGAAAAAAGATACAACACGGACAATGTAGCCAAGGACATCCTTTACAAAACCTCGACAAAGCCATGTTCAATAAAGTCAAATCATGCAAAACGGCTAAAGAAATGGGGACAAGCTAACATTTATTTGTGAAGGCTCGAGCAAATCAAGGAAAATAAATTATCGTGTGGTCGTACAAAAATTTGAGAATTTCAAAATGATCGCAGGAGAAATCCTGGATCAACCGGATGCTCGGTTCACGTAAATCACCAACGAGCTATTCGCACTTGGAAAAGAATATACACGAATGAAATGTGTATGAAGATCCTAAAAAGTCTCCCGGTGAATGGGAAATGAAGGTCATGGCACCGAGACATTCCATGGACCTATCGAAGACCTCCAACCATGAACTATTCTCGGATCTCAAAGCCTACGAATTTGAGTGAGAAGAAAAGATCATGAAGAGACAATTTTGTACCCAAAACAGCTTTGCTCTAATTGTTAAGGATGGAAAAGAGAGCCGAGGTCAAAAAGTCATTGATCCGGAAGAAATAGCCCTGATGATTAAAAGGTTCAACAAGTTCTTCAATAAGAACTACAAGAGAGGCAAGGGCGAATCTTCCGAAGACACTCGGCTCCTCCAAGTCAAGGAAGATAGGCCAACCAAGAGAACAGATCATCAAAAAGCGATATCAAAGGGTCGACAATCCAAGAATGGAAAGAGCGATCAAAAGGTTGAATATCTATCTTTGAACGTAGGCAACCAGGTCACTATGCCATTGATTGTCCATATCCTGTAGTCAACAAATACAGGAATGAAGAAGAAAGAAAGGTCTTGAGAGAAAGAAGACAAGAAAAGAAAAAGGCAATGTTGGCTGCAGAGAGGCTTTGAGACAACCAAGTCAAGAGAGACAAGCGATTGAGAGCAAATGAAGCCGACTACTCAAGTGACTCGAAGAAGAAGCCCGATCTGTTTGATGGCCAAGGAACAAGATCAACCTGACCAAGAAGATGAGGTACACTCTAACTCATCAAACTCATATTCCGATGATAGTGACGTGATACACACACTTCATCACCCACCGATCTTTATGATTCATTAGGCAAAATGATGAAAGACTTTGAACACATTAAATCCTCACACACACTACTAAATGAGGAAAACGACCTACCAAGAGCTGTAAAACTCACGGTGACTAAGGAGCCGAGTACTCTAAGTCAAATATGATGAGAATAAAAGTTTAAAGGTGAAAATGCCAAGCTAATAAGCGAAATAGCTGCCATAGAAAAGAGGGAGAATGACCTCAAAAATGTGATTGGCTCATTCACTAAGGCATCGAAATCATTGGATGATCTTATTATGAGTCAAAGAGAATGTGGAGACAAGACAGACTTAGGATTTAATTCCTCTCTGTGTTATGTCAAATTCCAAAAGTAATTTTGGAAAAAGGATCTTCAAGCAATGAAGTGTCTCAAAATCCAAAACTCCAAATGGTGCACAAACATTCACTTCAAAGCACAATTACAAGCAAAGCGGCCTTAGTTATAAAAGAAAAGGAAATGACCGGTTAGTGCGTTGAGGACAGTGAGAAGAAATTGGTCAAGTTCCTCAAGCCAAACTCCAAAAGAATTACTCAGAAAGAAGAAAAGAGCTACCAAAAACCCCAAAAGTTCTATAAAAGAAACACATATGATGGGAATGGTAGAAAATATCTAAGCCAAGTGATTGGAACGATGTGAACTATCAAAGATAAACTTATGGAATATAAGCCCAAATGGCAAAGGCCCAGAACTCAAGAAAGGCCATTCCAAAAGTATAAGAGCTTTCATCAAAGACACATATGCACCTAGTCACTACACTCGGAGAAACCACAATTACCCAAAGAAGGCAATTGCTAAAACACATATACAAGCATACGACAAAAGAGACAATTTGTATGAACCTAGAATCCTCAAGCAATTTGCCAAAATTAATTATGATTATGGCATCGATAGATGGCAACCCCTTAGAGCCGGATCATTTGGCTATATTTGGTTGGATCATCTTACAATACTAACCCCTCGGACCCGACAAGTATGGGTACCTAAAACTTAATTTCCACGATTGCGGGTTCAAGAACAAAGTGACTTGATGTTGCATATGTTGAAGGACTCAACTTCAACTTGCTAAGCATCACCAACTCGCGTGACAAGGGTTATAATGTTGGATTTAACATGGGTATATGCCAAATCAAGGATATTGAATCAAATGAAGTTGTATTGCAAGGATGCGGACAAAAGAACATGTATGTAGTAGATTGGTCAACCGCTACACCCAACACGTCTATTAGCAAAGAAACACAAATTGAATCAAGTCAAGTTGCGTGGGCACAAAAAAGTCGAGTCACCCTGAATTTCAAAACACTTAACAAGCTTGCGTAAGTAATCTTGTGGAAGGTCTTCCGGACTCGAGTATACAAGAAGGAGAGTATATGTGACGCATGCCGCAGGAAGGAAAACAGATCAAATCATCATTCAAAGAAAAGACATGCCCATCTTCAACAAGGATATTGCACGCTACATATGGATCTATTTGGTCCGGTTGAACCCCAAAGATAAGTGGGAAGAAATATACCTTGGTGGTAGTAGATGACTACTCAAGATATACATGGACAATATTCATGTGTAAGAAGAAATAAAACTCTACGTAAAACTACCCGGTGATGAAGAGGATTCAAAATGAGAAGAGCCAAACCATTATCAAAATAAGATCGATGCAGAATCGAGTTTGTCAATGGTATAATAACTCAATATTGTATTGAAAATGGAATTGGTCATGAATTATCTGCGGCAAGGACTCCACAAAGTGAGAATGGAGTTGCGAGAAAGAAGGAATAGAACACTCAAAGAAGCGGCAAGGACCATGTTAGTCAAGCGGGGTTACCAAAGAGATTTTGGTCAAGCAATCAACACACTTGCTACACTCAAAACAGATGTATGATAAGACAGACGGTGACAAAGACTCCTATGAGATTTGGACGGGGAGAAAACCAAATGTTGCATATTTTAGAATATTTGGATGTAAATGCTTCATCCATAATAATGGCAAAGACAATCTAAAGGCTTTCGATGCTAAAAGTCGATGAAGGTATCTTGGGATACTCACCAAAGCAAAGCCTCTGAGTACTCAACAAAAGGACTATGGTTGCAAGAGGAATCCATTCATGTGGTATTCGATGAGCCAAATGTAAATGGAGAAGACAATGAAGAATCGGTGATAAGTCAATCATCCAACCATACGAGTAAAAGTCCCTATCAAGTCAAGCCGGAATTATAAACTCGATGAAGATGAGATAGCTAAGTCTCATAAAATCTTTGGAAAATTTGCGGTAAGTGATTGCGAGAGAGAGCTGATCAAAGCAACACAAGTTGCTAGACAATCAATCCACTAACTTACTTCAACTTTGATGTAAGATGGTGAAAGACCATCCATTAACTTGTCATTGGAGATATAAGAGAAGGTGTCAAAACAAGATCAGAACTCAACAAGAAGCTATGTTCACATGCTTTATCTCACAAATAGAGCCTAAAGATGTGTTACAAGCATTGGATGACACACATTGGATTCAACCTATGCAAGAATAGCTGAATCGGTTTGAAAGAAATAAAGTATGGGAGTTAGTTCAAAGACCACCCATCAAAATGTTATTGGTACTAAATGGGTGTTCGTAAACAAGATGAACGAGGAGGGTTCAATGGTAAGAAACAAAGCAAGACTAGTAGCCAAAGGATATTGCCAAGAAGAAGGAATAGATTTTGATGAAACATTTGCTCCTCGTAGCAAGATTGGAAGCTATAAGGATGTTTCTTGCCTATGCAACTCACAAGAATTTTATTGTATATCGATGGATGTAAAAAGTGCATTCCTAAACGGGTTATTGGAAGAAGAAGTGTATGTTGAACAACCTCCAGGATTTGAGCAGAAGACTCTTGGAGATAAGGTATACAAACTCAAGAAAGCTCTGTATGGATTGAAACAGCACCCGAGCATGGTATGATACTTTGTCACAAATCCTAACCGAGAATGGATTCACAAAAGGAAAAGTAGATAGAACACTTTTTAATTCAAGACAAGAAGAGCATACCGCTTGTTCAAATATATGTGGATGACATCATTTTTGGATCCACAAACAAAGAGCTATGTGAAAAATTTTCAAACCTCATGCAAAGCAAATTTGAAATGAGCATGATGGGAGAGTCGACATTCTTCCTTGGACTCCAAGTAAAAAAAAGTGAAGGATGGAACCTTCATAAGTCAAACAAAATACACCGAGATTTAATGAAGAAATTTGGTATGGAGGAGAAGTCTTCGTGAAAATACCAATGAATACATCGATCAAAATGGACATGGATGCGGATGGCAAGCCGTAGATCAAACAAGATCTGAGCACTTATTGGATCATTGCTTTATCTCACAAAGCCAAGCGGCGGACATCACCTTTTGTAGAGTGTATGTGCGAGATTTCAATCGCTCCAAAAGAGAGCCATATGATGCAAATGCTAAGAGGATTTTGAGATATTTGAAAGGAAGCCAAGAAGTTGGCTTATGGTATCCAAAGGAAGGTGGATTCAAGCTAATTGGCTATTCGGACTACGACTATCTTTGGATGCAGAGTTGTTGAGGAAAAGCACTTCGGGGAACATGTCAAATGCTTAGAAATAAGGCTAATTTCTGGTTTAGCAAAAGCAAAATTCAATAGCCACCTCTACAGTGAAACGAGAATACATAGTTGCGGGCAAAATTGTTGCAGCCCAAATCCTATGGATGAGGCAACGGTGAGAGACTATGAAGTTGAGGAAAAGGAAATTCCAATCATGTGTGATAACACAAGTGCAATTGCAATCACTCGTAAATCCTGTGTTGCACTCAAGAACAAAGCATATCGATGTCGATATCACTTCATAAGAGATCATGTTGAAAAGGACATCATCTTGAATATATTTCAACCGATAAAAATTGGCTATCGACATATTCACAAAACCATTATGTGAATCAAGATTTGAAGAACTCAAGCATGAGTTAGGGTTAATTGAGCTGAGTGACACTCGGAAGACTCAAAGAAAAGAAATGAAACACAAAAAGAGAGAAAGGACTTAATTCTCAAAATCGCCTAAATGAATCACCATGTCGGAAAGACAAGCTATATCGAATTAGCTGACAATTTGAGTCACCGAGAGAACGTGACTTTAAGAGTTAAATCGAGCCTAAGGGATAAGCCGAGTCACTTATGAGCAAAGTGACAAAAACGCAAATGTTTTACTAAGCGGGAATGTTTTTAAGAATGACGTCAAAGATAATGATGATGTGTACAGACAAAAGCCGCATACCAAGCTTATGATTGGATATAAATCTTTGCCGCATTAAATTCGAGACATTAAATGCTAATCGGCGCAAAATCTAAGCCGTTGATTTCGATCACATTTCAAAACCACCCGCACGCCCTTTCGAAACCATACTTAAACCATTTTCATCTGTTTTCTCTCACATATTACCAAAACGGTTCATTTCTATCTCGAGAAGCAAAGGTAAAACTCTCTCAAAACCCTATCAATATTCAAATCAACTTCTAAGTTTATTTTCGTGAAATCTTGAAAAATGGCATCAACTTATGATTTCGCAAGCTAGGAAGCAAATCCCACACCGGATCTACTTGTGGATTTCGGGAATGGTCAAACAGGGTCCGATGACGCCTCATAAAGAAAATCGCTTGAAAAGCTCGAAACGCCCGGGCCGAAACCATTTCGACGATGGAGTTCTCGACGACCTATGTGGAAGAGGTCGCACGGTTCTACGTGAACGCCGAGATTCACGATGAGGGATTAAATCCTCTATTCACGGGAAGGAGTTCATCATCTCTCGCCAAGGATCAGCGTAACACCGCTCACTACCGCGGAAGGAGCACTAGAAATCAATGAAGCCGACGTGAGACTTGGTCGCTTGGAAGGAAGTAGCCAAGACCGACTATCTTTGAAAAGATAGTCTACACAGCTAAAAAGGGGTGGAAGGAGACTACCACAAACTATTGGACATAGTTGCCAAATGCATAGACATCAAATTTGGCTTTGACCAGCTAATCTTTAAAGCAAAACCGATCGTGAATGGCCGCGATCATTGAAGAAAAGCAAGTAAAATCGGGCTGAGTTTGTATACATCGACTCGCCAAAATGTAGGGAACAAATCCTTGAGGAGAATGGTACATTTGGAGGATCCGGGATATGGCCAGTGATTGGCCGATCGATGGAGGTGAAAGGAGTCCTCTTCGACATGGAAAGGCGTTCCATGTAAACAAGAGGATGTTCAGATCAAACCTCTCGGCGCATGAAGAGAGCCCACGCCAAGAGAGTCGATACAAGTGAGGGGAATCGGTGACTCAAGATACAAAATTGCTTTCCTCTCCACCAAAGAAGAAAGCGCCCTGCGGTGCTAAGAGAATCGCTGCCCTGCAGCCTAAGAAAACAACCGCGCTCCCGCCCCTCGTAGCCGAGTCGCTCGGCCCCGCACCCGTGTCTCCCGCCCCAAGCAGCAGCCGCCGAGAAGGAACCTCAAATACCTTCTCCTACCGTCAAAAAATGAGAACTCGATAAGCCAAGACGGCCCGCTTCCTCGAAGAAAACACCAAAGACCGCCCCCACCGCCTGGGACTCGAAGACACTCTCTCCGAACTAAAAATCCCCTCCGGTACGAACTAAGAGACGAAGAAGAATCATCAAGTAATCCGAACTTGAAAAACCGCCCGAGTCGCCCACTCACCGCAATCAGAGACACGGAGGCTGGCCGGAGAAGTAGAGTCTCCATATATTATTGATGAAATGTACCAAGTTTTGTCAAGGCGATCGTGACAGAGGCAAATCAAGACCCAACTCGTAGTTCGAACAAACCGAGACACAAGAAGAAGCCGAAAGAGATGATGATGTCTTTCGATCCTATCCCCACTTTATCCGACATCCAAAATCGTCTGCGAGAGTGGAGGAAATGGAAATGAGTCGATCCAGGAACAATTCCAACGGCCTCCGAGTTTATCGAAGAAGAAGATGAATCGATGAACTTTCTTGGAGTGACCACCGTGGTCCAAGCATTGGATGAAGAAAAATCGCATGATATCTTGCGGATCTTCAAGGACAAGGAGAAGGAGAGACAGCAGAGGAAGCCGAGGCACGTGAGAAGGCCAAGATACGCCCTATCACCGGCACCACGTAACACACACATCATCTCCTTGACGCCTTATCGATAGTGATGAGGATCCGGACCCCATCTGGCCGCTACGTAAGAGTTGCAAATGCAAAGAAGCAATGCACGAATCCGAATTCTTCATGAGAAAAGAATGATGGAGGGACCAGGAGAGTCCTCCAAAACACAAACCGAGTTGGACCCAATGGGAGTGGTGCAACATATTGCCACGATTGTTTCGCCACCACTTCCCCACTCACTCGGAAGAAGGAATTAAGGGACATGGCGATGAAACCGGGTTAGTGGGGACCCCGGTCCGAGCCAACCCCTAATGAAGGTGTCTTACCACCGCCCCAACGGCCGAACACTCAAGAGAAATAGCCGGGAGTTTGGAGACGAGTGACCCCATTCAAGTCACTCACCGGGTGCGCCACCGAGGGGAAACTCCTCCATGCAGCAAGGTCGGAGGATCTGCGCAGATGACTCCACAACGAATCTAGGAGGCGAAGTGGAGAAAGTACAAACACAAAATACACAAAGAAGTTTCCATCAATGAAGCTCGAGATAGTTGAGACTGTCTCGAGGTGCCAATCGCTACGAAGGCTAATGACTATTTGATGCAATGAGGCATCGAGGAAGGAAGCGACCACGGGAGTTAACACTGGCGATGAAAGTGCAATCCATGGGGTTGAGACTCCAATGGATGCCACCCAGAAAGACCCTAAGACATACCGACATCGCCGAAAGGGAGGTCCAAGGCCTCATTGCGATTGAGACCGCATGAGGTAATGAAGGCCAACGGAGGTTGAGACTTCCCGAGGTAAATAAGCTAAAGTAGAGAACATCCCCTCCGCTATCATTGATCCATCCGAAAAAGGAGATTAGCGCACTTCACGACTCCCAGGATAATCGATGTAACTTTTCGGGATCGGAAAGAAGACGATGAAGCCGAGTCATCCCGTGGATCGATCCAAAAGACTCAACTAAGGATGTTCCAACCACGAGCAAATCGACCTCAAGACTACTCGTCAAACTTTCAATTTTGATGATGAGCCACCCATGGAAATCTCATCATCGTCGATGACGCTTCCGATAAGGCCGAGGACCAGCCAACTCAATTGGAAAAACCGGTGAGACCGAAGGCTGTTGAGACATGTTGAGGCTCGGCAAAGTCGGGTCAACTTCACAAGACCCCGAAACAGAAGCCCATCACAGCAGCTCCCAAACCGCAGCAGATTCGACTCCACAGGGAACTTCACGCGCACCTCTTATCATTGAACAAATCCGAGTTGCCGTGATGATTCCTTTGTAGAATCATTTCCTTCTCCGGAGGTACCCGACCTCCCGAAGAGTCGAAAACGATCTCGCGCGCTTCCGCACTGCAGATCCTGTCATTCCATCGATACCATCGTTCAAATTTGACTATGATTTTGACGTCTTGGCCATCACCGCATGAGAGGGAACAGTGAAGTTCGGGAGGTGTTCAAAGCATTATTTACGTAAATTGAACGGATGGAGAGGCACCAGGCCTCGATGGACATGAGATCGATATGAGAGATGCCAACCTTACACGACTTAAGAGGCATAATAGTCGAGAATCGGGAGTGGTGGCAATAATAACAAACAATGCGCGTGGAACAAGCTAGATATTTCATAACATTGTTCAACAAGCTGCTGGATGGAGAGCCGAGAACGCCGATGCAAAGACGAAATTGAGAGAACACATTGAGCACATGCATGAATCTCACACTCGCCGAGATAAAGCCGCTGCGTGAACAAAATAAGAATGAGCTCCTGCGTTTGGAAGAAAAACATGGATAGAAAATTCACCTTCTTATGGCTGAGATGAAGTTGCTTAAAGTGAATCAACGCTACTCGTTCGAGTTTCGCGCAAAGATACACCACAAGAGACTCGGCGTAGATCCTCGGCCATCGCAGACTCGACTTTCTCGCTTGCTAGTATGTTTCGGGGTTCTCTCTCCTTTGATGATGCCAAAAAGGGGGAATAGGAATACCTTAAAGCGCTAAAGAGATCCGAAGTGAAAAAGGAGGGAACAATTTGTGAAGGGAAAGACAGTGAGGAAGTTACAAGGGAAAAGAAAGGAAAGTCTTTGAGGGGGAAGAATCGAGAGATGTGACCTTAATGATTGCACAAACCCCCAACAAGGTCTTGTCACAACCGATATTATATCAAAGAACTCCCAAAGTGACTCGCCACTCCAACACTCGCCGCATCTATGGCCGAAAAGAGAAAGACAATTGAAGCAGGGATGGAGGAAGTGGAAGAAAGGTTGAATGTCCGAGTTATGGACATCTTGAAACAACATGGAGGCATTCCAAGAGAAGAGACACTTATGCCATCTCGATGTCGACCGAGCCAAGATCGTTGATGAATTTAAAACGCCGCATCTCGAAGGATACTTGCAAACATGTCTATGGCTCAAGCCTGGGGACTTTTGGGAAAAGGGTCTCACGTTATGTGAAGAAGGCGACAGCGCGCAGACTACACGGCATGATCACTCTGTTGGTCACTCCGCCGGGTCACTCATTTTGGAAAAAGAAGACCCCAAGACAATACACGCCGAGGAGGAAGAGGAAGAAGCAGTGGTGGAGGAAGAGGTTTTAGACAGGCAGCCGCCCAAAAACATTGAGTACATAGATCCGGCAAGAAAGGAGGGATCTCATGGGCTGGTCTTGACCAAGTAGCCAATCTGCAAGTGGCTAAGAACAATGCCGAGTATGTGAAAAGAATCGAAGAAGAAAATAAAAGACAAACTCAGCTATGGGAGGAGAGACAAGAGAGATTAAGAAGAGATGAAGTTTGCCGGAAGGCATATGAAAAGAAGAAGAAAAGCGGCAACAAGATGAGAAAAAGAGAAGAAGACCGAGAAGATGATGAATCAAGAAGAAGATGAAAGAAGGAGGCGCGAAGGAGATGAAGTGTTGTTGTCCACCCCTTCATGTATTTTACTATGTAAATACATACTATGTAAGTCTTCCGTAATAAATCAGTAAATTCTCTATTTTTGAGTAGACATAAATGTTTGCTTTGATACACCTTGTGATTGTGTAAAAGAACAAGAATGTTATGATCAATAAAAGGATTGATTCTACGCATACATTCTCGTGAATGCACTATATGTATGTATCTTTGCTATTTACATTTTGAATGTTTTAAGTTTTGGCATCATCAAAAAGGGGGAAATTGTTGGGAAATTTATTGTTTAGATTTTGATGAATGCCATGTAAAACTTAGAATAGGAAGTTGGCACCCCATTTTTGTTGTAAAAGCGCATTGTAACAAATAGGGGACAAGCCGAGTTAAGTCACTATGCCTAAACATGCAAGAAGACAACCGGAGACTAGAAAGACTCATTGCAAGACATTGAGTATGGCAAAGAAGAGAAGACGGAACTCGATCAAGGTGCAATCGAGATGCGGTGAGTAAAGTATCGATCAAGTCAACTTAAGATAGCAAGTCTCAAGTTGAAGTGAAAAAGTCATTCAATGATTGAAAGTCGACTCTAAGTCACCCGGGGAAAGCAAGGAAATGCGGTCAAGTCGAGATAATCGAAAGAGATCCGTTGTACGTAAATCAAGAGAATTACTTAAACAAGTAATACCTCCATGCTACCTTTCTCGTAGTGCTCATCCCGAGAAGCGTGCAAAGGGAATGAACTAATGGGAAGCACTACACCGTGTCGAACTACGAAAAGTCAAGAACAATTCATACGAGGAAGTGGCAACTCCAAGGATCGCAACAAGACAAGCCAACGACCACAAGTGACTTTCAAAAATAAGCCTATCTCTTCAACGGGCGATTTTTGAAAGATCACTATAAAGGCCGAGGAATGACTCGAGAAAAGGTTACATTGATTACGAACCAAAAACATTCAAGCTAATATCTCGAATCAGTAATCAAAACATTCTCAAAATCATTCAAGTTTAATCCTCAAGCCTACACTACGAAGAAAATCAATCCAACACTCACCTGTGAAGGAAAGATAGCTTCAATCAGTTGAAGAGGAAACTTTGGAAGAAAAGGGGTCTACATTCCACGAAGGATTGTAGGAAGGTTCAAGGTCGAACCGTCTCGAGTTTTTGGAGGGCTTCGTGATCAAATCCTAAGAGCTTGAGCAAGTGAGTCAGTAGTAGCAAGGCACGCCTGTGAAGAAGCCGAGTCGGACGAGAAGCCTTGGTGAGTGACCAAGGCATCCGCAGACCGAGTCCCAAAGGATCAAGTCATTTGTGTGATCAAGACTTGTATCTGGATTGTTACACTTTGTATACTGATCAATACTTAGTGGATTCCTCCGGAGTTGGAGAAGAGAGGAGTAGAAGAATTACCCCATCTTCGAACCTCTATAAAAATTTATCGTGTCATTTACATTTCAAAGACTTTAATTCCTGCATCTTATTTGTCTAATTTTTGCCGACATATTTGCTATCCAACCGATAATCTCTAAACTAAAACCCAAAGTATTAAATCATTACTAAATCAAACTTAAGGGTGTTAAGTCTTCCTCAATAAAACAAACCACGAGTTGAGCTAATTGATCTTAACAACCGAGTTATTCTATCAACGGCTCAATCAGTCGTTGAGTGACTAACTCTACTTGATTAACTAAATTGTCTGTCCACCAAGGACACACAGATAAGATCAACTCGAATTTTAAAAAGGACCAAATAAAGTGAAAAGTTGGTAAGGTTTATTCAACCCCCCTTCTAAACCTTACACTCACACCCTTGGGACCTACAAGATCTCCGATACGTTACAATTATTACTAACTCCCAAAAGATTTATCAATTGAATGACTCCCACAAACATTTGTAGTTCTCCGACTGCTACATCCATTTATGTTTGAATTCGATTTCTATCTTTGTTAGAACCCATCTCCGAATTTTGCACTAGCAAATATGACATGCAAATTATTGGCCAAATACAAAACAATTATAAATAAGCACTAATTCATAAAAAGAAAGCATGAATTAATTATGAAAACAAATAATCATATTTAACATAATTTCGATTATGCCCCTAAGATCCGAAAGATATACCAAACATTGACTACAAACTCATAGTCAAATTCGAATCAACATTATGGCATCATATAAGCACATGCAAGAGTTCTTAGATATAGAAAAAAATCCCTTCTTGTCAGGATGAATTCCCCTCCTAAGCCCTCGAAGCTCTTGTGCTCCCGTAGATGCGAAAGCCTTGTGGTGTTCTTTGCGACCTAGCCTTTTGCTCTCAGAAGCTCTTCGATTCCTTCGTTCCTGTGCTATTTGATGTGTTTTCTCTGTATGAACTTGTATATTTTCGTGCAAGCCTTGGGTCCCTTTTATAGATGCTTGGAGAGATCACTTGTAGAGTTGGAACGGGAAGCAAACTCTGAAAAATGCACTGAAATAGAGTCCCACACTGTCTGGCCGTGTGGCACCACATGGCCATGTGGTCCTGTCTTCAGCCCTTCTTCACATGGTCGTGTGAGCCTACACGGCCTGGTCGTGCAATGTGTTGCCTAACTTCACACGCCCGTGTGACTCTACACGGTCTGGACGTGTGGCCCTGGTTCCGTCCTCTGTTTTTGCCCAACTTCACACGATTGTGTAGTTTCACACGACATTCCACACGACCGTGTGACACCACACGGTCCGGCCGTGTAAAGTATTTTTGTCCATTTTTTTCGTCGTTTTGATCTTCTCTTCGCATTTGTCAATCTTAGTCGGGCATTCCAACTGATATTTCTTCATTTTAAGCTCTGTTTCCTGCAAAATAACAAGAATACGCAGTATCATGCCTTTTTAAGGAAACCAAGTAGAAACATAGTAAATATGCCTGCAAATGCATCAAATATATATCATTTTAAACCCCAAAATGCACGTATATTTTACACACATCAAATACTAGATTGGAACGAAATCTTTCCAGACACATCTAAGTTCTCAAAAGATATTAAAGAAGTCAAGAAGACGGTGAAGAATTATGGCAACTGCCATAATCATCTACCAACACAAGTTCATCAGATCTAAAACCAGATGGAGACGATGGTGAAGTATCGAAAGAACTTCTTGAAATCCTTCATGATATTAAAAACGAGTCAAGAATTTGGAGGAAAGACCAAGTTCATCCGGAGGAAAAAACGATTGATTTATGAACATTACTCTATTTACATCAAAATGGAAAACCGGCCAGAAGTACGACGCATGAGGACGATGAAAAGCTCCTTACTATCATAAAAAAAAATAAATCCGTCATAAACTAAGAAGTGATAGATATAGAGAAGATTAATCTTAAAGATCTACATGACTTGCGAATCCTTCGCAGATTAGGAATTGTCAAGCATGCCTTGATGAGAAAGAACCCGAGTTTGGGAAAGGATTCCGACCCAAACTCGACCAATAAGACCATACAAATTTGGAAAAGACAAGAGCCTTCACAAGACGCGTTATCCCGGGGACCATGTAGATCAAATTTTTAAAAGATTCCCCGACAACCATCACATGGGTTGAGTCACGCGGAAGGAAAAGGAAGACGACTAAGCGAAGCAATAATTTAGGAGTAGGACGTAAGCAATGACGTCTTATATTTCAACAAGATTTGAAGTTCGCTTTGAAATCCGAACTTATCTCCATAAATAGCAGGAGTTGAAGAAAGTTGGGGACATCTAAACATTTTACTTAGTTTCATTAAGAATTAAAATCGGGTGAAAATTTGTAATATATGAGTGTTTTAGTTTTTAAGTTTTATGTATTTACGAGTGCAAGTCTCAATAATGAGAGGCTAAACAAGTATTCTCCTCCCAAAAGGAGATTGCGATGTAATAAATATTTCTTCAAGTTCTTAATAAAAAAAGGCTTCTTACTTCAACATAGGTTCTTAATGTATTGTTGATTTATCCCTTTGAAAAATTATCTTTTACGCCTGGAGTACGAAACGAACCAAGCTGTGCTGAACTGTTGCTGAATGAGTCGATTAACTTGTAGATCATTTTCCTTGTTGGTGAGGTTAGACGGAGACGTCTGTTGTCAAGAGTTAATTGCATAGGGGAATGTATATGATAAGCAGTAGGGCGTGATCTGATAAGTGTTGATGCATGTAATATTGCATGACCCCATGCTATACTAGTGAGCTTTGATCTCATTAATAATGTACGAGCAATGACCTGAACTCGTTTAATCAGAGATTCAGCCATCTCATTCTGAGTATGAACATGTGTTACTGGATGTTCAACATTAATTCCCAGTGTTGCGCAATATTCATCAAAACTTTTTGATGTAAATTCTCGGCATTATCCATTCTTATATTCTTAATAGGATAATCAGGGAAATATGCTCGGAGTTTAATAATTTGTGCTAATAATCGAGCAAATGCAACATTTCTAGTAGATAATAAGCATACATGTGACCATCTGCATGATGCATCTATTAAGACCATAAAATATCTAAATGGTCCACTTGCTGGATGTATTGGTCCACAAATATCACCATGAATACGTTGTAAAAATGATGGTGATTCATAACCGACCTTTTCCATTGAATGTTTAGTAATAAGTTTTCCTGGTGAACACGATTCACATAAATAATCTTGGATATCAACATTTTGTGCCTTCAATGGATGTCATTAGTATGTTCAACAATCCTACGCATCATAGTAGTTTGTGGGTGTCTGGCGATCATGTCATAACTCAAATATATCGGGATTTACCGAACTTCCGAGGTATGGTGGCGTAGGATTGAAATGCTTTAATTGGGATATAATATAATCCGGAAACTGTTGCTTCAAATTTCTCATGGACATTCTTCTTGCCCATTTTATATGGTGTGATACATAGACACTCTTTATCATAGTCATTTAGTGTCTCCAAATGATAGTCATTATTAAGCACATCCTTAAAACTTAGTAGATTTCTTTTTGATCCACTAGATAATAATGCATTTTCAATCTGCAGGATTGTACCATTAGGCAACATTAATGTTGCATTCCCGGAGCCATCAATAATCTCAACGGGACCAGATATAGTTGTAACTTGTGCTTTGACGATTTCACACGGAAACACAAATATACTTTATTTGTTAATATTGAATGCGTTGTTGCATTGTCAAGTAAACAATAATCTTTCTTCTCGGTGTTTCCACATATACCGATATAACATTTGAATTAATGTTATCCGATTATCCTTATGATTTTATATATCAAAATTTCTATCACAATGAAACAACTAAGTAATAACATCGATGTACAACAAAAATTTAAATATAAAATTTTTATTCGACATATACATACATAATAATCTAATTATTACATGTTAAAAATAATTGCCCATGCTAACAAAGGAAAAACCAAGAAGATAAGTAGTTAATCATAAGCCAAAAGTGCTCAGAGGATATTCTCCAACAAAAAGTAGGATAATGTTCAAGAAGACCAATGTAATGAGATATGCTACAATTAAGTTAACCATTTTCTTGAAATGAAATAATGTGAAGTTTTAGAAAGATGAGAGAATATGTGTGAATTTATATTGAATGGAATATTGGTATATTTATAGAATAACAATCACGGTTCATAGCCGTTAACTAGTCATTGGGGGGGGGGGGAATTTGAATGTGAAAATTACAAATGATTTAGTAAAATTATAATGATATTTTGTGATTGAAATAACAAACACAAATATTGTGATAAAAATATCATTCATATAAAAAGATCAACCTGGAAATATATCTTCCCAGAAAAATACATATGAGCATAAAAAAACCATTCTCACTATTACAATACCAACAAAAATACATGAAATATTTTAGAAACTAATTTAAAGTATAGATATCATTGCGTATATATTTCCGTCCCCAATCAATGATTAATCCTTCCTTCTAGATGCTCAAAGAAATCAGCAACATCCACATGTGTTAAGCCTTAAGAAGAAGAATAAGATAAAATAAAGAAGAGGTGTATTTCTTATGAATCGATTTACGCCTTTATTTATAATAGGTTACATGTCATTATCAAAGTACTATTCAAGTATTGTGCATCTTTATAATTTTCAACCAAAACGTCATTTTCAATCAAAATGTCGTTGTCGGATACTATGCAGACACTCTGCAAGTTTGATCTTTCTCACCATCTTTATTTTGTGTATGATATGTCCATATATTTTTCATCACACTCCTCTTGGACGATATCATAATTAGATGAGTATGTCTCATTAAAACCTCGCCGAAAAAAACCATGTGGGAAAAATCGGACATAAAGGAAAAATAGTACATTCTCAAATCCCGACTACGTGCAATAGCCGCCTCATTAAAAACCTTAAAGTTGGGAAAAACCAATGGGATAAAAACCATACAAAAGTGAAAAAGAGTACATCGCACAATATATCCGCTCCCTCGATATGAACAATATTAATCGCTAATCGATTCATTAATCTTGCTTTGTATGGACTCTTCTCATTCCAATGCCGTAAACCAATTTCTCGAATGTAGACATCGGCAAAGATTTTGTAAATAAATCGGCAAGATTATGGCAGGAGCGAACCCATCGAATATCCACCGCTCCATTCTTCCTCGAGTTCATGTGTATGGAAAAACTTTGGTGAAATATGATTGGTTCTATCACCTTTTATGTAACCTCTTTTACTTGATCTATACATTTGCATTATCCTCATAAATAATAGTATCGATATCAGAATCGCTTCAATTGACAACTATTTGAATATGAGATATAACATATCTCAACCAAACACATTCTTTTCCAGCTTCATGAAGAGCAATTATCTCAGAGTGATTAGAAGAAGTAGCCACTAATGTTAGTTTGGTAGATCACCATGATATAGATGTATCATTATAGCAAAATACATAACCAGATTGTGATCGAGCTTTGTGCGGATCTCGATCTATATCCCATATGAACAAAGATAACCAACTAATCCGAGTTAGTGGATTCCGTTGAGTAGAATAATCCTAAATCTATAGTACCACACCGAGGTATCGAAAATATGTTTAATACCATTCCAATTGTCTTCTAGTTGGTTCAGAACTATATCGCGCAAGTAGATTGACAGCAAAAGCGATATCTGGTCTGGTGCATTGTGTTAAATACATTAATGCTCCAATAGCATTGAGATAAGGTACTCCGAGTACCAAAATTTCTTCATCGGACTCCTTTGGTCGAAATGGATCTTTATTTCGATCTAAACTTAAATGCGACCCTAGGGGTACTCAAGGAATGAGTGTTGTCCATATTAAACCATTTGAGCAATCTTTTTGTATAAGTAGATTCGGACAAGAATTCCATTATCTTTATGATCTAGCTCAAGACCAAGGCATAGTTCGGTTTTCCCAAGATCTTTAACCTCAAACTCTTTAGATATTCGACAAAGATTAGATAACTCTTCAGGAGTGCCAACCAAATTCATGTCATCGACATATACAGCTATGACAGCAAATCCGGTATCTGACCTTTTAATAAAAACGCATGGACAAATAGGATTATTTTTATAACCTTCCCTAGAAAGGTATTCATTGACCTATGATACCACATGCGACGTTGCTTTAATCCATACAACGATCTTTGTAGTTTGATCGAGTATATCTCATGAGGAGTGTCTGAATTTGGCATTTTATATCCATCAGGGATTTTCATATAAATATCAGAATCCAGTGAACCATATAGATATGTCGTTACTACGTCCATTAAACGTATATCCAAACTTTCATGGACAACAATACCAATGAGAAAACGAAGCGTGATTGTATCCATCACATGTGAATATGTCTCATAATAATCTATCCCAGTGTCTTTGAGAGAATCCTTGAGCTACAAGTCGGGCTTTATATCTCACGATCTTATTTTTCTCATTTTTTTCGAACAAATACCCATTTGATGACATTCTATTATAGAATGTGGTTCAATATCATAATCATCATCAATGATTTCTTGAGCAACCGAGAATGCTAATTGTTATTTCATTTTGATCCCATACCTCATTACAATAGCTCAAGGGGTTCTCGGTCTTTATAAGAATTTTTAATCGAATTATTTTCTAAAATATTTCATGTAATTTGTTGGTATTGTAAGAGTGAGAATGTTTTTTATTATGCTTATATGTATTTTAAAAGGGGAAGATATATTTAAGGTTGAACCTTTTATATGAATGATATTTTTATCACAATATTTGTGTTTATTATTTCAATCACAAAACATTATTATAATTCTACTAAATCATTTATAATTTTCACATTCAAATTTTCTCCCCCAACGGCTAGTTAATGGCTATGAACAAGTGATTTGTATTCTATAAATATACCAACATTTCATTCAATAAATTCACACATATTCTCTCATCTTTCTAAAACTTCACATTATTTCGTTTCAAGAAAATAGTTAACTTAATTGTAGCATATCTCATTACATTGGTCTTCTTGATCACTATCCTACTTTTTGTTGGAGAATATCTTCCGAAAGCACTTTTGACTTATGATTAATCTTCTTATCTTCATGGTTTTTCCTTTGTTAGCATGATCAATTATTTTTAACATGTAATAATTAGATGATTATGTATGTCTATGTCGTCGAATAAAATTTTTATGTTTAAATTTTTGTTATACATCTATGTTATTACTTAGTTGTTTCACATTGATAGAATTTTTATATATAAAATCATAAGGATAATCGCATAACATTAATTCAAATTGTTATGTCGTATATATGGAAACACCAAGAAGAAAAAATATTGTTTACTTGACAATGCAACAACACACTCAATATTAATGAATAAAGTATAATTCTAGTGTGGCGTGCAAAGCACAAGTTACAACTATATCCGCCCCGTTGAGATTATTGGTGGCCGGGAATGCAACATTAATGTTGCCTAATGGTATAATCCTGCAGATTGAAAATGCATTATTATCTAGTGGATCAAAAAAATCTACTAGGTTTTAAGGATGTGCTTAATAATGGTTATCATTTAGAGACACTAAATGACCATGATAAAGAGTGTCTATGTATCACATTGTACAAAATGGGCAAGAAGAATGTCCATGAGAAATTTGAAGCAACAATTTCTGGATTGTATTATATCATAATTAAAGCATTTGAAGCCTACGCCACCATACCTTGGAAGTTCTGGTAAATCCCGATATATTTGAGTTATGGAATGACCGCCAGACACCCTGGGAACTACTATGATGCGTAGAATTGTTGAACATACTAATGGACATCCATTGAAAATCACAAAAATGTTGATATGCAAAGATTATTTTCGTGGAATTGTATTCACAAGGAAATTATTACTAAACCTTCAATGGAAAATGTTGGTTATGAATCACCATCATTTTTACAACGTATTCATGGTGATGTTTGTGGACCAATACATCCAACAAGTGGACCATTTAGATATTTTATGGTCTTAATAGATGTATCATGCAGATGGTCACATGTATGCTTATTATCTACTAGAAATATTGCATTTACTCGATTATTAGCGCAAATTATTAAACTCCGAGCACATTTCCCTGATTATTCTATTAAGAATATAAGAATGGATAATGCCAGGGAATTTACATCAAAAAAATTTAATGAATATTGCGCAGCACTGGGAATTAATGTTGAACATCTAGTAGCACATATTCATACTGAGAATGGGATGGCAGAATCTCTGATTAAACGAGTTCAGGTCATTGCTCGTACATTATTAATCAGATCAAAGCTCACTAGTATACCATGGGGTCATGCAGTATTACATGCATCAACACTTATCAGATTATGCCATCGCTTATCATATGCATTCCCTATGCAATTAACTCTTGATTTTGAGCGGATATTTCACACCTATGCACTTTAGGTGTGTCTTTGTTTAGGTGTCGATTCCACCTCATCGGAGGACAAAAATGGGAAGACGCATGGGCCGTGCGCATAGGCACGACGACCAGCCCGCGTGCCGTCAAGTCGAAGGTTGATTTCTATGCAAGGACCACGCACGGCGATGCGTCGAGCACACGGACAGCGCGTGCACGTCCTTTTTTCATTCGGTTCAGCTCCATACTTTGCGTAATTGCTCGATTCTTGACGGTCATTTCTTTCATCGATTGCTCGCATTTTGCCACAAAAGTACTCCAAATATCGTTTAGTTCCTGCAAAACGAGCAAAGCGTAATATCTTTTCCACAATATGAGAGCATGACTCATTTCTTCGAGTTAATGCATGTTTATCAATCTATTATAAGGTCCGGACGGTGGAACCGAGTTTGTCAATGGGATTATAACTCAAGATTGTGTTGAAAATGGCATGAGTTATCAGCTGCTAGAACTCCACAGTAGAATGGAGTAGCCGAAAGAAGGAACAAAACTCTCAAGGAAGCTGCAAGGACAATGTTAGCTGAAGTTGGATTGCCTAAGAGATTTTGGGCTTAAGCCATAAATATAGCTTGTTATACTCAGAATCGAATGACAGTCCCGATCAACGCTTTATAAACAAGACAAAACGCAAGTGGGGAGAATGAAAAGTGTAATCAAGAATAACACTAAAAGCTCATGCTGCTTATCCATAGGTATCAAGTATTAAATCAACCAAGCCTCAAATCTCTAACTTAGAACACGTTTCAATATAACCATGGCACATGCATTGAATTACGACTCTCACTAATCAAGTGTATGCTCTCCTCTCAAGTGTATAAGGGACGTGTTTACGCTCAAATCATATCAATGATGAAAACTACCATAAGCTTGCAAATCGTCTCAAATCTCCGCCACTAAAGTGTATGCAATTCATGAATCAAAAAGGACTTTGTCATTCGGTAGTAATGAAGGCTCTTTGGTTAGGGTAGGGAAATATGGATAAAGTGACTCAAACTCGAGCATATAGATCGGTAAGCATATTTTTCATTCGAATCAACAAATCTTATATAAAACCACTATGCTTCTCAAACCACCCTTTGTTTTCATCGATTCTCCATATCCCATTTTTCCCTTTTCTTTGACAAAGCTCAACTTTTCACAACATATTACAACCCCAAATTTCTACAAGTTTATTCATAGCAAACCCAATCATAAAGTTGATTTTTTTTCAGCTTTTTTTTTTCCGACTCTTTCATGAGTATACATAATTTTTTTCCTCCTTTTCTGTTCTTTTATTCCCATAAACCAACTCTCGCACAATTATCTATATTCTTGATTTCATCCAATTCCACCTTATTCAACCCACTTACTCAATGTTATAAGCTCAAGTTTAGGGCAACATCTATATAAAGTTAAGACTGAAAATGTGGCTATCAAAAAAATAAGGCAATAGGCTCAAATTGGCTAACTAGGGAATTCAATATCATAGTGTAGGCCAAAGGCTTGAAAGGCTAAACAAAAATGGTCTTAAATCATTTTCACAAATCGCATACAACATGTGGCTTTGACAGAGATACCAGAGCAAGTTCTAGAGTTCTAACAACATGAATTATACACTCTAACAAACAAGTCTGCATATCATGAAAGCAATAAAGCTCAAAAGCTCCCAGGCTTGCAAATCCGTAAATCAAAGCATAAAATTCATGTTTTCAATATCCACATGCTTCATATCATCCATTCTCATCTTGATCAATTCGCACTCAACACCCAAATCAAAGCGGCGCAAGAGTTTTCAAAATACCCCTCAAATCGCATCGCACATTATCAAATCCAAGTTTACTCACTCCCTAAAACCTACTAAAGCGGTAAACATGCTAAAATTGTAAATGTGCTTCTAATGCAATGCTTTAAGTGTTCTACATGCAACTATAAGAAATGCAATTTTTTCCCTCTCCATACCCTTCATATCAAAATTATCGTTCTCTCCCCCAAACTGGAATGAAATTATGTCGCACGCATGGAAAGATAGAATTTCAATGCAAAAGAAGTGTGGAAACAACTCGACTCATTTGGGAAAGCGACCCAACGCCTACCCGACGTTGTGGTCCACGATGAGAGATCTCGTAGCCTCCTTGTGCACTCCTCCCCGCCATTTGGACTTGCATAAACTAGTACCCCATTAAATGCCTCTGTTGACTGCTTCATGCATAGGTCATGTGCCATATTTGCATCGTTTTCACTAGGAATGCATATTTGAGGTTTTTAGGTAAATATTTGAGTTTTGGGGTTGGACTATAATGATCTGCGGGTAATGCACGGATGCTCAGGCGCACACGCACATCGTGCTTATCTCGTTCTATTCGGCTTTTTCACAAAGATCATCACGACGGGTTGCCGTGCGCGTACACGCACGCACGACCCATGCTTGGTTCTACAACGCGATCCTTTCCCATTTCTTCTTCACGTCCTCGCCTTTCTCACTTTTAAGTAATTCCCGCAGGTCTAAAGCATAAACATAATCACTCAAGTTTAGAGCATTAATACGTGAATTAACGATCATTAAGGATTTGCAACTCTCTATATTATCATGAGTTTTCACATTTTTATAGATAGAAAATAAAACATGCTCATCATTAACCCGTAATGTGAGCTCTCCCTTTGCACGTCTATCAAGGCTTTTTGCGGTGGCTAGGAATGGACACCCAAGTATCGAGAGGAGGATGCCACAATCTTCCTCCATATCAAGCACTAAGAAATCCATGGGGAATATAAATTTGTCGACTTTCACGAGCACATCTTCTATGATCACCTTAGGATATGTGAGTGATCTATCCGCAAGTTGAAAGGTGACCGTGGATGGCTTTACCTATCCCAATCCAAGTTTTTCGAAAATAGACAAGGGCATTAAGTTAATACTTGCTCCTAAATCACACAATGTTTTATCGGAGAAAATATCCCATATTTTACAAGGGATAGTAAAACTCCCGGATCTTTGAACTTTTGAGGTAGTTTTCTCGAATGATGACGATGCATTCCTTAGTCAAGTTAACGGTCTCGAACTCGCCAACTTTTTCTTCTTGGACATCGCATCCTTTTAAAACTTCGCATAGTTGGGCATCCGCTCTAATGCTTCGCAAAAGGTATGTTAATATGCAATTTCTTAAAGATGTCCGTAACTTTAGCAAATTGGGAATCTAACTTTTCTTTTGAAAGCGTTGAGGAAAAGGGGGAGGAGTAGTAAGTTTTGAAAAATCGAGTTAGAGAAGAAGATTTAAGCTTCTCAACCCCTTTTTGTTCATCATTGTGTCCCTTGTTTCTATCATTGACCTAACGTCGCCATTTGCTACCTTGTTTTTTTGTCTCCAGGGGTCAAAATCGTTGTTCAAAGACCACGCACGGGCAGCTCGTGTGTCGACGCATGTGCGTGCATGGCTGCAATTTTTCATTATTTTTCAAAATTTTTGGCCCTTCGCATCAGATCACTCCTCGGATGAATGGCGTTACATCGTATTCATTCGGGTTGACTTGAGTGTTGCTTGAAAACCGGTCCTTCGATGTTGTCCACCGATGATCGTAGCTAACTGGTCAATCTGAGTTTCTAAATTTTCATTTGTGAGCCCACAGTGTTAGCCAATGGGTTGACATGTGCCTCGATCTTGTCTATCTTAGCCTCATCTTTATTCAATTGGTTCTCATTTCATTCATAAATGAACTCGTCGACTCATAAACGAGGTAAAAACGTCCTCCAAAGATGGCTTAGCCTCCGCATTAATGACTCCATTAGTCACACTGAAACCCGGTGGTGGTTGCATCATGTTTTTCGTATTCACATAAGAGAATTTTTTGTGATTCCTCAAACTCGGATGATAATGCGTGGGAGTCGAATTATTCCAGAAATTGCTAAAATTAAGTTATTGTCATAATGAGCCTCCTCCATAGAATCTTTCGGAACTCCCCCATTATTTGTACCCATGTTTGCCTCGGCCCCTCTGAGTTAAAGCACTTATCCGATTAGTCAATGTTGTCATCCGAGCCGTCAATGCTTTGATTGGAGTCCGAATCGAAACTTCGGCTACCCTTTTCACATTTGTCCTCGGGAGAGCCACTAATAGTTATTCATTGCCATCTCTTCAAGCAAATTAAATGCATCTTGTGGGAATTTTGCTAGTAAAGCTCGCCCTATTGCGGCATCTACAAATGATCTTGTTTGTCCCAACAATCCATTGTAGAAGAAACAAAGTTGTTGATCCTCCTGAAACCCATATTTGCGGACACCTCCTCAATAAATCCCTTAATCTCTCCCGGGCCTCGTCACATGGCTGTGAGTCGAATGCGTTCAACCGAAGTTATCTCGCTTTAAGCTGCAGTGTCTTGCTTGATGGAAAGAATTTGAATAAGAACTTCTGGCTCAACTCGTCCAAAGTATTAACACTGCCCTGAGTCAATGTGCCTAACCAGTTTCTAGCCTTATCCCTTAAAGAGAAAGGGAATAGGCATAGACGTATAACATCATCCGACACTCCATTCATCTTGATCGTGTTATAGATTTGCATGAAGTGTGCAAGATGAGAGTTGGGGTCCTCAGTTGCAAATCCCCCAAACTGGTTCTGTTGAATCATTGAAATTAACGTCGACTTCAACTCAAAGTTGTTAGAATTAATCGGGATATGGGCAATTCCACCATAGTTGTGATTTGTCTGAGGGTGAAAGTAATCGCGAATCGCTTATTGTTGGATTGCCGGAGCTTCTAGTATTGGTACCTCATTATTGATCCTATTGATCCCATTGTTACCCCCGTTGTTCTCTTCCACAATCTCCATAGTATGATCTTGATTTCTTTTTGCTCGTTTAGTAGCTGCACTTATTCGCCAGACGAAAGCGTCAACTTCCGGTATGAACGGTGCTAATTCCCTTCGCTTTGAGCGAGTGTTCATGCACTACCTAAACCAACTAAAAGAAACAAATCAAGCACTATAGGAGTGTAATTTAACAAAATAAAAGGAAAAATATCTAAATTAAAAATAATACTATTTATCGCAATATTAGTACTAAAAATTTAATTAGTCCTCGAAGAACGGCGCCAAAAACTTGTTCGCTTTATTTTTAGTTTCACCGCAAGTGAACAGCGTAGTTAATAGATAGTGTAAGCAAGGTCGATCCCACAGAGACTAATAAATTAATGCACTAAGTATTGAAATTATAATAACACTATTTTTATTTACACGATCGAAGTGTGATTGTTGTTTATTAAAACTAAGACAATATTTTATCATAAAAAGGACAAAGCAAAGAGTTACGATTGAAAAGATCAAGTGAATGAATGGATTCCGGGGTTATGGTTTTGATTAATCCGCTCTTGTTATCGATTAATCAAGCCAAAGTTATTATCTCTTTTCCTATAAGACGATCACAAAAGTAATGTATCCTCTCTCTCGAGACACAATAAATATGTTGATTGAATTATCTATGCTAGCATCTCTACTCAACATAAGATAAACAACTCCCAAAAAGATATAAGATTGAAAGTATTATAGCACATATATTTATCAAAAGTTTTGCAAGAGTAAGGATGTGATTGCGAGGTGTGCTCACATTCACAATCACGTGCCGCAGTATTTTTAAAACAATAACAAGACACGAAATAAAAATTGTCTACAAGCCAACAAGCTTGCGAGGACGTGCCAATATGACAAAACTTTCCACTAGTAAAAATTGTTTGTGTGAGGTCCCACTTTTGGATTATTACGTAATATTTTAATTCCGAGTTTATCATCATAAAGATGTTGGGTTGGTCGTTATTTGATTTAGTAGAAATTCTTGGATTAGAGTAGTGAACTTCATCGACTAATTGGTAAGTACTTATTTCCTGGATTTAAGGAAATCAGATGATTATTTAGCTTAATTATATTATCATAATTTGTGTAATGGAATTAGCTATTTTAGGATTTTAATTTGAGTCATTTAATTGTCAAGAATTTGATCTTAAATAAATCAAGTTAAGAGAAGCCCATTTCTTAAATCACCCAATTCCACACCTAGCCCATCTCCATTAAGACAATTTTAGCAATTTTGGTTTAAACCCACAAGTCATAACACACCTAATACGTCCTTATCCATCAAATGGTTTTAAAAGTTATTCAAATCCTTGACTCTATCCAAATTCAGCCTTTTTACACACAATAACACCTACGAGGAAGGTAAAAAAATATCATCCGCCCTTATCTTTTTTTCTTCTTTGAGTTAGTCTCTGTCGGATGGTCTAACGGATCTAATCTGTTAGATGGAGCCCCAACAACAGACCGGCCGACCCGACCCGGCCCAACAAAAATAACACAAGACTACTTTTCGGTGACCTAACAAGACACCTTTTGGTCTCGTTTTATCTCCCTAAAACTACTTATTCCTTCTTGACCTTTTTTTTTCTTCCTTAATAATATTGAGAACCTACGTAGTCTTCTTTGGAATCTTTTCGCGATGATTCCCGAGATTTTATTTGTGTCGCAGAGCAAAATCAGTAAAGTTTTCATCCTTTCTACTTGAGCTTTCTCCACGTCAAAATCCATCCATGGAGTTGCGCTCCAATGTTATTGGATGACATTTTCCTCTTATTTCATTCATCGATAGGATGTTTTTTTGGTTTATCCTTGAATATTTGCTTATCTCCCTAAAAATTATTTTCACGATGCCATCGTGACTTCAATCATAATAATGTTATTCTTCCCGATGCCTTCCAATTGTAGTGTCATGAATTCAAAGTAATCCATATGATCGGAATGGATTCTTATTGGCCTCTGATAACATCCTCCTCGTCTAAAGACAAATTTAGGTTGATATGATGCCTCAAATCATTTATGTAGTTAATGCATTTGATCTTTGGACTTATCTCGTCTTGTTGTCAAACGAAATACTAAAACTCTTCAGGGAACTACTAATACATTTTAAGAATCGCTAATACTTTTTAGAAGGACGACTAATACTTTTCGGAAGGAAGGATTGTTAATACATTTTGGGAGAAAAATTTAATTATATTCGGAGGAGCTATTAATACATTTCTCGCTAATACTTTTTAGAAGGACGACTAATACTTTTGGAAGGACTACTAATACATTTCGGGAGAAAAATTTAATTTATTTTAAGGAACTACTAATACTTTTCGAGGAACTAGTAATACTTTTTTGAGGGATTGCTAATACATTTGGGAGTATATTTAGGAGAAATACTAAAAAACTCTTCAGGAAACTACTAATACATTTTAGAAGAACTGCTAATACTTTTTAGAAGGACGAGTAATACTTTTCAGAAGGATTGTTAATACATTTCGGGAGAAAAATTTAATTATATTCAGGGGAACTATTAATATGCTAATAATTTTTAGAAGGACGACTAATACTTTTCAGAAGGACTACTAATACATTTCGGGAGAAAAATTTAATTTATTTCAAGGAACTACTAATACTTTTTTGAGGAACTACTAATACTTTTTTGAGGGATTGCTAATACATTTCGGGAGTATATTTAGGAGAAATACTAAAAAACTCTTCAGGAAACTACTAATACATTTCAGAAGAACTGCTAATACTTTTTAGAAGGACGACTAATACATTTTAGAAGAACTGCTAATACTTGTGCTCCCTGAAAACTAATACAACACCTTGCTAATATTACGGAAATGCCACCAAATCCGCGGTCGATCCGTTTAACAGTCAGACCCGTTAGGCGACGGTGACGGGGAGTTTTTGTTCTTCTTTTGCATCCTATTTCCCTTACCCTTGATTTTGTTTCTATCATCTTTTTCTTCTCCCTCTTCCCTTCACGGCGACCCGTCTTGTTCATCCGCCACGTGCACCACCATGCCACCCCTCTTATGTCTTTTCTCCCAATTTTCTCCATCAAAACCTCTCCCAAACATTTATTGCCCGATCGACCAAGACCCATTAAAGAAAGTTATATTTTTTGGGTTTTTTGGTAGATCTTAAAGATTCGAGATTGATGCGAAGACCCGTGAAAGGTTCTTGTGGTGCCATTGTTGACTCTCTATGAAGCGAGATCTAATTGAAAGGTAGGTATAAGAATAATCTTTAAAATAAAAAGGATTTTCATTAAGAAAATAGACTCGTAAATTTGCTTCATACATTTCCGTCAGTCGCCTATGCCTTGTTCCCCTGGAAATCTTGTTTTGTTGGTGGATGGTGAATAGTAGGAATCTAATTGAACAAAGATGAATAATTGGACTTTATTTAGGGTAATCTATATATAAAAAAAGGGGCCTAATAACGAATATTAAGAAACATATAACTGGATTTGTAAAAGAAAAGAAAAGACAAGACTAGATTTTGAGATAATTAAAAGTTTTAATCTTATTATTAAATATTACTTTGGGAATAATTGCGAAAAGAAAAAAATAAAGAGAGAGAAAAGTAAAATTAAAAAGAAAGAAGACTGAAATGTTTAATTTTGGATTCAAATGTAATTTTGCAACTTGATTAAATCCATAAACGTTGTTAAAAGAAAAGAAAAAGCGATAAAGGTTAAAGGATTAAAAGTTGGGTGAATAACCCGATTCACGTAATTGGTAAATTTAAGATATTGTACTTTTTGATTGTTAAAATTGGACTTAATCCTATTATTAATAGATTACTTACAAAAAATGGTTTGTAATAGGTTTATTATTATAATAGATTTATTCCCAATTGACACCAAATTTGTATATAAGTATATGTTATGTGTAGTTTTGAGTTGTGTAAGGTCTAATGAAGTTTAAAATCAAATGTAATTAATAAAGCTTAAGGACTAATTCCTTAATTATTTTCTTAGACTAGTTACACATTCGTAAATGTTCCATTTAGCTCACAACTCCTTCAATCCTAGTCCAATTTCTCCGAACTTAGCTTTCCCTAGTATATTTAAGATGCGCTATATTATTAAGTTTCCACTTCAAACTCCTAAAATATCATATCTTATTTGTGTAGGAAACCGGATCGAGCGACAACCGGGATTTACATTCGCACATTATTAAGGCTACATTCAAATCAAAGGTGGGTTTGTTGGGAAATTTATTGTTTAGATTTTGATGAATGCCATGTAAAACTTAGAATAGGAAGTTGGCACCCCATTTTCGTTTGTAAATCGCATTGTAATAAATAGGTGGTCAAGTGAGTTAAGTCGACTATGCCTAAACATGCAAGAAGACAATTTGGAGACTAGAAGGAAGACTCATTTGCAAGGCAAGTGAGTATGGCAAAGAAGAGAAGACGGGAACTCGATTGAAGGTGCGGTGAGTAAAGTATCGGTCAAGTCAACTCAAGATAGCCAAGTCTCGAGTTGAAGTGACGGAGAATAGTCATCCGATGATTGGAAGGCGACTCAAGTCACCTGGGGAAAGCAAGAAAATGCGGTCAAGTCGAGATAATGGAAGAGATCCATTGCACGAAATCAAGGAATTACTTAAACAAGTAATACCCTCCATACTACCTTTCTCGAAGTGCTCGATCCCGAGAAGCGTCTGCAAAAGGAATAAACAATGGGAAGCTGCACCATGTCGAACTCAAAAGTCAAGAACAATTCATACGAGGAAGTGGCAATTCCAAGGATCGCAACAAGACAAGCCAACGACCACAAGTGACTTTCAAAAATAAGCTATCTCTTCAAGGCAGATTTTTGAAAGATCACTATAAAAGGCCGAGGAATGACTACGAGAGAAGGTTACGAAACACGAACATTCAAGAAAATATTTGAATCGTAACCAAAAATAATCTCAAATCATTCAAGATTAATCCTCAAGCCTACATTACGAAGAAAATCAATCCAACACTCACTGTGAAGGAAACATAATTTCAATCAGTTGAAGAGGAAATTGTTGAAGAATCAAAGGGTCTACATTCCACACGGAGGATTGTAGGAAGGTGGTCGAACCGGTCTCAAGTTTTGGAGGGCTTCGTGATCAAATCCAAAGAGCTTGAGCAAGTGGTGAGTAGCAAGACACCGCCTGTGAAGAAGAAGCTCGAGTCGCACGAGAAGCGGTGCGTGACCAATGCATCTCGTGATCGAGTCCCAAAGGATCAGTCACGGTTTGTGTGATCAAGACTTGTATCCGACTGTTACCACTCGTATATCGATCAATACCTAGTGGATTCCTCCGGGAGTTGGAGAAGAGAGGAGTAGAAGAATTACCCCATCTTCGAACCTCTATAAAAACTTATCGTGTCATTTACATTTCAACACTTTAATTCCTCGCATCTTATTTATTTAACTCTGTGATAAATTTGCTATCCACTTGATAATCTCTAAGTACTAAACCATATTTAAGGGTGTAATGTCTTCCTTTGAAAACAAATCGCAATCGAGTTAAGTCTTTAGTCAAAAAACAGTTGAGTTACTCTATCAACAGCTCGGTCAGTGCGGCTGAGTAACTAACTCGCTAATTAACTAACTTAGTTGTCCATCAAGGACTCAACCGTGAAGTATTAACTCGAATTTTTAAAAGGACTAAATCGGAAAGTTGGTAAGGTTTATTCAACCCCCTTCTAAACCTTACACTCACACCCTGGGACCTACAAGTGGTATCGAGCGGTTGGTTCATTGAGCCTTCCATGACCGGTTCTTGAACTAGATCTCCAAATTTTTCAAAGTCTGTTTTAGTACTTAAGTTTTCAAAACTCTTTTTATCATCAAAAGTTATTATCATGGAAGCAAATCGACATGCATCCCTATGTTCACAATTGAAGAATTTGATGATTGGAAAATTCGTATGCGAGCTCATCTATCGGCATTACATGATGAGATGTGGATAGTGATAGAGGATGGGCCACTGCAAATTTTAAAAGTGAACACGGTATGTAAGGAGAGTGCGGCATTTGAAGGTGAAGAGGATGTTGCTCCCGGACGGTCATGGTTGAAAACCCAAGAGAATGGACAAATGATGACAGAAAAAGATATAACCTCGGACAATGTGGCCAAGGACATTCTTTACAAAACCTTGGACAAAGCCATGTTCAATAAAGTCAAATCATGCAAAACGGCTAAAGAAATGGGGACAAGCTAACATTGATTTGTGAAGGCTCGAGCAAATCAAGGAAAATAAATTATCGGTGGCATGTACGATTAAATTTGAAAATTTCAAAATGATCGCGGGAGAAACCCTGGATCAACTGGATGCTCGGTTCACGTAAAATTACCAACGAGCTATCTCGCACTTTGGAAAAAGAATATACACGAGAAGAAATGTGTATGAAGATTCTAAGAAGTCTCCCAACCGAGTGGGATATGAAAGTCATGGCCATGAGACACTCCATGGACCTATTCAAGACATCCAACCATGAGCTATTCTCGATCTCAAAGCCTACGAATTTGAGGTGAGAAGAAAAAGACCAGGAAGAGACATTTGTACCCAAAACAGATGCTCTAATTGTTAAGGATGGCAAGAGAGCCGAGGTCAAAGAAGTCATTGACCAAGAAGAAATAGCCCACGATGGTTAAAAGGTTTAACAAGTTCTTCAATAAGAACTACAAGAGAGCAAGCGGCGAATCCTCCGAGAAGACACTCGACTCCTCCAAGTCAAGAGGAAGATAGGCCTGACCAAGAGAACAGAGCATCAAAAGGCTGAATATCCGAGGGCCGACAATCCAAGAATGGAAAGAGCTAATCAAAAGGTTGAAAATCTATGTTGGGCTGTAGGCAACAGGTCACTATGCCATTGATTGCCCATATCCTGTAGTCAACAAATACGAGGGAATGAAGAAGAAAGAAAGGTCTTTAGAGAAAGAAGACAAGAAAAGAAAAAGCAATGTTGGTCATAGAGATCTAAAAAGCCAAGCTCAAGAGACACAAACGGACTGGTGATTAGAGAGTAGTGAAGCTGGCTACTCAAGTGACTACGAAGAAGAAGCCTTGACCGTTTGTTTGATGGCCAAGGAACAAGACCAACCCGACCAAGAAGATGAGGTACACTCTAACTCATCACACTCGATTCCAAAGTGATAGTGATTGTGACACACACACTTCATCACCCACCGATCTTTATGATTCATTAGGCAAAATGATGAAAGATTTTGAACACATTAAATCCTCACACACACTTCTAAATGAGGAAAAACACTGCTTAAATGCAAAACTCACGGTGACTAAGGAGCCGAGTACTCTAAGTCAAATAGTGATTAGAATAAAAGTTTAAAGACCGAAAATGCTAAACTAAGAGCGAGAAATAGGCTGCTATAGAAAAGAGGGAAAATGACCTCAAAAATGTGATTGCCTCATTCACTAAGGCATCTAAATCATTGGATGATCTTATTATGAGTCAAAGAGAATGTGGAGACAAGACAAAGCTTAGGATTTAATTCCTCGTGCCATGTCAAGCTCCAAAAGTGATTTTGGAAAAAGGATCTTCTAGCAATGAAGTATCTCAAAATTCAAAACTCCAAATGGTGCACATACACTTATTCCAAAGCACAATTACAAGCAAACTGGCCTTGGTTATAAAGGAAAAGGAAAAACAAACCGAGTTGAGTGTCTTGAGATGACAAGCGAGAAGAAATCCGGCCGAGTTCCTCAAAAACTCCAAACAGAAATACTCAGAAAGAAGAAAGCAGAGCTACCAAAAACCCAGGAGGAAGTTCTATAAAAGAAATACATATGAAGGAAATGGTAGAAAATACCCAAGCCAAGTGATTGGAATAATGTGAACTATCGGCAAAAGACCTATGGAATATAAGCAAAAATGGCAAAGGCCAGAACTCAAAGAAAGGCAGAACTCAAGAAAGGCCATTCCAAAGGTATAAGAGCTTTCATCAAAGACACATATGCACCTAGGCACTACACTCGGAGATATCACAACTACCCAAAGAAGGCGATTGCTAAAACACATATACGGGGCATACAGACAAAAGAGACAATGTATGAACCAGAATCCCCAAGCAATTTGCCAAAATTAATTATGATTATGGCGATAGATGACAACCCCTTAGAATCAAACATTTGGCTATAGGTTGGTTGGATCATCTTACAATACTAACCCCTCAGACCTGCAGACAAGTATGGGTACCTAAAACTTAATTTCCTTGTTTGCGGGTCAGGAGCGAGTGAGTGCCAAGGAACCTGGTACATGGATAGTGGTTGTTCCGGACATATGACAGAAACAAGAAAAATCTATCAAAATTCAAGGAAGTCAAAGGAGCAAAAGTCATATTTGGAGGAAATGAAGCTCCAGGGAGAAATAAGAGGCATTAGATCCATCAAGAAAAATGGATTAAAAATCACGGATGTTGCATATGTTGAAGGACTCAACTTCAACTTGTTAAGCATCACCAACTCGTGACAAAGGTTATAATATTGGATTCAACATGGGAATATGCCAAATCGAGGATACTAAATCAAATGAAGTTGTCTTTGCAAGGATGCGGACAAAAAGAACATGTATGTCGTGGATTGGTCAATCGCAACACCAAAGACTTGTCTCTTAGCAAATAGACAAAGTCAAGTCGGCCGTACAATTTATAAGAAAAGTGAGTCACACGAATTTCAAACGATTAACAAGCTTGCGCGAAGCAATCTTGTGGAAGGACTTCCAAACTCGATTATACAAGAAGAGAGTATATGTGATGCATGTCGAAGGAAAACAAATCAAATCATCATTCAAAGAAAAGACATGTCCATCTTCAACAAGAATATTACATCTGCTACATATGGATCTATTTGGTCGATTGAACAGCTAGCATAAGTGGGAAGAAATACACCTTGGTGGTAGTAGATGACTACTCAAGATATACATGGACAATATTCATGTGTAAGAAGAAAAGAAACTCTACGAAACTACCCACGGTGATGAAGAGGATTCAAAATGAGAAGAGCAAACCATTATCAAAATAAGATCTGAGGAGGAACCGAGTTTGTCAATGGTATAATAACTCAATATTGTATAGAAAATGGTATTGGTCATGAATTGTATGCAGCAAAGGACTCCACGTGAGAATGGAGTTGCGAGAAAGAAGGAATAGAACTCTCAAAGAAGCAAGGACCATGTTAGTCAAGCAGGCTACCTAAAAATTTTGGGGTCAAAGCGATAAACACAAGACATGCTACACTCAAAATAGATGCATGATAAAAGCAGACGGTGACAAAGACTCCATGAGATTTGGACAAGGAAGAAAACCAAATGTTGCATATTTTAGAATATTTAGATGTAAATGCTTCATCCATAACAATGGCAAAGATAATTTGAAGGCTTTTGATGCTAAAGTCGATGAAGGTATCTTCTTGGGATACTCAAACAAAGCAAAGCCTCACAGAGTACTCAACAAGAGGACTATGGTTACGGAGGAATCCATTCATGTGGTGTTCGATGAGCCAAATGTAAATGGAGAAGACATTGAAGAGTCGGTGATAAGTGAATCAACCAACCATGCGAGAAGAGTCCCTATCTTTCAAGGAAGTTTGTAATTATAAACCCGGATGAAGATGAGATAGTTGAGTCTCAAAAACATTTGGAAAATCTGCGGCCTAAGTGATAACGAGAGAGTCGATCAAAGCAACATAGGCAAGACGAGCGAATCCGCCTAACTTACTCCAACTCGATGTAAGATGGTGAGAGACCATCCACGTAACTAGTCATTGGAGATATAAGAGAAGGTGTCAAAAACAAGATCGAGAACTCAACAAGAAGCTATGTTCACATGCTTTATCTCACAAAATAGAGCCAAAGATGTGTCACAAGCATTGGATGACACACATTGGATTCAAGTTATGCAAGAAGATTTGAATCAAGTTTGAAAGAAATAAAGTATGAGAATTAGTTGAAAGACCCACCCATCAAAATGTTATTGGCACTAAATGGGTGTTGAAACAAGATGAACGAGGAAGGTTCTCATGGGTAAGAAACAAAGCAAGATTAGTAGCCAAAGGATATTGCGAGAAGAAGGGATAGATTTTGATGAAACATTTGCCCCTATAGCAAGATTGGAAGCTATAAGGATGTTTATTGCCTATGCGACTCACAAGAATTTTATTGTATATCGATGGATGTAAAGAGTGCATTCCTTAATGGTTTATTGGAAGAAGAAGTGTATGGTGAACAACCTCCAGGATTTGAGCGAGAAGACTTTTGGAGATAAGGTATACAAACTCAAGAAAGCTCTATATGGATTGAAACAGGCACCGTGAGCATGGTATGATACTTTGTCACAATTCTGGACCGAGAACGGATTCACAAAAGGCAAAGTGGATAGAACACTTAATTCAAGATGCGAAGAGTATATTGCTTGTTCAAATATATGTTGATGACATTATTTTGGATCCACAAACAAAGAGTCGTGTGATAAATTTTCAAACCTCGTGCAAAGCAAATTCGAAATGAGCATGATGAGAGTCGACATTCTTCCTGGACTCCAAGTAATACAATGAAGGATGGAAGCTTCATGTTTCGAACAAAATACACGAGATTTAATGAAGAAATTTGGTATGGAAGAGAAGTCTTTCGTGAAAATACCAATGAATACATCGGTCAAAATGGATATGGATGTAGATGGCGGGCGTAGATCAAACAAGATACGAGCACTTATTGGATCATTGCTCTCATCTCACACAAAGAGCCGGACATCACCTTTCTTTGTAGGTGTATGTGCAAGATTTCAATCGCTCCAAAAGAAAGCCACATGATTTGCAAATGAAGAGAATCTTGAGATATTTGAAAGGAAGCAAGAAGTTGGCTTATGGTATCCAAAGGAAGGTGGATTCAAGCTAATTGGCTATTGATTCGACTATCTTTGGATGTAGAGTTGACAGAAAAGCACCTCGAGCACATGTCAAATGCTTGAAACAAAGCTAATTTCTGGTTTAGCAAAAAGCAAAATTCAATAACCACCTCTCTACGGTGAAGAATACATAGGCTGCTGGCGTTGTTGTGCCCAATCCTATGGATGAGACAAGTGAGAGACTATGAAGTTGAAGAAAAGGAAATTCCAATCATGTGTGATAACACAAGTGCAATTGCAATCACTCAAAATCTGTGTTGCACTCAAGAACAAAGCATATCGATGTCGATATCACTTCATAAGAGATCATGTTGAAAAGAAGGACATCACCTTGGAATATATTTCAACTCGATAAATAGTTGGTGACATATTCACAAAACCATTATGTGAGTCAAGATTTGAAGAACTCAAGCATGAGTTAAGGTTAATTGGTGGTGACACTCGTAAGACTCAAAGAAAAAGAAATGAAACACGAAAAGGGAAAAAGAGTTGAACTCTCAAATCGGCTAAGTGAATCGACCATATCGGAAAGATAGTTGTACCGAGTTAATGACAATTTGAGTCACTGTAGAGAATCGTGAGAAGAAGAGTTAAATCGGCTAAGGGATGTTCGAGTCATTTATGAGCAAAGGGACAAAAACGCAGTCATTTTTACTAAGCGGGAATGTTTTTAAGAATGACGTCAAGATAATTATGACGTGCACAGCAAAAGCTACACACCAAGCTTATGATTGGATATAAATGTTGTCGCATTAAATACGAGACATTAAATGCTAATCGGCGTGCAAAATCTAAGCCGTTGATTTTGATCACATTTCAAAAACCACCCGCACGCCCTTTCGGGAACCATACTTAAACTATTTTCGTCCGCTTTCCCTCACACATTACCAAAAAATGTTCACTTTTCTCTCTCAAAAGCAAAGAAAAAAACTCTCTCAAAAACCCTATCAATCTTCAAATCATCTTCTAAATTTCATTTGGAGAAACTTGAAAAATGGCATCTACTCACGATTTTGTCAAGATGGGAAAGCAAATCCACAGGGTCTACTATGGATTTCGAGGGTATGGTCAAACAAGGGTCCGATGACGCCTCATAAAGAAGATCGCTGAAAAACTCGAAACGCAGGGCTAAAACCATTTCGACTATGGACTTTCCTATGACCTATGTGGAAGAGGTCGCGATTCTACGTGAATGCCGAGATTCACGATGGGGATCAAATCCCTGTTCACGGGAAGGAGATCATCATCACCGCCAAGGATTTGGCGTAACACCGCTCATTAGGCGGAAGGAGCACGAGAAATCAATGAAGCCGATGTTGACTTGGCCGCTTTGCTTGGAAGGAAGTAGCAAGACCGACTATCTTGAAAAAGATAGTCTACATGACCAACAAGAGGTCTTTGAAGGAGGACTACCACAAATTGTTGGACATTGTTGCCAAATGCATAGACATCAAATTTGGCGGCTTTGACCAACCTATGTCAAGCGAAATTGATCGTAATGGTGCGATCATTGAAGAAAAGAAAGTGAATCAATTTGAGTTTGTCTACAGCAGACTGCGAGAATGTGAGAATAAATCCTTCAAGAGAGGCGGAATGTTTGGAGGTTCCCAGGATACGGTCTAGTGATTGGCGGTGATGCGGGTAAAAGGAGTCCTCTTCGACATGGAAAGGCGTTCCATGTAAACAAGAGGATGTTGAGATCAAACCTCTCAGGCGCACGAGAAGAGAGCTTTTACGTTAAGAGAGTGAGGCGTCACGAGTGAGGGGGAATCGGTGACCACGAAGATACTGATTGTCTCCTCTCCACGAAAGAAGAAAGGCCCCCTGCGCCTACTAAGAAGATTGTTGCTCTGCGCAAGAAAGAAAAACAAATCTGCTCCCGCCCTGAAAGTCACCCGCTCTTGCCCAGATTGTGTCTCCCCGCGGCTGTGCGGCCGAGAAGAATCTCAAATACCTTTCTCCGATCATTAAGAAGAGAAGAAGCGATAAGCCAAGACGGCTCCTCGAAGAAAAAACAAAGACGGCCCCCGCCGCCCAAGACTCGAAGAAACTTTGTGAGAACCGAGAAATCCCTCCGGTTCAAACAAGAAGAAGGAGAAGAATTTTCAAGCGTTAGAGCTTGAGAAGCCAGTGGGTCGACCACTCGGTGGAGAAGATACTTCCGAGGCTGGCTGGAGAAGTAGAGTCTCCAGGCGTGATTGATGAAACGCCAAGTCTGAGGCCGATCGCCAGAGGCACTTGAAGACCCATTTGTAGTCGAGCAATTTTGAGGAACAAAGAATGCATTTGAGACAACCAAGTCACCTTGTTGTGAGGGTTGTTTCTCCTATGTAAGGAGAGGTGAAGGTATCGAGCAAAAGTTCCGCTACCTTCAATACCTGGAAACGAGGGCGGCAAAGAGGATGATGAAGATGATTTAATCATGCACTCTCCATTGTATCCGGACATCCAAAATCATCTGGCGAGTGGAGAAAATGGAAGTTGAGCTATCCAGAGTGCGGTTTCAACATCCGAGTTCATTCTTTGAGGAAGAAGAACTCTTGATTTCTTGAGGTGGACATGATGTTGCAAGCCCTTGACGAGGATAATTGCATAAATATCGGAAATTCGAAAAAGAAAATGAACGGGCTAAAGCGGTGAGGACGCGAGAGCACGTGAGAAGGCCAAATCTCCGCCCTATCAAGCACCACGAGAGCATACACATCCTCACTTTGACGTCCATCGAGAAAGTGATGAGGACCTGGACCCTCTTTCGCCCGGAAGAGTTGCAAATGCGACAAGCAATGGAAGAATCCGAATCCTTCATGAGCAAAGAATGATGGAGGGACCAGGAGAGTCCTCCAAAACACGGTGGAGATAGACCCAATGGGAGTGGTGCAAAGATATTGCCACCGTTGTTCTTTGCCACCACTTCCCCGACTCACTCGGAAGAAGGAACTAAGGGAACTGGCGATGAAACCGGGATAGTGGGGACCCCGGTCGAGCCAACCCCTAATGAAGGTGTCTTACCACCTACCCCAACGGGCTGAATACTCAATGGGAACAACCGGAGTCCGGAGACGAGTGACCCCGATTCAAGTCACTCGGTGGTGTGCGGTGAGGGAAACTCCTTCCGGCTGCAGCAAGGTCGGAGGATCTGCGGTGACTCACAATGAATCTAGGAGGCAAAGTGGAGAAGGAACAAACACAAAGTACACGAAGAAGTTGTCATCGACGAGGCTCGAGGCAGTTGAGACTGTCTCTCGGTGAGGTGCCAAGCCGCTACGAAAGGCTAATGACGCGTTCGATGCGGTCGAGGCACGAGGAAGGAACAACCCCGGGAGTTAACACTGCAGGCGACAAAAGTGCAATCCATGGGAGTTGAGACTCAATGGATGCCACCATGAAGACCCAAGATGAGATGACACATCGAAAGGGCCGGTGATTCTTGTCGAAAAGGGATGTCGAGCCTGCCTGCGATTGAGCGCAGGAGGTAATGAAGGCCAACGGGAGGTTGAGACTTTCAAGTAAAGAAGTGAAATGCAGAACATCCCTCCCGCTATCATTGATCCAACGAGAAAAGGAGATAAGTGCGCTTCACGATTCCCAGGATAATCCGATGTAACCTTTCTAGGATCGGAAGGAGACGATGAAGCCGAGTCATCCCCCGTGATCGATCCAAAAGACTCGATTGAGGATGTTCCAACCACGAGTAAGTCGACCTCAAGTCTACTCGTCAAACTTTCAACTTTGATGAGCCACCCATGGAAATCTCATCATCGTCCGATGACGCAGCCTCGATAAGGCCGAGGACCGACCAACTCACGTGGAAAAATCGGTGAGACCAACGAAGTTGTTGAGACGGCCCTGAGGCTCGCCAGTGGATCAACTTCACAACACCCAGTGAAACAGAGTCCACCGCGCAGCTCCCAAGCCGCAGCAGTTCGACTCCACAAGGAACTTCACGAGCACCACTCATCATTGAACAAATTCCGATTGCTCGTGATGATCCCTTTGTAGAATCATTTCCTTTCTCTCTCGGAGGTACCCGACCACCCCGAAGAGTCGAGAGAGATCTCGCGCTTCCCGCACTGATCCCTGTCATTCCATCGATACCATCGTTCGGTGACTATGATTTTGATGTCGCTTGGCCGTCACCGCAAACAGGAGGGAACATCCGAATTCGGGAGGTGTTCAAAGCTTTATTTTTGAAATTGAGCGGATGGAGAGGCACCAGGCCTCGATGGACATGAGACTGGATAGCAGAGATGCCAACCTTACTGGCGACTTGAGAGGCATAATAGTCGAGAATCATGGAGTGGTGGCAACAACAAACAAACAATGCGCGTGGAACAAGCTAGATATTTGAGAACATTGTTCAACAAGTTGTTGGTATGGCGAAATGAAAATGCGATGCAAAGACAAAATTGAGAGAACACATTGAGCACATGCATGAATCTCACACTTTCTTGAGATAAAGCTCACTGCGTGAGCAAAATAAGAATGAGATCCTGCGTATGGAAGAAAACATGGATCGAAAATTCACCTTCTCACGGCCGAGATGAAGTTAATTAAAGGTGAATCCAACGCTACTCGCTCACGAGTTTCGCGCCGCATACTCCGCAGCGGCACTCAAGCGAACTTGGCTATCATCGACTTCGACTTCCTTTGGCTAGTTTGTTTCGAGGTTCCTCTCTCCTTTGATGATGCCAAAAAGGGGAAGAGGAATACTAAAAGCATTTGAAGAGATCGAAGTTGAGAAGGATGAGCTTGTTTGTGAAGGAAAAGACAGTGAGGAAGTTTCAAGAGAAAAGAAAGGGAAGTCTGTTGAGGGGAAGGATCGAGAGATGTGACCTTGATGATTGCACAAACCCCCAACAAGGTCTTGTCACAAACCGATATTATCAAAGCAAACTCCCGATGATTCTCGCCACTCCAACACTCTTTGTACCTATGGCCGACAAGAGAAAACTGATTGAAGCGAGGATGGAGGAAGTGGAAGGAAGGATGAATGCCCGAGTTATGGATATTTTGAAACAACATGGAGGCATTCGGTGAAGCGAGAGACACTTATGCCATCTCGGATGGGAACTAAGCGAGATCGGTTGATGAATTTAAAACGCTCTCATCCGAAGGATACTTCGCAAACATATCCATGGCTCAAGCACAGGACTTATCTTGGGAAAAGGGTCTCACACTATGTGAAGAAGTTCGACAGCAGCAGACAACCGTCGCTCTGCTTGGTCACTCGCTAGTCACTCACCGGGAAGAAAAGACCCCAAGACAATACACGCCCGAGAAGGAAGAGGTAGAGGAAGAAGCGATGGTGGAGGAAGAGGTTTGAGACCAGACCTCGCCCCAAAAAACATTGAGTACATAGATCCAGGCAAGAAAGGAGGGATCTTGGGCCGGTTTTGACGAAGTAGTCAATCCGCAAGTGGTAAGAACAATCGAGTATGTGAAAAGAATTGAAGAAGAAAATAAAAGACAAACTCGGCTATGGGAGGAGAGACAAGAAAAGAATAAAAAGAGATGAAGTGCCGAGAAAGCGTATGAAAAGAAGAAGAAAGCGGTGAAGATGAGAAAAAGAAAAGAAGACCGAGAAGATGACAGAAGAAGAAGAAAGAAAGGAGGAGCGAAGGAGATGAAGTGTTGTTGTCCACCCCTTCATGTATTTTACTATGTAAATACATTTTATGTAAGTCTTCTCGTAATAAATCGTAAATTCTCTATTTTTGCGTAGACATAGATGTTTGCTCTAATACACTTTATAAACAAGTTGTGTAAAGGACAAGAATGTTATGATCAATAAAAGGATTGATTCTACGATACATTCTCTCGTGAATGCACTATCGTATGTATCTTTGCTATTTACATTTTGAATATTTTAAGTTTTGGCATCATCAAAAAGGGGAAATTGTTGGGAAATTTATTGTTTAGATTTTGATGAATGCCATGTAAAATATAGAATAGGAAGTTGGCACCCCATTTTCGTTGTAAAGCTGCATTGTAATAAATAGGGTGGTGTTTGAGTTAAGTCGGTATGCCTAAACATGCAAGAAGACAACCGGAGACTAGAAGGAAGATTCCGCCTGCGAGACATTTGAGTATGGCAAAGAAGAGAAGACGGGAACTCGATCAAGGAGCGGTGAGATGCAACAGTAAGTATCGAGTCAAGTCAACTCAAGATAGCCAAGTCTCAAGTTGAAGTGACAAAGAGTCATCCAATGATTGGAAGTCGACTCTAAGTCACCTGGGGAAAGCAGGAAATGCGTTCAAGTCGAGATAATGGAAGAGATCCATTGCACGTAAATCAAGGGAATTACTTAAACAAGTAATACCTCCATACTACCTTTCTCGAAGTGCTCGGTCGAAGCGTGCAAAAAGAATAAACCAATGGGAAGCATGTACCATGTCGAACTCGAAAAAGTGAAGAACGATTAATTCATACGAGGAAGTGGCAATTCAAGGATCGCAACAAGACAAGCCAACGACCACAAGTGACTTTCAAAAATAAGCATATCTCTTCAACGGGCAGATTTTTGAAAGATCACTATAAAAGGCGAGGAATGACTACGAGAGAAGGTTACGAACCACGAACATTCAAGAAAATATTTGAATCAGAACCAAAAATATTCTCAAATCATTCAAGATTAATCCTCGTGCCTACATTACGAAGAAAATCAATCCAACACTCACTGTGAAGGAAAGATAACTTCAATCGGTTGAAGAGGAAATTGTTGAAGAATCGGGGTCTACATTCCACGGAGGATTGTAGGAAGGTTCAAGGTCGAACCGGTCTCAAGTTTTGGAGGGCGTGATCAAATCCAAAGAGCTTGAGCAAGTGGTACAGTAGTAAGCAAAAGGCCAAGCCCTGTGAAGAAGAGTCGTCACGAGAAGCCGGTGCGTGACAAAGCATCTCGGATCGAGTCCCAAAGGATCAAGTGTTTGTGTGATCAAGACTTGTATCCGGGTATTACCACTCGTATATCTTGATCAATACCAAGTGGATTCCTCCGGGAGTTGGAGAAGAGAGGAGTAGAAGAATTACCCCATCTTGAACCTCTATAGAAACTTATCGTGTCATTTACATTTCAACATTTTAATTCCTGCATCTTATTTATTTAACTCTTTGATAAATTTGCTATCCACTTGATAATCTCTAAGTACGAAACCATATTTAAGGGTGTAAAGTCTTCCTGAAAACAAATCACAATCGAGTTAAGTCTTTAGTCAAAAGCAGTGAGTTACTCATCAACGGCTCAGTCAGTCTGTTGAGTAACTAACTCTAACTGATTAACTAACTTATTGTCCATCAAGGACTCAATTTCGGTGTGAAGTATTAACTCGAATTTTTAAAAGGACTAAATCGGAAAGTTGGTAAGGTTTATTCAACCCCCTTCTAAACCTTACACTCACACCCCTGGGACCTACATGGGCAAAATTTCAGTTTCTCAAAGAAAATTAGGTTTGCTTGTACTTTCATAAATTTCATGACATTAAATGTTTCACGAACTTCACGACATTGCAATTTCATAATATACACTATTTTCACGAAGTTCACCAAAATAATTAGTTTATTAAACAAACAAAAATCATGTCATTCATGGTTTCAAAGTACATTTTTTTGTTTGCATTATAAATCTTGTAATCGCTGACTTGGCCTTGGGCAAATAAATATCATTTTTACAATAATCTCGTTGTTTGAGTCTATTGTGGCGTGGGTAAGTTAGGCGATGGATCGAACAGGGTTCCTGTGGTCCTTGTTTGACTACCCATATGCCTAATCCCATTTCGGTTTAGGAGACGACAGAGAACTTGGGTCGTAGAACGGTATGTTCATGAATATGACGATCTCGGGCTAAAGCCCAGGCCAAAAGAGACGTCGAGCTAGTGGGAGGATAAGGTAGCGGGAGGCTTCGGCCAAATATTATTGAAAGAACAAGGAGAACGGACAGGATCGAGTGTCCGATCAACATTGATCCTACATTTCTTATTTCGGGCTGACGAACTAATTGATTAACTGTTTATAATTTATTTTAAAATAAGATATCCCCTATTTGTTTTAAAAATTGGGATGTCCATTGGCTGTTTGAACAACAAAAAGGTTTACAGTACATGACTAACTGTTGTACAATGTGCATTACATCATTGATAACATCAAAAATTAATATATTATTATTGAATTGTGATATGTTCTTGATCATTACGACAAATAATTCTCATGTGCATCATTACCATGCATACATAAATATTTTCAGGCGCACTAAGTACTTTTTCAGAGAAACTTCATCACTTTCATTAAACAAATATTGCATTCCTCTACCCCAACCCATTGAGCTCGTTTAGCTCACCCCACTATTTTCATAAAAACTTTTCAGAGAACGAATATTTTGAGGTCGATGAGACTGACATGAGACTTCTAGCTCAGAGTTGACTCTACATAGCGGTTTATGCCTGAAGAGCTTATCCGTCAGCGCTTGAACATTATAACTATTTTATCCTGTAATAGTTTGGTGAGTTACAACTATATTATAATTGTCTGTTATGATCTATAGACTTCCGCTGTATTTATATTTCTAGTTGTTTGTACTTAGATAATAGCTCTTGATGAGCCTAAGATTTGAACATGTGAGTTATACCCTATTGGATGGTATTCAATTTTATTGGGTATGTAAAATGAGGCGTGATAGTTTGATTCCGTATACAAAAATACTAAAATCCAACTAGTAGAAACTCAACGAAAAACTCCTATCTAGAGTATATCTGATCTATGTAATTCAACTCATCCAACAATAGACATGTGTGGACTACGTTAATCACAATACTAAAATAATGGATGAAAAGCTAGCAAACACAATATGCAGGGCTGAATGCGATCTCAGATGTAGTCACATTCGAGATCGCATCCGAGGCGATTGGACTCCTTTGTCTTGAATGACTCTTAATTCTCTCAAGACTCTTGTATCTCTGGTGTATTTCTTGTGTAATGATTATGCACGTCCTCTTCCCTTTATATAGCCGTCCAAACCCTTCAAGAGACCTAATACACAAGGAAAGAAGATATATACAAATATATGACAAGTAAATCACTTATGTTAGGAAACAAGATAACTATCCAAGAGTCCTAATATATCAATACCATATCAATATGATTTATTTCCAAATCTAAAAAGTCCTAAACATACCATAAGTCTAGAAAGGCAAAACAAATCAAAATCCAATCTGTTATTTTAGGAAATTACTTGGGCGAAAATTAACGCCCTAACAAAGATCATTAATCCTCATAAATACTCACACACTTCTCAATTATGCAAAATATTCATGTCAAGTACTCAAGATCTAGTATTGAAACTCATCTCTCGAATTATGAATCAATACATCAAGCATGTTAAACCATTGGCCATAGATAAAACAAGTAATAAAGCAAAGTACTCGAATAGGGTTCAAAATAATAACTTCAATTAAAATTAAGCATCAAACAAGATTCAATTAATCCAATCCCAAACCCCGGAATCACAAGGTATTTAGTCGGACATGGGAAACGAAGAATTCATAGACAAATTGTTCATATCCATATCAAACTAGATGAAAAACTAAGAATACAATGGAGTAAGAAAAACTCAGGGATTTTGATGATCTCTGAATCAATCTTCAATCCTCAAGCGTGGATGTGATCTCGACCTTTCCCTCGATTCCTCCAGTAGAAGGATGCTCTTTTCTCTGCTTTCTAGGGTAAAAGTATGTGTCTTTCTTCGGGTCCGTCTCCTCTTTATTTATAATATCCCGAGGCCAAACCTAAGTCAAAAACGCATGGCGAGACTCACGAGAATCTCGCACGCAGACGCATACGGGCCATGCCTATGCGCTGACAACGACCCGTGCGTCAAGTTGAAGCACCGATTTTTCTTGGGAAGACGTAAGGGTCGTGCGTATAGGCACAACGGACTGACGTCAAGTCGAAGGTATATTTTCTGCAAGAACCACGCCGCGGTCGTCGTGCCCCGAAGCACTGCAGGAAGGGTGAGCGCGTCCTTGTTTTACTCGGTTGCTTGCATACTTGGCGTAATTGCTCGATTCTTTACGGTCCTTTCTTTGTAATGCTCTATTTTGCCACAAAAGTACTCCAAATATATTTTCCACAATATGAGAACACGACCCATTTCTTGAGTTAATGCATGTTTATCAACCTATTATATCCAAAATCATACCCAAAATACATGCAAAACTCACACTAAACAATACGTTGGATTTGATTCTCGTCAATTATTCGATATTTGGAACCAATGATGGGAGATTTATTTACCGCGACGTTTTGTGGATTGTCATGTTGATGAAACAATATTTAGTCAATAGGAAAAGTCAATAGGAAAGGATAAAGATGTATTGCAAAATGATAAACAAAAGCCGAGTTGAGAATCTCTCCTAGAATGAATAAAGTTTATCCTATTTGGACCGCGTACTCCAAAATGTGAAAGTGAAGTGAGTAGAATCATTCATTTAGAGAATATTGCCAATAGACTTCAAGATGTATTTAATTATGCTAATAAAGTTACGAAGTCTCATATTCCGGCTGCAAATATTCCAGCCAGGATTATTGTTCCTGAAGAACATAAGAAAATGAATGATAATATCCCACGACAAAAACTTGGTAGACCTATTGGCTTAAAAGATATTGTTCCTCGAAAAAGAAAAGGGAAAATTGATACTAATGAGCAAGCTCCAGATGAATCTAATGAGCCTAATATCTCAGAAAATATTCAGATTAAAAATTCTGATAGCACTGAGAACCCCTTGAGCTATTGTAATGAGGTATGAGATCGAAATGAAATAATCATTGATGATAAATTTCCATTCTCGGTTGCTCAAGAAATCATTGATGATGATTATGATAGTGAACCACATTCTATAATAGAATGTCGTCAAGGCCTGATTGGCCTATGTGGGAGGAAGCAATAAAATTTGAGTTAGCTTCCCTGGAGAAACAAAATGTATTTGGAAACATTACACGAACTCCAGACTATGTAAAGCCCATATGATACAAATGGGTATTTGTTCGGCAAAGAAATGAGAAAAATGAGGTCGTGAGATATAAAGCCCGACTCATAGCTCAGGATTCTCTCAGAGACCTGGGATAGATTATTATGAGACATATTCATATGTGATAGATACAATCACGTTCTATTTTCTCATTGGTATGGTTGTCCATGAAAGTTTGGATATGCGTCTAATGGACGTAGTAACGGCATATTTATATGGTTCACTGGATTTTGATATTTATATGAAAATCCCTGATGGATATAAAATGTCAAAGTCAGACACTCCTCGTGAGATATACTCGATCAAAGTGCAAAGATCGTTGTATGGATTAAAGCAATCTGGTCGCATGTGGTATCATAGGCTGAAGAATACCTTTCTAGGGAAGGTTATAAAAATAATCCTATTTGTCCATGCGTTTTTATTAAAAGGTCAGATACCGAATTTGCTATCATAGTTGTATATGTCGATGACATGAATTTGATTGGCACTCCTGAAGAGTTATCTAATGCTGCTGAATATCTAAAGAAAAAGTTTGAGGTTAAAGATCTTGGGAAAACCAAACTCTGTCTTGGTCTTGAGCTAGATCAGAAAGACAATGAAGTTCTTGTCCACCAATCTGCTTATACAAAAAGATTGCTCAAATGGTTTAATATGGACAATACTCATTCCTTGAGTACCCCTATGGTCGTACGAAGTTTAGATCCAAATTAAGATATATTTCGACCAAAGGGTCCGATGAAGAGATTTTAGGTCCTGAAGCACCTTATCTCAATGCTATTGGAGCATTAATGTATTTAGCACAATGCACGGACGGATATCACTTTTCTTTGTCAATCTACTTGCGCAATACAGTTCTGAACCAACTAGAAGACACTGGAATGGTATTAAACATATTTTTCGATACCTCAATGGTACTATAGATTTGGGATTATTCTACTCAAAGGAATCCATTAACTCTGTATTAGTTGGTTATGTTGATGCAGGATATAGATCAGAGCCGCACAAAGCTCGATCACAATCTGGTTATGTATTTTGCTATAATGGTACATCTATATAATGGTGTTATATCTCATATTCAAAATAGTTGTCAATTGAAGCCGGTTACATAAACTGCTACTATTAGTTATGAGGATAATGCAGCGTGTATAGATCAAGTAAAAGGGGGTTACATAAAAGGTGATAGAACCAAGCATATTTCACCAAAGTTTTTCCATATACATGAACTCCAGAAAAATGGAGAGGTAGATATTCAATAGATTCGCTCCTACCATAATCTTGCTAATTTATTTACAAAATCCTTGCCGACGTCTACATTCGAGAAACTGGTTTACAGCATTGGAATGAGAAAGAGTCCATACAAAGCAAGATTAATGAATCAGTTATGCAGTTAATATTCCTCATTTCAGGGGGAGCGAATATACTGTGCGTTGTACTCTATTTTCCTTTTGTATGGTTTTTATCTCATTGACTTTTTCCAGCTTACGGTTTTTAACGAGACATCTTATGCATAAAGTCGGGATTTGAGAATGTACTATTTTTCCCTTATGTCCGATTTTTTCCCACAGGATTTTTTCGGCTTGAGGTTTTTAATGAGGCATACTCATCCAATTATGATACGTCCAAGGGGGAGTGTGATAAAAAATAGATGGACATATCATACACAGTGAAAAAACGGTGAGCAAAATCAAACTTGCACAGTGTCTGCATAGTATTCGATAGCGACATTTTGATTGAAAACAACATTTTGCTTTAAATTATAAAGATGTACAGTACTCGCATAGTACTTTGATAATGACATGTAACCTATTATAAATAGGCGTCGTCTGATTCATAAGAAATACACCTCTTCTTCATTTTATCTTATTCTTCTTAAGGCTTGTTTTGCAGTATTAATTTCTAATTATTTATAATATTTTGATAATATTACCGTTTTTCGAATAAAGCTTCCAAAACTTTTATGTATCTTTTGAACTTAATAAGTTGGCGTTTTCCAATCGTCTAGATTTTGAACTACATTATCATTAGTAATGATTTCTTTGTTCTAATTATTCATATCTAAATTATCAACACAACTATTATTATTAGATCTAAATGATAAAACTCTAGCTAATCTATTCATTAATTAATCCTTATTATTGTCAACGTTATGACAATTTGTCCTATTATAAACTTTAAGCACTAATAACTGCTATCACAAAATGTATAGTAACTTGTCTTGTGAGTGTAATAATGCTTAGAACATTGTGTATGAATATGCTAATGGAGTTCTCATTACAAACATAATTGTTGCTATCTTTATTATTTGCTTACTTTGCATATTATAAGTTACAATATCATATACATATAAATACATGTATCATAATTGTTCTATATAAAACAAATATTATTTGCAACATGCTATCAATATGAGTTATTGCTTGAGAAAATATATGTATATTTTAAGTTTGAATTTCTTTGTACTAATTTATTTTTATTTCCCTTGTAGAAAAATGACCAAAGATTCGACACTACAAAAAACAAGGAAATTCCAACGGAAAATTACATTGAAATTTGGCCAACTACTGTTGGCATTATCGATTCAATGGAAATTCTAATATAAAATACATCGTTGGTAAAATGGTCGTTGGAGTGGCAAATTCTAATGGGAATTCCAATGGAAAAATATTCCAACGATATTTCCAACGTTATTTAATTATTGGAATATATAAGCTGTTGGAAAAAACTCGAATATTTTTTCCAACACTAATTCCAATATAGTTATACCATTAATGGAATTTAGTCCACCTAAGTATATCCATTGGAATACATATATAATTGTTGGAAAAAACTCCAACAGTTATTCCAACGGAGTTATATTTTGGAATTTATCCAATAATGATAATTCCAATTGTATATATCCGTTGGCATATCCAAACATTTTCTCTCATTATCTAATATCTTTAACTTTCAAATAGGTCACACATAATCAATTTGTCTTGATATTCTTTGGAAACAAATTATATGTCATGGAATTTAGATGCTAAAATTCATCTAGACGCTAAAGGTTTGGGTGATACTATAAAAGAAGGAAATAGTACATTTGCACAAGATAAAGCTAAGGCTATGATATTACTCCGTCATCATCTGGATGAAATTAAAAATTGATTACCTTATGGTAAAAGATCCATCTATCATATGGAAAATTTTGAAGGAAATGTATGACCAATCGAAGTTGGTTATACTTCCAAGGGCCCGATATGATTAGATAAAATTGCGGTTTCAAGATTTCAAATCCGTAAGTGGCTATAATTCCATGTTATTTAAAATTTCTCCAAAATTGAAATTATGTGGAGAAAGTATTATGGATGGAGATATGATTGAAAAAACACTTTCTACTTTTCGCCGCCGGGTTTGGTCTCAATAGCAATATCTGAGAAAAAGGTTTCACAAAGTATTTTGACTTAATTTCGTGCCTTCTTGTGGTAGAACAAAATAATGAATTGCGATAAAATATCATGAATCGACTCTTTGGTTCTACTTCATTCCCTGAAGTGAATGCGACTAGAGCTCAAAATTTCAATAATTTAAGAGGTCGTGGAAGGTTTACTCCATATAATCGTGGTAGTCAGAATAATTGAAATCACGAAAATACAAGTAACCATACGAAATGGAGCAGAAATGATAAGAAAGGAAAAGAAAATGATAAATCCGAGAGAATGGTGAGAAAGTGTTGCGATGCGGAATAAAAGGTCATTGATCACATACTTGTCGTACGGACAAACATTTAGTGGAGCTATATCAAGCATCACTTCGCAAGAAAGATAAAAATGCTGAAGCAAATTTTACTTTTGATCATCCCGAAGATGATAATTTTGATGACGTAAATGTGGATATTACACATCTGGCTGTTGCTGATTTCTTTGAGAATTCAGAAGGAATGATTGATCACTTGATTGGGGATGGAAATATATAAGCAATGATATATATGCTTTAAATTAGTTTCTAAAATATTTTATGTAATTATATTGGTATTGTAAGAGTGAGAATGTTTTTTTTATTATGCTTATATGTATTTTCCCGGGAAGATATATTTCCTGGTTGAATCTTTTATATGAATGATATTTTTATCACAATATTTGTGTTTATTATTTCAATCACAAAATATTATTATAATTCTACTAAATCATTTATAATTTTCACATTCAAATTTTCTCCCTCCTTCCCCCAACGGCTAGTTAACGGCTATGAACAATGATTTTATTCTATGAATATACCAATATTTCATTCAATAAATTCACACATATTCTCTCATCTTTCTAAAACTTCACATTATTGCGTTTCAAGAAAATGGTTAACTTAATTGTAGCATATCTCATTACATTGGTCTTCTTGAACATTATCATACTTTTTGTTGGAGAATATCCTCTAGAGCACTTTTGGCTTATGATTAATCTTCTTATCTTCATGGTTTTTCCTTTGTTAGCATGGGCAATTAGTTTTAACATGTAATAATTAGATGATTATGTATATCTATGTTGTCGAATAAAATTTTTATGTTTAAATTTTTGTTATACATATATGATTAAGCAAAAATTTAAACATAAAAATTTTATTCGACAACATAGACATACATAATCATCTAATTATTGCATGTTAAAAATAATTGTCCAAGCTAACAAAGAAAAAAACCATGAAGATAAGAAGATTAATAATAAGCCAAAAGTGCTCTAGGATATTCTCCAACAAAAAATATGATAATATTCAAGAAGACCAATGTAATGATATTTGCTACAATTAAATTAACTATTTTCTTGAAACGAAATAATGTGAAGTTTTATACAGATGGGAGAATATGTGTGAATTTATTGAATGAAATATTGGTATATTTATAGAATAAAAATCACTGTTCATAGTCGTTAACTAGCCGTTGGGGGGGAGAAAATTTGAATGTGAAAATTATAAATGATTTAGTAGAATTATAATAATATTTTGTGATTGAAATAATAAACACAAATATTATGATAAAAATATCATTCATATAAAAGGTTCAACTCGGAAATATATCTTCCCGGGAAAATACATATAAGCATAATATAAAAAAACATTCTCACTCTTACAATACCAACAGAAATACATGAAATATTTTAGAAACTAATTTAAAGCATGGATATCATTGCTTATATATTTATGTCCCCAATCAAGTGATCAATCATTCTTTCTGGATGCTCAAAGAAATCAGCAACAACCAGATGCGTAATATCTACATTTACGTCATCAAAATTATCATCTTCGGAATGATCAGAAGTGAAAGTTGCTTCAATATTTTTATCTTATTCTTGCGAAGTGATGCTTGATAAAGCTCCACTAAATATTTGGCCGTACAACAAGTACGTGACCAATGACCTTTTACGCATCGGTAACACTTCTCTCCACCATTCTCTGGATTTATCACTTTCTCTTTTCCTTTCTTATCATTTCTGTTCCACTTTAGATGGTTACTTGTATTTTCGTGATTTGAATTATTCTGACTACCACGATTATATGGAGTAAACCTTCCACGACCACGGCCACGACCGCGGCCACGGCCTCTTAAATTATTGAAAATTTGAGCTCTAGTCGCATTCACTTCGGGGGAATGAAGTTGAACCAGTGGTGGGATTCGTGATTTTTATCGATGAATTCATTATTTTGTTCGGCCACAAGAAGACACGAAATCAAGTCAGAATACTTTGTGAAACCTTTTTCTCGGTATTGATGTTGCAGGACCAAACCCGAAGTATGAAAAGTAGAAAGTGTTGTTTCAATCATATCTCCATCCATAATACTTTCTCCACATAATTTCAATTTTGGAGAAATTTTAAATAACATGGAATTATAGTCACTTATGGATTTGAAATCTTGAAACCGCAATTTTATCCAATCATATCGGGCCTTTGGAAATATAACCAACTTCAGGTGGTCATACATTTCCTTCAAATTTTTCCAAAGGATAGATGGATCTTTTACCGTAAGGTATTCAATTTTTAAATTTTCATCCAGATGATGACGGAGAAAAATCATAGCTTTAGCTTTTTATCTTGTCTTGGATGCACTATTTCCTTCTTTTATAGTATCACCCAAATATTTAGTGTCAGATGAATCGGCAAAGATCTAAAGCCCATGACATATAATTTTTTCCAAAGAATATCAAGTGCAATGAAATCGAGTTTTGCGAGGTTAGTCATATTAAAATTTCAAATGAAGAAAATAATAAAACTTACCACACTCACCAAAAACTTTAAAGATCGGCTAGAGACTCGTCTTTGATAACGTGTTATAAATAATAAAAATTAATCAAAAGCCAAAATAAGCCTTAAGAAAAAAGAATAAGATAAAATGAAGAAGATGTGTATTTCTTATGAATCGAGCACGCGCCTATTTATAATAGATTAATAGGTTTCATGTCATTATCAAAATCTATGCAAGTACTACGCATCTTTATAATTTTCAACCAAAACGTCGTTTTCAATCAAAATGTCTTTGTGATACTATGCGGACTTTGTACAAGTTTGACTTTTTTGTCTTTCTTGTGTATGATATGTCCATCTATTTTTCATTGCACAAAACTATATATTGGAATAAACTATTCTTTTATCATAAGGATATAGTTAGTTTAAGTTATTTTCCAAAAAAGCTTATAGCTTTACATAAAGAACAATATAATTTTCTCCGATATTGGAATGATACGAGTTGCTTTAAAACTGCAATGAGATTAGGCCTCAATACTTTGGCTATCGTCTTTGTAAGAGACATAATAAATTTAATGACCCCTACTTAGGAATTGTAGAATCAAATCTTTGTGATGGCCCGTCTATTTCTTGTGCTTTCCAAATTTTCGATTTCGAGTTTGGTACCAATCTTTTATCTTTTTGTAAACTTCGTACTTAATTACACGGGATTGCGATTAAATTCAATCTAAAATAGAATATGAGCGGAATATTCCATCGGGAATATGTCACATGACATGCACCACATTTAAGGCTTTTCAGTCATTGAACATGTCATACAACCAAATATTTAGTGGAGCTATATTAAGCACCATCAAAACATAAATGCAAAAATGTCCATAAATGCAAAAATGTCCAGACATATGCTATTGGAACAATAAGGCCACTTACTACTGTTGAGGCTAACGCATCTTAAATTATAAATGATCATAATTCTATCCACGATCACTTGAACTAATAAATTTCTTTGAGGACCGTAGTTCTATGGCAAAAAATACCGCGTGGATGAAAAATATCCGGAATTTATAATTCATCATGTATTCATGTAATTACTCCCTTGGATGATATATTCAGGATGTTGAGATTATTGTGATTGTGATTATATATACTTCCCTGGATGATATATTCCCGGCTTGAGCTTTTAATATGAAATGATTATCTTGTTATCATGATATTTGTGTTTAATATTTACGATCATAAAATATCAGCAAATATGTATTAAATCATTTTAAGAAAATATGAATATTTTTTTCATCCTCTATATTAACGTTAGCTATATTAGTGATTTCTCATTTATAAAAATGATTTAGGAATAGTGATTTCTCATTCTATAAACAAGTTAAATTTTTGAAGTATAATTAGGTTAGCCATAGTGAAATTCAAACTTGATAAATTTTGAAATTTGCACTTGCCTTTAGAAGGATGAATACTCTTTGTAAAGAGAATTGAGAACTTAACTTCTATTTACTACTATTTATCATCCACAAACTAATGGGCAAATTGAAGAAATAGAACTTTATCTCAAATGTAGAGGTTTAATCGCAAAGAACTTAAAGAATCCAGAAGATTGTAGGTTGTTGATGGATTTAATCAATTGAGAGACCACTTGATCTTGTGACTATACCTATGGCATTAAAAAAGGTAGAATTGCAACTAATTGATTAAGTTGCAAGAAATGGGAGACTCAACATCAAAAACTCGAACAATTCATAAACAAGCCGACAAGGCCAGGAAAAGAGTCATCTTTGAACCAGATGATTGGATTTTGTTGCACTTGAGAAAGCAAAGGTTTTTAAGCCAAGGGTAAGTCAAAGTTGTTGCCAACGGGATTTTCAATAATACTTACAAACTTGGCCTTTTATGTGAGTGTCATTTTAGAATTATCGATATTTCTCCTTTGAACGCATAATAAAATTCGGGGACAAATACTTCTTTGGAAGAAAGGAGTACTACCGGATGTAAAAATCCTTTGAAGATTATCGAATGTTCCAATCATAAGGGTAAGAACTCTGTCAGACCAAAAATAACTCATTAAAATACCAATTGGGGAGTGTTGTTCAAACTCTTGGGTCAAAATGCAAACAATGAGTTGGATCAAAGAGATGATTCGAATTAAATACTTAATTTGAAAAGTATAAGCCATCAACTTCGTGTACCACATCAAGCACAAGAGGGGCGTCTATTTATTTTGCTTACAATGGGTCGTTTATTAGTGAAATAACATTTAAGTTTATAGTAAAAGACCTTTTATAAAGTTGTCGGGATAGTTGTTATACTGACGTATTGCAAAGATTGGTCAGGTTGCTTGTTCAATTTCTTCAACAAAGGATTTCAAAACTTTTTCCCATAATCCTGTTAGAAAGAGCTTTTGATCCGCTATTTGATATGCTAATGTTTCTGAACTTTAATAAAAATTCTCATCTATCATGTTGATATTTACCACAATTTCTTATGGCAACATTGACACATACATTTGAGGTTTGAAAAAGATACTTATTTTGAATTCCTCAAATTCTTCGTTTTACATTTGATATTAAAGATATTCATTTTAATTTTTCAATTTTTCACACTGTTCGTTTAACTTTTTAAAGTTTCTTTCTATTGATTCACATTATTACAGAACGTATTCCATGGGTTAAGTCTGTTGTGACTACTTTTCTTATTTTCTATAATCCAGTCCTTCATTTGAAGGTATTGGAACTGGTTGAAAATATTTTCTTGAATTTCATCTATATTTTTTTGTAGGCTTCCTTCTATATGGAAATTTTTTTCCAGATGATCTATTCAGATGAACATCAAAAGCTTCTTGAAAATTATCAAATGTTTTAAGGACACTTTTACTGTACCATTTCCTTTAAGGCCTGCTATTCTGTCTCATTGAGATCTGGCTTTTTGCTTTTGTAAACAAGGTAACACATTTCTAGCTTTTTTCCAAAAATATATGTCATAGTGTTCAGGCTTGAAAAAATCATGTTGTTTCTTGTTTTTTAAGTTTTCTGTTTTCATAATATGTGGGACAATTTGTTCTATTTTTCAGTATTAGTTTCGAAAAAACCATCTGGATTCTTCAGAATATTTGTACAAATTGTTGGACTACTACATTTTCTATCACGTTTTCTGAATTATTTCTAACTAAACGACGAGAATTTGGTCTACGAAACCATGTAACAATACAAACACACAATATTTACAGTGAAAAGAAAAATATTCACAAATCTAAACACTTACCTTGCCTTCCCCGGCAACGGCCCCGAAAACTTGCTACAACTTTAAGGTTGCAAACCCAAGTACAAGTTGTCTCGAGTAATAAATTTTTCGTGAGTCTGAGTTCGATCCACAAGGAAGTTGATGGAAGTTTATAGAATATATCTTATTTAAACGATGAGTAAATAAATTTTAAACTATTCACTCTTGATTTGGATAAAAGAATAATTATATTTTTAAATTATCACTATTAGAATCCATACACAACGAAGGTTCCAATGGGAAAATATTATAAATATAAATCATGCAATGATGTGAACATGTTGTATTACCAAATTAATTTATCTTATAACGTTAACACTTGTTTATGAGATCAAGTATTTATGCATTCTTTTGTCTACAACAAATCAAGGTATCCATATTAGTAGTCGGTTGAAATAAAACAAGACATTTAACTAAATTGAACCAAGTATTTGTTGTGCCAATAAATATACATGAATCAAGAAAACATCACTAAACAATAAGGGTGTCTAAATAACAAAATAAAATTTAATGTAAATCTACAATCATTCATTTTCCATCATCAAAAGTTCCACCTTATTTCCTCAACAAAATCAATTTGGAATTATTTTATTCTTTATTTTTATTACAAGTAAGAAAATATGAAAATTGACACAAACTCTGCCACTTTCTTTGACTGGCCATTTTGTCCATCATTTCAGCTGAATTTGCACAATTTTCTTCCACAAATCAATTGTCACACGTGTTAGCTTCATTTTTCAACTGGTTTCATTGAATTTCAACCACCATGAACTAAAATATGGTTGAATTCTTGGGATGTGGTTGGCCTGCCGGATTGATCATTGTATCAACTTGTGTGATTTTTCGAAATTCACCAACTCCGAATCTGATTTTGTGTTATGAAGCAATATTGTAGCCCTATGAGTTGTGAATACTCAGTAAAAATTTCAACTCAAATGGACTTGTGGTTTTCGAGTTATGCCCAAAATACCAAATTTGGCCAAGTCTAGAAACTAAATGAGCAACTGTTCAAGCTATGATGAATTTTTTATCCAAGAAAATATCATTCCAAACTTTGATTTTGGTTTCAATATCACTGAAAACTTGTAAATGAATGGATTGTGAATCCATATCTTCAAGAATCTTCCAAAAATCATAGCAGAATCGAAAGTTATGCTCGTTGAACCGAACATGCACTAAAAATGCTTCATAATACAATTTTATGTTTATTTCCTATTTTTTCCTAACATATAATAATACTATAAATTTATATTATTAATAAGGTAAAAAAATATTACAAACCAAAAATAAATATATATTTTTACGTCCATCACACTCTCAACTGAGAACTTATTACTAGTCCCTAGTAATTAAATCATACAAAATACAAAAGAAATTTGATAAATGTGGCAAGTTGATCATTATTTTTAAAGAACTTGGGAAATAGTCCAACAATCAAAAAGCTTATTGTTCGGTCATCATAGATCTTTCAAAAATAAATATAATAATTTTTTAGAGAAAAATATCGTGTATATATGCACAAAACACCCTTTGCATTACGCAAACCCGGATACATAAATATAAAACTTGATCATGAAATCCTCACGGGTTGAGTTGGAAAATAGTCAAATCTCCCAAGGAATGGTCAATATGATTTAGGACAAACATTCAAACCAAAATTGAGCATAACATAGGTAGTTAGAAAATTTGAAACACCTAATTTTTTCATACTAAATTATGTCTCGAAATTTCATTGGTTTATAATTGCAAACAAAATGATAATAACTTTTTTTTTCTATATTTCTTTTTATTTTTTTCTATTTTTCTTTTTTCTTTTTTCTTTTTTTTTTTTTTTTGTAGTTTTTTTCTTTACAACATGACTTACATGATAAAATAACAATGAAGAATACTCATCATAAATTATGTAATTGAGTATTTTAACAACATTTAAAATGTAGGTGTTAATCAAATCATTTTTCCACATGTTAGGTAGACATATTTAAGTATTTGAAATCACAACATAACTATTTCAAATGACCAATTAAAGTTCAGAATGCTTGTTTTCTCAAACTCACAACTTATTCACAAAAGATGTGTAAATCTTAAAAGTAAAATATTTTATCATGATCAAACTTTCAGTTATATGTATCACAACCAATCTTTCCACAAAACTTAAAATGTGCACAAAACAATTTCCTATTTTGTTTTCTTTTTTTCTAAATTTAAGATAACATCACAAAATAACATCATTGAATTAAACAATAAAACTTTTTTCATGTTTTGACAATTCACAACAAGTTTTGAAAAGGGATTTACTAGAACAACATCAATAATATAGGGATGTATCTCGATAAGATCAAAATGACATTCTTTACTCTGTCATCGATGTGTTTTTTAAAAATCACACATTACAAACTATAAAAAAAATACATTTACCAAAACAAACAATATCAATTATCCACTTTCCCCATCTTATATATAACATTGTCCGCGATGTCAAAAATAAATAGGAAAGTAAGGTTTAGAAGATATCGCCAGGTTTATGGTTTATTGGAATAAAGCTGAAAGAACACAGTAGTAATTATACCCATAAAAGATAAATCTCACAACGTCAGAATGACATTCTTTACTCTGTCATCGATGTATTTTTTTTCAAATCACACATTGCAAACTAGAAAAAAAAACGTTTACCAAACAAAAAAATAATATCAATTATCCCTTCCCCCCAACTTATATAAAACATTGTCCGCAATGTCAAAAATAAATAGGAGCAAGGTTTAGAAGATATCACCTGATGTATGGCTTATTGAAATGAAGCTGAAAGAACACAATAGTAGTTATAACTTATACTCATGAAGGATAAATCTCACAACGTAAGAGAAATCCAATTTGCATTTTTAACTTCTATCATCGGACCAAACAACATGAGCGATTTTGGATCGGGTTCGAGAACAAATGCTTGGAGTTGATCAATCGATTCATTTGGTGTTGTTACACAAATTATGACTCATCGCATGACGGTGAAATAAAATCTTTTCGACAAAGATAATCTAAGAAATATAACAAACCATCAAAGAAACCATTAACATTCGGAATACATATATCTTACGGAGAATGTTGAGTTCTTTGCCAAGAGACCACTTGGAATAACTCCTCCATTGTACCAAAACCACCAGGGTAGGGGAGGCATCTGCATTATGTATCATATTCACCATTTTATCTTACATGTTTGATACTCTTAACTAATCTCCAATGGTTTGGCTGGTGATTTGTCGGACACCTAAAAGTTTTGGGATAACTCCAGAATCGACTCCTCCCAAATATGCGAGATCCAAGTAACCAACACGCTCCATTAACCCAAATTGACTCCTTGTATACTAAGTGAATGTGTTTTTTTAACTAAAACTTTCCAGAGATTATCATTTTGCCTCAAAAACAACCATATTTCCCAGGACTTGAATCATATAATACTGATGTCTGATTAAATCTACGGAAAGAAATATCCATTTCACTCCACACACTCTCTCTCTCTCTCTCTCTCTCTCTAATATAAATGGAATGGTGTAAGAAGAGGGTGAATACAACGCTATTTTGAGCTATGTTATGGGGAATGCTACAATAAATGTAATTATTGGAACTCTTTTCTTTGTCAAAAAGTTTGAAAATAATGACAAGAAAGTATATAAAAAAAAGCGCTAACATGTGAATGAACATAAATATAGTTGTGATTGTGGCTCACATCTTCCTACGGTTTACGTCCAGAACGGCTTAAACACCATCTATGGGTCGGGATATGCTTCCCATCAATTTTCTTATAAATTGACAAACATGGTCTTTTAACGTCAATTTCCAAGACCATGTTCACATTCTTTTCGAAATTGGTTCCATAAGCGGAGAATTTCATGGTGCGAATCCATTGAGGATGTGTATCAAGAGTTAATAGAATATTATCTAAAGACTCCTTACTCAGTTCATCGTTTATGAATTGAATTTTATCTTCTTGATTTCTATAAACCATACCTAAAGAATGACACTTTGTGTCACAAGTCTATCGAGCACATTTGTGACAGACTTGTAATCTTTTTGGCCCTTGATTTTTTTAATATGAACTTTTACCTACACCAAGCATGCATTTGGTAAGAAAATTTGAAAACTCAACTGCTAATCTTACATTTGCTTCAATGATCCAACGTATATCTTCTGGAATGTCTTTGTGCATAAGCATTCTTAGCTTATTTTCAAGCCCTCAATTCATATTTTCAAATTTTCATTTTTAGAAAGAAAATAAAATCGCTTTTTGATAGTATAATCTATGAAAGACAACAAACCATCAAAAAAACCATTAACATCAAAGAAAACCTTTCTTGACAACATAGTTTATGAAAGACAACAAACCATCAAAGAAACCATTAACATTCGAATACATATATTGGTGAATGTTTAGTTGGTTTCTTTGATGGTTTGTTAATGGTTTTTTTGATGGTTTGTTGCCTTTCATAGATTATACTCTCAAATAGAGATTTTATTTTTCCTAAAAATAAAATTTTGAAATATATGAAGCTAGGCTTGAAAGGTTAAGAATCTTTATCACAAAGCGTCAGAGGATATACGTTGGATTATTGAAGCAAATGGAAAGATTAGCGGTGAATTTTTCAATTTTTCTTACCAAATGCATGTAAATATAGATAAAAATTCATATTAAAAAATGAAAGGCCAAAGATTGCAAATTTGTCACAAATGTGCTCGATAGACTTGTGACAAAGTGTGTCTTCTTTAGGTATGGTTTCTAGAAATCGAAAAGATAAAATTCAACTCATAAAGGATGGGTGAGTAAAGAGTCTTTAGATAATATTCTATTAACTTTTGATACGCATCCGTCGCTTGATGGATTTGTGCATCATGAAAGTCTCTCTCTTATGGAACGATTCCAAAAGAATGTGAACATAGTCTTGGAAATCTGACGTTAAATGACCCTGTTTGCCAATTTATAAGAAAATGGATAGGAAGCATATCCCCGACCCATAGAAGGTGTTTAAGCCATTTATGGACGTAAAACCAGAGGAAGATGTGAACCACAATCACAACTACATTTATGTTCATTCACATGTTAGCGGTTTTTTTTTAACTTTCTTGTCATTATTTTCAATCTTTTTGACAAAGAAAAGAGTTCCAATAACTACATTTGCTGTAGCATTCCCAATTCATAGCTCAGTAAATAGCATTGCATTCACCCTCTTCTTACACAATTCCATTTATATTAGAGAAAAGAAAAAGAAAGAGAGAGAGAGAGAATGGAGGGATCTTCTTTCCGTAGATTTAACTGTATTACTGTATTCTATGGTTCAAGTCCTGGGAAAGATGGTTGTTTTCTTGAGGCAACCGATAATCTCGGTAAAGTTCTAGTAAAAAAGCACATTCACTTAGTATACAGAGGATGTAATTTTGGGTTAATGGGGGCATGTTGTTGGATCTGCCTAATTTAGGAGGAGTCAGATTCTTAGGAGTTATCCCAAAACTTTTAGGTGTCCGAAAAATCACCGGCCAAACCATTAGAGATGAGTTAAGAGTATCAAACATGCAAGATAGAATGGTGAATATGACTTATAATGCAGATGTCTTCCCTACCTGATGGTTTTGGTACACTAGAGGAGTTATTCCAAGTGGTCACCTGGGTACAACTCAACATTCACCAGAAGCATATAGGTATTCTGAATGTTAATGGTTTCTTTGATGGTTTGTTATCTTTCTTAGATTATGCTATCGAGAAATGTTTTATTCTACCGTAAGTCAGATGAATCATAATTTGTGCAACAACACCAAGTGAACTAATCGATCAACTCCAAGCATTTGTTGTGAACGATCCAAAATTGGCTCATGTTGTTTGGTCGATGATAGAAGTCAAAAACGCAAATTAGATTTCTCTTGCGTTATGAGATTTATCCTTCATGGGTATAAGTTATAACTATTATTGTGTTCTTTCGAAACTTCATTTCATTAAGCCATACATCAAGTGATATCTTCTAAACCTTGCTTTTCTTATATAATTTTGACATTGCGAACAACAATTTTATATAAGTTGGGGGAAGGAATTAGTGATATTATTTTTTTGTTTGGTAAACATGTTTTTTTTCTAGTTTGCAATGCGTAATTTATAAAAAAAACACATTGATGGCATAGTAAAGAATGTCATTTTGATATTCTTGAGACGCATCCCTATTATTATTGATGTTGTTGTAGTAATTTCGTTTTCAAAACATGGCATGTTGTGAATTTTAAAAAAAAAATTGTGAATTGTCAAAATATGAAAATAGTCTTATTGTTGAATTCAATGATGCTTTCTCAAATTAGAAAAAATTAAAAAAAGAAAGGAAAAAACAAAAACAAAAAAGCAAAGAAATTATTTTGTGCACATTTCTAAAATTTGTGGAAATATTAATTGTGATACATATAACTGAAAGTTTGATCAAGATAAAGTATTTTATTTTCAATATTCACACATCTTTTGTAAATAAATGGTGAGTTTGAGAAAATAAATATTCTGAACTTTAATTGGTCATTTGAAATGGTTATGTTGTGATTTGAAATACTTAAATATGTCTACCTAACATGTAGAGAAATAATTTGGTTAACACTTACATTTTCAGTTTCTATTAAAATACTCAATTACATAATTTGAGATGAGTATTCTTCAATGTTATGTTATCATGTAAGTGATGTTGTAAAGAAAGAAAAGAAAAATACAAAAAAAAGGAAAAAAGAAAAGGAAAAAAAAGAAGAAAAGAAAGAAGGAAAAAAAGAAAAAAATATAGAAAAAAAAAGTTATTATCATTTTGTTTGCAATTCTAAACCAATGAAATCTCGAGACATAATTTGGTATGAAAAAATTAGGTGTTTCAAATTTTCTAACTACCTATATTATGCTCAATTTTGGTTTGAATGCTTGTCCTAAATCATATTGGCCATTTTCTTGAGAGTTTTGACTGTTTTCCAACTCTTAGAGTGAACACCTCACCAAATTACATGACAAACACTAACCCGTGGGATATGGAGTTGATGCTTTTTCATGATTAAGTTTGAAGTTTATGTATCCGGGTTTTGCGAGAATGTAAAGGTGGTTTTTGTGATATTTCTTCTCTAAAAAACTATATAAAAAATTATTATATTTATTCTTGATAGCATCTATGATGGTAATGACAATAAACTTGTTGATTGTCGACTATTTCTCAATTTCTTTAAAAATAATGATCAACGTCTACATTCATCAAATTTCTTTTGTTTGTATGTTTTAATTACTAAGGACTAGTAATAAAGCTGGTTGGGAGGTGTGATGAACGTTAAAAATATATAATTATTTTTAGTTTATAATATTGTTTTACCTTATTAATATTATTAATAATATAAATTTATAGTATTATTATATGTTAGGAATAAAATATGAAATTAACATAAAATTGTATTAGGAGGTATTTTTAGTGCAGGTTCGGATCAACGAGCATAACTTTCAAATCCGACATGATTTTGGGATGATTCTTGAAGGTATGGATTCACAATCCATTCATTTACAAGTTTTCAGAGACATTGAAATTAAAATCAAAGTTTGGAATGATATTTTCTTGTATCAGAAATTCATCACAACTTGAAGCTTGAAGGGTTTGCTCATTAAGTTTCCAACAGTTTGATTTTGGGCATAACTCGGAAACCACAAGTCCATTAAGTGAAATTTTAAGCGAGTATTCATAACTAGAGTTGTCAAAAATGGCCCGGCCCGGTAATAGGGTTGGGTGGGCTATAATTTTGTATGCCCGAAAAGAACTGGGCCTATTTGGCCCAGCTCGTTAAGTCCGAAACACCGGGCCAACCCGGCCGACCCGGTTGGCCCGAAGCAAATTTAGTGTATTTTTAATATATGGGTTGGGTTGTGCTCCCCAAAATAGCGGCCCCAAGAAATTCTGGGCTGGCTCAGCCCGACCCGATTTCACCCCTTAGCACCGGACCGGCCCGGCCTGGATATTTTGACAACTCTATTCACAACACATAAGGCTATAATATTGCTTCAGAAGACGAAGTCAGATTTAAAGTTGGTGAATTTTGAAAAATCGCACAAGTTGTTGCAGTGAACAATCTCTTAAGCCAACCACATCTCAATAATTCAACCATATCTTGGTTCATGGTGATTGGAATTCAATGAAACCAGGGTTGAAAATTGAAGCTAACACATGTACAATTGATTTGCGGAAGAAAATTGTGCAAATTCAATCAAAACATGGACAAAATGGTCGAGTCAAAAAAAAGAAGGTGGAGAGTTGGTGTTGATTTTCATATTTTCTTACTTGTAATAAAATTAAATATTTAAATAATTTCCAAGTTGATTTTGTGTTGGTTATAAATAGAGGACATTAGCATCATCAAGGACAAGTTGTGTGGAGAAAGTTAGAGGTTCAAAGGAATTTTTCTTTGTTGTTTTTCCTAAATTATAGTAAGGTTTCTAGTATTTTATAAAAAAATCTTTAGTTTTTCTTCAATCTTTGTTTTCTCTAATTTCTTAATGTCTTTCTAAGTTTATTTTGTTAAGAAAATATGGTGAAACTCTTGATGAAGGAAAAGGAATGATTGTAGATTCACATTAAATTTTATTGTTTTGAATCATCAATTTGTTCTTTAGATTATATCCTTCTTGTTTTGTTGTGTTTTCTTAATTTATGTATATCTATAGACAACAAATACTTGGTTCCATATAGTTAAATGTCTGGTTTTATTTCAACCGACTATTAATGTGATATCTTGATTTGTGTAGACAAAAAATGCATAAATATTTGATCTCATAAACAAGTATTAGCGTTATAAGATAAATTATAAGTGATAATACAATATGTTCACCTCATTGCATGATTTATCTTTATAATATCTTCACATTGGAACATTCGTTGTGTATGGATTCCAATAGTGACAATTTAAGAGGTAAGAAAATATAATCATTCATTTATCTGAAATCAAGAGTGAATCTCTAATCTTCAACATTTCTATTACTTAAATTTCTTGTAACACAAAAAATATTCTTATTAGTTTAAAATCCATTTACTCATCGTCTAAATAAGATCTATCATGTAAACTTCCATCAACTTCCTATGGATCGACTAGGACTCACGATAAATTTATTACTCGTATTTGAGACAACGATTTTGTATTTGAGTTTTGCAACCTTAAAGATGTAGCAATATGTTCGCGAATCTCATCGTAATTTGCGTGGAAAACGAAGCATGTCAAAAGGAGAAAGAATAAAGCTAAAAAGTTTTAAAGATTAGTATCAAGAATGGAGAGATTATGTAGCAAAGAAGCAGGAGCCCGATGAGAAGCAGTTTTTAAAAAGTATCAAGAAAACAAACCACTACCCGAATTTGTATTGAATGAAATACGAGTATATTTATATAAAGGAAAATCACTATTCTCGAGCCATTTTACATTGTTAATATAACCCGTTGGAGGATGAAAAATTATTTGAAAATTTGTTTAATGATTTAGTACAAATTAACTTATATTTTGTGATCGAATATTAAACACATATATCATGATAGCAAAATTATTATTTCATATTAAAAGCTCAAACCGGGAATGTATCATCCGAATAAGTACATATAATCCCAATCAAAATATTCTCAACGTTGGGAATATACCAATTTTGACGGAGTAAATACATGAATAGAAGATAATTTATTAATTTTGGTATTTTTCATCCACTCGGCAATTTTTACCACAAAACCAGGATCCTCAAAGAAATCTATCTTTTCAAGTGATTTCCAATCGTGAATAACTATGATCATTTATAATCTCCAGATGTTTTAGTTTCACCAGTAGTAAATGGCCCTAATGGTTTAGTAGCATGTGCTTGAACACTTTTGTCTTTATATTTTAATGATGTTTGATATAGCTCCAATAAATGTTTATTAGTTTCTGGAGTTATTTCTTCCTTTTTTTTTTTTTCCTTTCTCATGTTTGGTGAGATGATTAGTGTGTCCTCCTTCATTCCACGTTGCCCTAGTAATAGAGCATTCTATCTATTACAAAAAAACATTAAAATCAATTTTCAGTGCACACAAATATCTTTTTAAATTCATATGCCTCATAAATTCAATTATGAGAACATTAAGCAACAACTCACGAACAATTTATTCCTTCAGACAATCTGTACTTAGATTTGCATCCTTAAAGCATATGAGATCTCTAAAAAATTATACTTTTAATTTTAGTTAATACTGTACATCTAATCATACTTCTTACGCCCAGTTATAACTAGGGGTGTAAGCGAGTAGTCGAAGCCGAACATAGTATTGTTCAAGCTTATTTGGATTTTAATCAAGCATCAAAAATTGTGTTTGAGCTTGGTTTGATTATTAATCGAGTCGAGCTTCGAAGCGAGTTTTGGTCGATCCGAACATGAATCGAGCTTTGAGTAGCGATATTTTTACATATAGTTTTCTTTTACTAATCAGTCGAGCTCAGTGAGCTGAGCTTACATCTTATCGAGCGAGAAAATGTGTTCAAGTTTTATGTTAACGAACCGATCGAGCTCAAACGAGCTTTTAACAATCAATCTCGAATTGAGTATTGAGTAGTTTGGTTCGTTTTTCAGCCCTAGTTATCACTTATCAGTAAAAGTAAAAAGAAAATCCAGCATCAAAACGATATTGAACCATAAAACAGAAAAGTAATTTCAGCTGAAATTGGAGAACAATACCTGGACTGCACCTTATATGGTAATTTCGATCGCACCGAGCCATAAGTCTAGCTACATAATTAAAAATGAAAAATGAAAAAAGAAACATAATTTAATCAATAGTAGTAGAAAGAGGAAAAAGAACCAATAAAAATTGTAAAATAAAATAGGGCAGGAAATTGAAGAAGAGTTGAGAGTAATTTACGGTCAACACTATCACCATCTTTTTCTCCATTTTTCCTCAATCTTCATCTGCTCTTCAGATCTCTGCTTTTGTGTTTTTTTTTTTTTTTTTCTTCTTTTCGGCAGTTTGATCGATCCTTTTTGGGGTATATATATTCTAATTTTCGAAGATCTGAGAGGACAATAATGGAGACGCGTAAACCCCAACGGTCACCAATTTGGAACATGGTGGGGTCATTGGAAAAAGATAAGGGAATATGTATATTATTGGGGAAATTGCAATTGGTCATGTATGTATAGAGATATTGCAAAATTAGTCCCGAAATTTTTAAAGTTGTAATTTTAGTCCTATGAAAATTATGCGCCTTAGCAAAAATAACAATTTTAATTATTTAATTTTTAGAATGTGGCAATTTTGGTTTTTTTATTTTTTAGTTGTGGTAATTTCGGTCGTATTATTGAAAATGATCAATTTTGCCATATTTTACGTATTTTTGTATTTTCATTATTAGAAAATAACACAGAACTAAGTATCCTGATTTTGATCTGTATTCATAAATATAAAATTCTTCGATCATTAGGCAATCTATATTGATAAATAAATTCTACTCAAGTAATAAACTATAAATTCTGATATTATTTTAAACTTGATCTTAGGTATATTGATTTTTGGCTATCAAGGGTATTTTGGGAATAATTAAAATATTGAAATAGTCCTTATGACCAATTTTGTATCAACTTAAAACTTACAGGACTAAAATTGCAATTTCAAAAGTTACAAGACTAATATTGCAACACCTCTATTGATACAGGGCTAATTTTGCATTTTTCCCTATATTATTTAAAGGCATCAACTTTGTACTTTTTTTCTTTAATACATATTCTAAGGAGATGATGGAATGGAATCCCAATTTAAGAGCCAAAGGAGGATCCCCTCGTTCAGGGACGCCAGATGGGAGTTTCTTCCCCAGGAAGTTCTAACTACTTGACTATCTGATTTTTATTTTTTATTTTAATAAAGTAGATACATAATTGATTATATAAGAAAACATTGATTCATATTGACTAAGGATATTACAATAACGGTGGATGTATGTTTTTAATGGGTGTATATTTTCAAAATGGATGATGTGAAAAATTGGTCCCAAAAAGTGTGTTAAAACATAAAGCATTGGGATACCCTGACTTTTGGAGGTTGTATGGCTTTTATGAGAAATATACTAAGTTTGGATGAAATATTTGTGTTTGATTTATGTTAAAATTATATTTTTGTTTTAAAGATTTTATTTAGACTTATACGGTTAACCCATATTGAAATATTTAGATGTATGAATGTGATGTATAATGATAAGAGCGATATAAAATGTAAAGTCAATTTTAGTGGATTTGGTAGGTGAATCATTAAGAGGATTGACACCATAATATGGCGATCAAAATTGAAGTTTTTAAAGTGTGTTTCACTTAGAAAATTAGGTGGAATAGTGAGCTTGTAAATGCCTATATATAAGCAACCTCGAGAAGGTTGTAGGTACCAAAACAAGACATATTAGAAGCAAAGTGATAGGTGTTAGTTTTCGTTTTTCTCCAATTACTTTCACATTTGAGAGAGTGTTAGTTTTTCTCCTATTTCAAGAGAGAGTGTGATATAATTTCTCTTTGTATTTAGAGAAAATATATTGTAATCCCTAATTTATAGTGAATCGCTCCTATATTTGTCAGTGTTTTTACCTCAAATTTATTTGGGGTATTCCACGTAAAAATAGGTGTGTCATTTATCTTTATTTTTCTCACATCACTATTGCCATTGGTTTGTTTCGATCAGTAATTTCCTAACGATGGTATCGAGCCGTTGGTTTAGGGTTACTATTCACGTGAATAATGAGATTCGGTTCAAGTGAAAATCAATCGGGTGTGAACAAAATGGCGACAAAAGTTCGATGTAGAAAGTTCAATAGAATAATTTATCATTGTGGAAAATGATAATCAAGACAATTTTGAGAAAAGACAATTGTGGCGGCAATTGAAAGCAGCCCACATATATCACGAGAGGATCTTAAGTGGAGCGAGATGGAGGCAATGCAATTGCTAATCTACATAACACCAGGTGGGGTGTTATCTAGTGTGGCGGAGAAGAAGGCGACAAAAAGATATGAAATACTCACGACAAAATTGTATGAGACCAAATCACTTCACAATAAAATTTTCTTAATAAAACAATTGTATACTCTTCGTATGGCGGAAACCACTTTGATGATGACGATATCAACACCCAGATACTCTATTTTCGCAGAATCGGCCTCAATGGGTTACGAAATAGAAGTTGTCGGCGTGTGGAGCTTTTTACTTCAAAGTTTATCAGTTAAACGACCAACTCATCACCAACTTGATGAACAATGTCCTTTCGGACTATCTAATCTTCGATGAAATTGCGATTCGCTATCTTAGAAGAAGGAAGCGGGCGAAACAACAAATTAAAGAGGACAAATAAGCTGTGACAAGTGAAAGCTTTGGTGGTGGTGAGAGAAGATCACGAACATGGCTTAAGTGGGAGTCAATATCATGGTAGATCAAGAATCCAGGAGTAAAAAAATAAAGTCTTACAAATGTGGCAAAAAAGGGCACTTCAAGAAGGATTATTATATTGGAGTAAGAAGAGTAATGACTTGAGTCATCAAATGATCAAGGGAATGTTTCAAGTACATCTAAAAATGGAGAAATTTTATATGCGTGAAACAACAACCAATTTGAAAGGTAGAAAACTATTTTCGATGTTTGGCTTTTAGACTAGGAGCAACTGGAACATGACCTCCAGCGAAATGGTTTCTAAATGAACCAATCTCGGAGCATCTATATTTATGGGGGATAATCATTCTTGGATATTAATGGTATTTGTACTATCAAAATAAAAATATTTGATGGTATTGTTCACACCATTCGAAGTGCGACATATGAAGAACTTTATGGAAGAATCATTTTGTCTTAGGATAATTGGATGATGTTGGATGTAAGGCTCGTATCGAGAGAGGAATCATGGCGATTGTGAAAGGAGCGATCGTAGTAATGAAGATGGAGAAACTCGCTATGAATTTGTATATGCTTAAGGTGAGATAATGCGAAGGAGAAGTTTTGTTGCGTAGCGAGTTGGTTAGAAGAATCCGCGATAATGTGGCATCACAAACTTGGTCATATGTTAGAGCGAGGGTTGAAGATTATTTCGACCGGAAATGCTACTACATGGACTTCAAAGTGTCTTTACCATTTGTGAGCATTGTGTTACAAAGCAACACAAACTAAAGTTCGGCAAATCAACATCTAAAGAGTAAACACATCTTAGAGTTGATTCACTCACGATGTTTGACAAGCACCACTATCATTCTTAGGAGGCGAGATCTTTGTATCTTTCATTGATTACTCCGAGGAGATGTTGGGTGCATCGCTCAAAAGGAAAGATCGATGTATTTTCGGTCTTCAAAGTTTACCAATCTCGGATGGAATTAAATCTTGGAAAATATCAAATGTTTAACGCGATAATGGAAGAGAATATACAAGTGATGAATTTAGTCTTTCAGCAAGAAGGCATCAAAAAGCGCTCTCGGTGGGTACACACACTCAACAAAATGGGGTACTTGAGAGCAAATGAAACTGAGAACTTATTAGAAAAAAGCAAGGAGGCGATGTTGAAGCGCAAGTCTACCCAAGACATCATTAGCGAGAAGCGATCAAAACCGTGCGTTATGTGATCGATCGGTCACCATCAATTTATGATTGATCGAAAAATGGAGATGTGGGTATTTGGTCTCATTGATTATTTCGTTTGCATACATTTGGAAGTCGTGTGTATGTGATGTACAATAACCGAAAGAATGAAGTTGAACTAAAGTCCAAAAATATTTCTTCTCAGGGTATCTTTGATGAGTCGAGGGTATCGCTTGGGATCCCACTACCCACTACCCACAAGGTTGTCATCTCCAAAACGGAGAAGTGATATTTCGGAAAATAAAGCGCAAGAGAATGGAGATAGTAACACTATAAAGAGAACCATGAGACTACTATAGTCTTTGGTGGAAAATAATCTACAAAATGAAGATTGAAATCTTGTGAAGCGGTACGAGCCACGAGGTACAAGAACAAGCGGTGCGATGTCAAGAAAGCACGTCGATCAACTCGTGAGAAAAAAGCCATTAGCTTGGCAATCGAGTATATTATGGAAGCAATGTTGCATCTTATCTTTTAACGGAGGATAGAGAGTCGCCAACTTTTCATGAAACTACAAAGCCTGGGATGTATCTCTCAGTGGATGACAATAATGCATGAAAAAAATTGAAGCTCTTCACAAGAATCAAACTTGAAAACTAGTATTGTTACCACATGGCGAGAAAATTGATTTAGTAATAAATAGGTGCAGATGTAGAGAAATTAGAAACGATCAAATCTAGTGGTATCACGTAAGATTGGTGGTAAAGGATATGCTCGAGAAAGAAGACATTGACTTCAATGAGATATTTTCCCGGTGGTTCGACTCACAATGGTGAGGTAGTCTTGGCAATGTGTACTACATTTGATTTACATCTAGAAGCGTTAAATGTAAAAATTGTGTTTTTGCATGGAGAGCTTGAAGAAGAAATTTATATCTTCAACCCCGAGGAAGGCTTTTCTTAAGCAGCAAATAGAACTTGATTTGCGAGGTTGAACAAATCTATGACGGTCTCAAACAAGCGCCGAGGAGTGTTGGTACAAGAGATTTAGTTCCCATAGTGCGCATGACTATAACGAGGACTTAGTTGAGACCATTGTGCGTCTTACAAAAGGTTTAATGATAATGAATTTATTATTTTGCTATTGTATGTGGATGATATGTTGGTGGCGAGTCCCACGATGATCAAATCAAGAAACAAATGCACAATTGGCTAGGGGAGTTTGATATGAAGGATTTGAGGCAGGGAAAATAAGATTATGCGGATGCGGTCCTACGAAATAATAGGAAGATATGACTTTACCGAGGAAGAACTCTTTAGGAAAATCTTTGCGATCTTCAACATGTGAATTGTAAGTCGGTCACTGCCCCTTTGATTCAAGTTATTCTCAAGTATAGTCATGAAGCGAGAGAGGAGAGAGATATCTAAGTACCATATGCATCAACAATGGTGAGTTTAATGTTTGATATGATATGTCAAAAGACTAGGCATTAACATAGCGATGGAAGCGATTAGTCTATAAATGGCAAATCTGGTAAGAAGCATTGGGATACGGTAAAAGCGATTGAGATATATCGGAGGAACTCGGATATTGCATTATATTATGAGGATCGGATTTCTTTGTCGGGGGTTATGTTGATTGATTTTGTAGGTGATCTTGATAAAAATCTACGGGTTATGTGTTTACTTGCTTGAGGAATATGGTTTGGGTTTAGCTGAGACTATTGTGGCTCTATTTACAGCGAAGCGAATACATGGCGAAACACGAGCTTGCAGAAAACAATTTGAATTCAAGGTTATTGGAGAAAGCTGAGGCACACAAAAAAATGTTCTATTTTGTGGCGACCGGAGTGTCTTGCATATTGAAGAAATCGACCTTGCATTCACCGGACAAAAGCATATTGGAGTCGATGGTATCAATCGTTTAAGTAATGGAAAATGAAAGTGTGGATATGCAAAAGATTCACGAAGTGAGAACTGAAGATTGCATGACCAAACCCGATCAACCTTGCTCGAGTTGATTGTGTAGATCCTCATGTAGCTAGTAGAGACACAGTAGCATGAATGGCAAGTGTAGAAGGATGGAGGGATAACAATATTGACTTTAAGTGGGAGAATGTAAAATGTAAAGTCAATTTTGGTGGGTTTGGTAGGTGAATCATTAAGAGGATTGACACCAAAATATGGCGACGAAGTTGAAGTTAGAAAGCAAGTGTGTTGTCCACTTAAAAATTTAGGTGGAATTGAGCTTGTAAATGCACCTTAAATAAGAAACCGGGACGAGGATGAAGATACGCCCAAAATAAGAAATACTGTGACGAAGGTGATAGGTGTTAGCTTTCATTTCTCGATTACTTATCATTTAAGAGAGTGTTAGTTTTTTTCTTATTTCAAGAGATCATGACTAGTTTCTCCCCTTGTATTTAAGAAAAGTGTTGCAATCTCTATTTTATAGTGGTGTTCCTACGCACTTTCGTGGTTTGGAGGTTTTCCATGTAAAAATATTAGAGTGTCATTTTATTTTTATTTTTCTCATATCAATATTGTCATGAGTTTGTTCGATCCGTTATTTCACAGCAAGCGAAGCATAGGGGTGTAGCAATACGTAAC